>NQII01001741.1:417849-447898 GCA_002778355.1 Clitarchus hookeri
GCATGATTGGCAATATGGATTCTGCCTCTCCCTGTTCTTGCACTACTGTAAAACAAAGGACTACGGCCTCACCTGGGCCCGCCAACACTGCCATTGGACTGTTGATGACTGGAAACACGTTGCCTGGTCTGACGAGTCTCGTTTCCAATTGTATCGGGTGGATGGACATGTACGAGTATGGAGACAACCTAAGGAATCCATGGACCCTACATGTCAACAGGGGACTGTTCAAGCTGTTGAAGGCCCTGTCATGGTATGGGCGTGTGCAGTTGGCGTGAAATGGGACCCCTGATACGCCTAGATACGACTCTGACTGGTGACAAATACGTAAGCATCCTGTCCGATCACCTGCACCCCATTCACGTCCATTGTGCATTCCGACGGACGTGGACAAATCCGCCAGGACAATGCGACACCCCACACATCGAGAGTTGCTACCAAGTGACTCCAGGAACAATCTTCTGACTTTAGACGCTTCCATTGGCCACCGAAATCACCAGACATGAACATTATTGAGCATATCTGAGATTCCTTGCAACGTGCTGTTCATAACAGATCTCCACCGCCTCGCACTGCTATGGATTTGTGGAATGCCCTGCAGGATTTATGGTGTGAATTGCCTGCTTCAGACATTAGTCAATGCCACGTCGTATTGGGGCATTTCTGCGTGCTCGCGGGGGCCCTACACAATATTAAGAGGTATCCCATGACCGAAATATTATTACCGCTTCTTCCCCCTTTAATAAGATTCTGTGTTAGCATAAACCATATTGATATTGTTTAAAATATTCGTTATACAAAGTCGGGTGATCGTAATTGATAACCGTCTAACAGACGTGCATCAACAAGCAAAACATAGGTGAAAACGACTATAGGCTATGGCAGTTAGTATTACTGTCTTTATCTGCTCGAAAAGTTCGTAAACCGGCGCGGTGCCCTCTGAAAGGAAACGTGTATTTTGGAGAGCATGCATGCAATTCAAGTACGTTAATGTAAACTAGGGTATTATGTATTAATGAATGCACTGCGGTAACAACATCTGGTTATGGCTGGTTATTTTTACAGTCGCATGAAGTCCAGAGTCCTAAACTATCATGGCGGTAAGTGATGTACAGTGCAGTAGCGAGTACTAGGATTCAAACCAAAATCCAACATGTCGAGCATAGACCTCTTCGTATGTACGCACATTTACGAGTCATCATGAATAAGATTTGTAACATTATATTGGTTTTTTTTTTTTAAGTTAATAACTTTATTTGTTACCAATACCCTTAAAATGTCGTTACCTGATTTTCGGTACCTACGCATTAGTACCTTTTTTTTTATTTGGCATCACATATGTAAATTTAAAATTGCAACAAAGAAAAAATCGAATAGAGTTAAATTGAACAGTTTAGTCACGTTGCTACCATACTTGTAGAAAATATTTCGTGATGTCACCACGTTAAAACGTCGATTCCCGTTGAAAAATTCGGGGCGGAATTAATTGACTTCGCGTGTCCTATTAAACTTTCGTGATGTTTTGACAGTTTGCAGTTTTTAGATTCGAAAAATAAATACTATTCACCAGGTTCCTCGCCAAACAGTATCAGTAAGTTAGTAAGCATATTTGTTATTCATAAATTTGATTTTAACTTTACAAGTTATTTTTTTTTGTTCATCGAATTATTCGCATTGCCGCAGAATTTATGTATTNTAAATTTGATTTTAACTTTACAAGTTCTTTTTTTTTGTTCATCGAATTATTCGCATTGCCGCAGAATTTATGTATCATTATTTATACGTTACTCGGAAATAAATATGGCATATATATGTATTTTCAAATTTCTACAAAATACAAAATAAAACNATTATTTATACGTTACTCGGAAATAAATATGGCATATATATGTATTTTCAAATTTCTACAAAATACAAAATAAAACATATTCACAAAGTATTTTCCGTATTGTAATATTTAAAAATCTATTTTTTTTAAAATAAGCCTTAATATTTGTGGAAAATGCTGACGCGTTATTCGTTGTGAAATAACTGATATGCTGCTAGCGCATGTTATGGATTTCTCTAGCGAAGATTACCCAAACCAACTGTAGTAGCTAGAAAAATTTTGCGTCCCGTGGACAGCGAGGTCATTATAAACGGAAACAACGTCTCGGACAAAAGAGAGGGAATATAGTATTGCATATAATAAATAACCATAATGACATTTACTATGAATGTCTTTGGAAAACCACGAGGGAGGGGGCATATAAAAATCAAGATTACCGAACTGGAGCCGAATCTGGAGACGAATCTGGAGTCGAATGCGAGTGCAGTGTGTCACCACTACACCACCTCGCTCGCAAGTTACATTCGAGATAGAAAAACACTTATAAACGAATCAGGGATGGGGAATCTCCTTACTGCAGTCTGTGGATACGATGTCCCTCATGGTCGTCTGCAAGTCTTTCAGCATCTTCTTGATGCTGTCATCTTCCTCTTCATACAGCATCGCTGCCCGCACTGGACGTCAGGGCACTGATACTTGCCTTGCTTACTCCACGTAAAGTGCTCTGGCCAAGGCATCCTGCACGGTGTGAGGCGCAGCCAACCATACAGCTTGCCGCACCTCGATGTCAGTGATAGCACCGACGAAGAAGCCGACTGCGATGATATCTCGGGCCTCTTCAGAGCATCCCTCCATAGACAGGTTCGACAGTCTTACGATGTCCTGCCACATCTCCTGCAGTAGTTCCCCATGTCGCTGGATGCGGCTTCGTAGTTGGACATGATGGGCATGTCGCTGGTATCGGTCACCGGACTGCAGCTCCAAAGCCGACCCCAATGTGGAGTACTCGAGTCGTTGTTGTTCTGGCAGGGACTGCAGTATGCTCAGCGAAGGTCCCCTTTGTACAGCCGCTAGGTAGTATGCTCTTTACTCGTCAGTCCAGCTACTCAGGGCGGCAACGATCTCGAACTGGTGCCGGGATTCGCACCAAGGTGTCTGCCCATCGTAGGGGGTAGGCTTAATTGTGACACCTTTACCCACCCCTGGCTGAGGCGTACCCTCATTGCTGAACTGCTGCGCCTCTCCTGCGATGGCTGCATTGACGGTAACCTGTACCTTCTTCTCGCTGCTCGTACTCGTCTGCTCGGTGGTGGCCAATCTCGGCTACTCTTCCACCACTTTATATCGTCTTTCCTGTTGCTATAAGAATTCTTGCCGTTCCTTCTTGAGGGTTCTCACCTCCTGTTTTCTTCAAGCTCCACACTCTCCACTCTCTCGTTTACACAGTCCATTCTTTCACTAACACTTTCAAGTTGCCTGTCTACCATTTCGTTAACACTTCCAATTAAATTATCTAAGTTTTCAACCACAGCAGTAACATCTTGAATTTCCTTATTTACATTCTCACTCACACTGTCTCTAACACTGTATTTTTCTATCGTCATGTTCGGTCACACTGTCTATTTTCCTGTCAACCAGTTCACCAACAATACTTATATGACTATTTACAGAATTATTACACTACTACTTCTGGCTATTTTCATTATCATTAGAGTTTCTATTTTACTATTTGCAATGTCTGTTTTGCTATTTATTTGGACACTTAGACTTTCGATTAAAGATCGCAGTGCTTTCATGTCCGCCGACATTTTTCTAGTCAGCATCCACAAATTTCTTAATTATTCCTGCGCCTATTACTATAACTATTGTTATATTTACAAAAGTGTCTAATTATTCAATATCATACTATAATAAAATGCCTCTATCCCACTTCTGACACCAGTGTTGCAATTTTCTCTCAATGTCAGTGGGTTGAACCTTGTTCATTAAGGGATGGAGGTCTTAATTAAACAATATAAATAATTATAACTTCCTAATTTTATTTACTCTAATTACAAGCTAAATTCTCTCGACTCATCATCTCACATTAAATTGATATAATTTGCTGTTCACAATGAATGACTTCTATCAATACAAATTTACAATTACCTAAAAGAAATGAACATAACAAAATAATTAGAAACCAGACCCAANAATGACTTCTATCAATACAAATTTACAATTACCTAAAAGAAATGAACATAACAAAATAATTAGAAACCAGACCCAATAGACAGTGTATTAAAACCTATTCAATTGTTTTACAATTGATATGTCTATATTTTACAGTTACAATATTTACAATAAAGTCTATATAACATGTTTTTCAGTCCCACGTCTGTTTAGTACTGGTCCCACCAGTCCGCAATTTTCTATAGTTCTCCGAGCGCCTTCGCGCACAGTAGCCTTTACTCGTCGGATTACTCNGGTCCCACCAGTCCGCAATTTTCTATAGTTCTCCGAGCGCCTTCGCGCACAGTAGCCTTTACTCGTCGGATTACTCGATCTCTCGTCCATTTACACCAAAAACACCTCGTCCGCTGTCACCTCGCAATCTCCTGTCGTCGTCCGTCATCTACACATCGCTCGATTATCGCACTCAGTTAAAAGGCTTCTACCAAGACTCCCCGACAGTCCAGCTGTGGCTTGTATTTATAGGTTCGTAGGGCATCGCCCAGACATTTCTCTAAATGCTGCGTTGCGCCGAGGGTTCAAATTCCCAGAATATTCTTGCGTATCCTCTACACTTGTCGGCTCCTCTTGCAGGGAAGAGGAGGGGCTGTGACGCCAGCCAAGAGCGGAGCGGCTCTAGGGCACACATCCTGGGTGAAGATGAGAGTCAAGGGGTGTCAGCCCTTCAACAGCACCGGCCTGCACGTAACGAGATCTTCGTGCACAAGGTGAGAATTCACGCACATAACAATATATAGAAATTTTAATATAATTCAGGTCCTTTTATATAAACTGCTCTGTAGATATCGTTAGTAAATTTATTGGGTATTTAAATTTAAATAAATTTGATACTAAAATTTTTAATAATAGTTATGAATATGCTATTGGCTATAAACTTGAGAACAATGTTAAAATAAGAAATACCATAAAATTCCAAACATTATGTTCTGTTACTCAATTTTGCTCCATAAATATTGCCAAATAATCATAGAAATATCATTGCTAGGTATAACAAATAGCATGTTTTGTAACACGAGGTTCTATAACTCAAAGCCATGTTGTAAAGATATCTAGTAACTGCAAGAGGAAAACATTTCGTTAGCATGGACAGTAGCCATTAGTATAGACAAAAAATTTAATAAATATCCATGCTAATGACAATTAGTATGTCCATGCTAATGATAATTTTTAAATTAACATAACCTCACATCTATAAATGATCGAACAAAATAAATTCGAAGCACTGAAGAAGTAGACATCAATAATAATCAAACTCTACCAAAATAGTTTTTAATTTACACAATTTAAAGCAATTTCAGCAGTCATGCTTTTATCAGTCAATTTCCACTCTCAACATAAAAATTGGGGAAAAAAAAAAAAAAAAAAAAAAAAAAACAACATAAGCAAGTATTTTCCTCAAAATGCCAACCTAACGAAGCTAGGTTGGCATTCACACGAGTACCTTTCAGTTTTTCGCCAGTTAGCTACTTCTATGTCTACGGATTTTTATTTCATTCAGTCACCTCTTAGCTGATATGGAAATTATGCCGACAATTACAGAATCGACCTGTGCTCATAAAAAATAATAACAAAATTTCCCTGATCTTCCAAGAGCTTCCTAACTTTTTTGATGTTAATGACACTAAACACTGGGACTAAGTTTGATCCCAATTAATATATAAGTTTCCAAAACACATATAAAACTTATATGCTCAAATTAATAAGTTTACTTCACATTTTCAAAAATCTTTAGATTTTCTTCAAATTTACACTAATTGCTTTACAGGGTATTTAATTACTAAATGAAATGACCGTTGAGACAGCTATGCTAATGATAATTTACAAGGTTTTTAATTTTTAGATATTCAAATTATTAAAATAGTCTTGAAACATGCATGGCCTCTTGACGTACTCCCCACCTATGGTATACAGGATGGTTCTTACGGTCTGAGTTACCTCTCTGGCGCAGGCTATGGGCGCCTTGGATGTTGAGGGGTAGGACAATAATGTTGTCACTCGGTGTTTGAAATGTACTAGGTTATATTTTTGGCTATTAGATTACAAACATAGCTATTTACTCCGAGATGGTACCTTGCGAGTTGGGAGTCTTAAGGGCTGATTAAAGTACTCTGGCTAACATTTCTGATGTCTTGTGCGACACTTGGCATCGGGACATGTTCCTGAGTCACGATGCTGGTACTTAACTGTATTTGTTGTTCTGTGTGTGCCGACAGTAGGTGAGGTCTGGTAAGTTGGGTGGCCTTTCACAGACCCAATCTAGTTGGCGTGGTGGACTCTGCTGGCTTCTTCCTCTGGTCTCGATGACGGCTCTCCATGACAGACTGTTCCAGGGTTCTCTCCCTGGTGACATCATGACTGACTCACTGACTCACTGTCTGATTCCCGCTCAGTATCGCACTTCGCGACCCGACTTGGTGTTCCTGGCGAGCTCCCACCTGACCGTCGCCTTCCAGCACCGTCTAATTCCTCTCGGGGAGGAGGCCCTTGTTATGGGGCCGCCACTCGACTCCCTGGCTTGGTCTCGCGCTTCGCGTCCTGACTTGGTGATATGACTCTGTTCTATTCCTGTCACACGACTGACTAATCTCGCGTCTCGGCATGGCGCTCCTGTCTGTCGCCTCTCGGCGCAGGTCAGTTGTAACTGACTCAACGTCACTGACTCTGCGGGGGTCCGAACCCAGGCCTCAGTTGACTGACTCAACAGACTGCCTCGCATCTCTCGGCGTGAGGATAAAACAACTGAGTGACCTCCGCCTCGCGGCGAGGCCACTGAACAACTGACTCCCTTCTCTACCTGTCGGACCTACTTAACGCCCTCTCGCGGCGTCCTCCACGTGTCAACTCCATCAGCATTTTTCCATGGGTCTCCTCCAGGGGGGTGGGGCGAATAATTAACTACTTACTCCACATGTGAGGACTCTTAACTCCCCCCCCCTGGTGACACCACAGATCCTCACATGTGTCTTTTTGGTAGGGAGGACGGGGGTGAGGGCCCATGGCCCTACTGCCAAACACGGTCAGCCCTCCTCCCACAGTTAACTAGTGTTGTATCTGCAAAACACAGCTTATCACGCCATTTCTTCGGCGCATGTCCAAGTTCTCATGCGGTTTTGCTCGGGGAGGGGAGGGGACCCGCAGCACAAGCTTTACATTTGTTCACTGCCTATCCATCCTCTGGGGCTGGCCAGTCCTCGCAGCATGTGTTAATAGGTGGCACGTGTACTGGGGGCCTCATGTGAAAGATTGAGGGGGGGGGGATTGTGGAAGGGGGTGTCAGCAGCGCTACTAAATACTAACAATAGAGCATGCTTCACTCCTAGTTAACATTTTAAACTGTGTGGAGAAAAATTACATTTTATAATTATTTTTGTATACTAAGCAATTTACTAGAAAAAAATATTTACCTTAGTCTGAAATTCACACTAGTACATTTCAGCTTTCCGCCGGTAAGCTCCTTCTTTGTCAGTGTTATGGGACTTCATTCAGGCACGGCTTAGCAGGTATGGAAATTATGAAGACAATTATATAATCGACTACTTGGGCGATTGTACGTACATGTTACTAACTGAGAAGGTGACTGTTCTAAGAAAATGGTTTTTGCTATTAATACATGCGTTTTATCAGGTCTGCAGTATGATTAGCCACAGCAAGTTGACATCACAGTCCAAAACAAATCAGAGTAAGTAATATTATCATTATATAATTGCATGAATAATTTTATAAATTGAATTACTGACATTCGCTCTAATAGCCAATGGTACAATTGACACAACAAAGCCCATCTCTGCTAAGCTGTGACTGAAAGAAATTACGGACTGCGGACACAGAGGGATAAAAAAGGACGGAGGCTGCAGTGTACTTGTACATCAATTGACCCCCTGTACTAATGCTGCACTCCCACTGCATGCACTGGCTCCTACCTATTGGGTATCATTTCTTGCTAGTAGCTTGAAATTTGATGGCATCGTGATGGATCTGGGGTCCACAACACACATATTTATTTTATATTGAATTGTTAACAGATTTTCCTCGTGCAAGGAACTCGACATTAAAATAACACATCTAAAAATGATTTGTGTGACTAGGAGTAGTTCAGTTTACAGTTCTGTGATTTGTCCTTCTTGTCGAGGCTTTAACAGTAAAACTAATAAAGCTAGGTCTTGAAATGTTGTTTCTACAAACATAATTGGGTAAGACACCTAAAATGTTAACTTCGAATATCTCCAGAAACGTCAAAGATATCGTTATCAAGTTATCATCCAGATAAAGTGTAATAAATACCTCACTAAACGATGTGTAGTGTCGCGTCATAGCAAAGTTAATTATAAGATATCGATATCAACTCGGTTTTTCCAAATGTAACATTAGTATTTTCTGCTGCTAGCAACGTCGATCTGAAAAAAAAAATTCAACGCAGTATCACTCTCCGCAATCGGATAAGTAGTTTCGGAGAAATTACAGTGTTGTTACAATTTTCTTTGAATATAAGTGGGCTGAACCAGGTTCGTTACAGGATGGAGTGTAATTTAAAATTTTGATTTACAATAACAAAAAACAAAATTCTCGCGACTCAACATCTCACAATAAATTTATATCACTTAATGTTTACAACTAATTACTTCAATCAATTAATTTACAATTAATTAAAAAAAAATTAATATAACCAAACAACTAAAAATTAGCCGAAAAAGACAGTAGGGTCAAATCCAATTCAATTATATTACAAATTATTTGTCCATATTTGACAGTTCCAATATTTAAAATAAGATCCGTATCACATGTTATTCAGCCCCACCTCAGTTTAGTCCAGGTCCCACCAGTCCTCAATGTTCTATAATACTCCGAGCGCCCTCATGTACTTGTAGGGTTCACTCGTAGGGTTTCACGCCCTCTCGTCTATTCACACAACAAATACCTCGTCCACCGTCGCCTCGCAATCTCCCATCGTCGTCCGTCCTCTACATATCACTCGATTACTGCAATCACCTAAAAGTCTTCTACCAAGACTGCCGACAGTCCAGCTGTGGCTTGTATTTATAGGTTCTTAGGCCACCGCCCAAATATTTCTCAAAATGCCGCATTTCGCCAAGGGTCCTTGTTCCCAGAATATTATTGAGGATTCTCTAAATTCATCGACTTCTCCAGCAGTTGTGAAAAGGAGGTGCTGTGACGCGAGGCCGGTCATCGCTGTCAATCATTCCACAGCTGCCTGGGAGCGGGGGGATGGCGACGAGGCGTGAGTAGGTCAGTCAGTGAGGAGGGGAGAGTCAAGGTGTGTCACACCCTAAAGAACCGGACTGCGCATTACAAGAGATCACAGCCGGTGCGAACTGCAGTGCGCAACACTGCCCCTTCCTTAAATCGTTTCGTCCCGTTCAGACTCTCCAACATCAGGACATTCGTACAGCGCCAGTCTTTCGATGTGGACTTAGGCTTTGCCCAAGAGCCCTGTCGACAAATCCGGTAGAACACGTCATTTTTCCTTTAAAGGTTTGGGCATTACTCCTTCCGCCTCTGAGGGTTATACAACCACACTAGCTCTCCTTCTTGAAAAGTAACTGTAGGCATTCTCCAGTCATATCGTGTTTTCATTCTGTCACTATAAATTTTAATGTGTCCCCAGGCAAACTCATGAATGACAGCACAATTTTAACGTAGTTTAATGGCACATTCTGGTGTGGCTGCTCTTTCCTACACTGGATTTCCGAACAGCAGGTCACCATGGAGGCGGAACTCTTTTCCAAACAGCATTCTTGAAGCATTCTTGTAGACTCGTGGATTGCCGAACGACATGCCAGTGAAATAAGGGTACCTTAGAGTCCCAATCTTTCCGGCTCTCTTCTGCGAAGATCGCGAGATAATGTTCCAGCATATGATTTTGTTTCTTGACCATCCCATCAGACTGAGGGTGTAATGCTGTTATGCGAGTTTTCTTCACTCCTGAATTCCTTTTTACTTTTTAGAAAATAGTTGCTTTTAAATTTCATCCTTGATCAGAATGAAGCACAAGTGGCACTCCAACCCTGGAGAAAACCTGCTCTACTAGTGCATCACCTTCTTTGTCAGCCTCTTGGTTTGGCACCGGTATGACCCCGGGCCACTTTGTGAAATAATCTTGTGCTACAGGAAGGTACCAATTTCCCCGCTAAGTGATTGGTAGTGGTCCGAGAAAATCCACTGCCAACCTCTCAAATGTGCCCCAACATTGTACTTCAGAAGGGGACCTCGTCACTTAACCATTGGACCATTCCTGGCGGTACAAGCATCACACAGATGGAGCGACTTCTCAACATCCTCCTGACAATCCAGATAATGGAATCTCATTCGAACTCTGTTGAGGGTCTTATTTACACCGAAGTGACCACTTGCTGCTGTGTTGTGCAGTTTTCTTAGCACTTCTGTGATTCAGCACTCTGGTAGGTCAAAATGTAAATTACTTTGTTTTGTATCATTACTTTCCCACTTACTGTAAACCACACCATTCTTTAGAACAAGGGAATTCCATTGTGCTCAGTATGACTTAACTGTCATGAATAGGCTGAAAAGCTGATCCCTTCACGTTCTCCTGGTAAGTGCATTTGCATTGCGGTGAAGGCATCCAAACCTGTGATGTATTTCAAAGTCATATTCTTGCAGATGCTGAATCCTCCATGCTATTAGTCCATCGAAGTTATTGAAATTTATGTGCCAGCATAATTAAGCATGGTGGATACTTATGATGAAGTGTCAGCTATAAAAAAAACGGGTGAAAATGTGCAATTGCCTTCTCCACTGCCATAAGTTCCCTACGAAACACACAATAATTCCTCTTATGCTTGTGATGCACCTTGCTGTAGTATTCCAATAAACTCTTCTTTCCATCATGAATCTGAGATAACACAGCCACGATACCTACATCACTAGCATCAGTATCCAGAATGAATTCACCCTCTCTACTCGGGAAGCCTAGTACTGTGCAAGATATCATATTTTCCTTTAGTCTTTTAAAAGCAATTCCGTACTCCGGGGTAGAATATAAATTACTTCTTGGCTCAATCAATTAATTCAGATTCTTGGCGATCGTGGCAAACACGGGAACAAATGTACGATAGTAAGCACATATGTCCAGAAAACTTCGCATTTCAGTTTTAACATTTCGTAGAGGCCATTTTCTTTCTATATTGGTATTCTCGATGTCTGTTTCAATCACATGGGCTGATAAAACAAAGCCCAATAAATTAATTTTCTTTTGGAAAAGGTGACTTTTCTTGGGAACTAATTTCAGGTTGGCTTCAGCAGCTTTATGAAACACAGATTCTAGGATGTCAGGTGCTCTCCTAATGTTATTCCTCTTACCACAATATGGTCTATGTAGAACTGATAAATGTTTAAGGACAGAAATTTCGCTATTAAATTTTTTATTTTAGCAGGGATCTCCATAGCCCAAATGACAGTACCTTGAATTGCCAGGCTCCTTTCCCTTGGACACAAAAGGAATAATTTTTTTTGTCTGCTGGGGCCACCTCGCACCGACAATACCGGCTCTTCATGTCTAAAGTAAAAAATCACAGTGAACCTGCTAGCCTATTCAGTGTGTCGTCTATCCTAGGGAGTGGGCAAGAATAGTTTTTGGGCACATTATTGAGTTGGTGGTAATGAACAAAATATATAATAGAACCATCTTCCTTCTTAACAAGCACAAGGGGAGAATACCATGGACTGACTGATGGCTCTATCACATCTAATACCCTCATATCTTTCAGAATACCATGAACCACCTCATGTGAAGCTAGCAGTATTCGCCTTGGTGGCTGCTTTATTGGCCTGGCATCCCGTGTGTCGATGTGGTGGCATGCCACATTAGTTCTGCCAAGGCCATTGGGCTCACAGTAGAAATCACTACTATTTCTCTGTAGCAAATCTGAAACTGCCCATTCCTGTCGCCAGTTGAGGTTTTCTCTTTTTCTTGTAAGCAGTTCCCCCAGAGAATCTGGTAGAGGACATTTGGTATTTTGTGGCATTGAAACTTCTGAAACAATCCAAAGTACCTTTGAGACCAGCTTAGAAACCCTTATTGTGGCCNGGTATTTTGTGGCATTGAAACTTCTGAAACAATCCAAAGTACCTTTGAGACCAGCTTAGAAACCCTTATTGTGGCCACCTTCTCGACATGTATGGCATTGTCAGATAAATGAATCATTCTAAACGGCAAACTCTCGGATATTTAAGAAATCGAAGTCCTTGCAACAATGACACCATAAGGAAAAATGCCACCTTTCTGGGCTGGTTCGGTTATGTCCAACCATCTCAAAAATTTTCCTTGCTATATTCCTGGAATAACAATAAGGGTTTCTAAGCAGGTCTCATGGGTACTTCGGATTGTTCCAGAAGCTTCAATGCCACAAAATACCGAATCTCCTCTTACCAGATTCTCTGGGGGAACTGCTTACAAGAACAAGAGAAAACCTCAACTGGCGACAGGAATGGGCAGTTTCAGAGTTGCTATAGAGGAGTAGTGGTACTTTCTACTCTGAGCCCAATAGCCTTGACAGAACTAACATTACATGCCACCACATGGACACAGGGGATGCCAGGCCAATAAAGCAGCCATCAAGGCGAATACTGCTAGCTTCACATGATGTGGTTCATGGAAATCTGAAAGAGATGAGGGAATTAGATGTGATAGAGCCATCTGTCAGGTAATGATTTTCTCCCTTAGTGTTTGTTAAAAAGGAAGATGGCACTATTATATATTATGTTGATTACCAACAACTCAATAATGGGGCCAAGAACTATTCTTGCCCACTTCCTAGCATGGACTACATATTGAAAAGGATAGCAAGTTCACTGTGATTTTCTATTTTAGACATTAAGAGTGGGTATTGTCAGTGCGAGGTGGCTCCAACAGGCAAAGAAAAGAATTCCTTTTGTGTCCAAGGGAAAGGAACCTGGCAATTCAAGGTAATGCCCTTTAGGCTATGCAGTTCCCCTGCCAAAAAAAAACTTTTAATGGATAAATTCTGCCCTTAAACATTTGTCAGGTCTACCTAGTGGATATTGTGGTCACAGGAATAATATTAAGAGAGCACCTGACATGCCTAGATTCCGTGTTTTAGAAAGCTACTCAAGCCAACCTGAAATTAGTACCCAAGAAAAGTCACCTTTTCCAAAATAAAATTAATTTGCTGGGCTATGTTTTATCGGCCCATGTGATTGAAACAGACCCCGAGAAGACCAGAACAATAAGAATATTACCTCTACGAAATGTTAAAACTGAAATGCGAAATTTTCTGGGCAAATATGCTTACTACCATCGATTTGTGCCCGGGTTCGCCACGATCGCCAAGACTCTGCATGAATTGACTGAGCCAAGAAGTAATTTATTTTCTACCCCGGAGTACGGAATTGCTTTTAAAAGACTAAAGGAAAATATGATCTCTTGCACAGTACTAGACTTCCAGGGTAGAGAGTGGTGAATTCATTCTGGATACTGATGCTAATGATGTAGGTATCAGGGCTGTGTTATCTGAGATTCATGATGGAAAGGAGAGTTTATTGGAATACTACAGCAAGGTGCATCACAAGCATGAGAGGAACTATTGTGTGTTGCGTAGGGAGTTTATGGCAGTGGAGAAGGCAATTGCAAATTTTCACCCCTTACTTTATGGCTGACACTTTATCATAAGTATCCACCATGCCTTATTATGCTGGCACATAAATTTCAATAACTTCGATGGACTAATAGCATGGTGGATTCAGCACCTGCTAGAATATAATTCTGAAATACGTCACAGGTTTGGATGCCGTCACCGCAATGCAAATGCACTTACCAGGAGAACATGATGGGAGGAGATATCAGGCATATGCATGGCAATCAAGGCATACTGGGCAAAGTGGAATTCCCCATGGCATTTTTTCGCTAACTGAACGTGTCATTTACACCTTCTAATTTTACGATGTACCACCCATATGAAACTATTTCTTGAATTCTGCATAAAGTTCTAGAATCCCCATCTTCTATATAATATTTATACAAGACTTCATAATGTTAAATGCATTTTCGAAACCCTTCGACGATTACGTCTTGTTCCATTGCAGTCGCAGTGCTAGTGCAGTTGCGATAGTAAATGAGATCGTGTATAGTGTTGCCTTCGAGGTTTGCTTGAGCACACAGAAAGCAAAATGCATTTATAACGCCCATGAAAACGGATTTTCTTCTTCTAATGTTCAATTATAACACACACAACAAAAAAAAAGTCTGAGAAGAACGAGATTTTAATTAATATTTTAACGTGGGGTAGGCTATTGATGGTATGGTAGTATGTCTGCACCTGCCAACTGGGATTTANATTTTAATTAATATTTTAACGTGGGGTAGGCTATTGATGGTATGGTAGTATGTCTGCACCTGCCAACTGGGATTTAATGGGTTTGATTCCCACCTCTGTGAGATTTATAAGTAGTGCTTTAAATTTTAAATCATGTTACAATTAGTATTGTATTATATTGGCTGTTCTGGGATAATCTGTCTGAAATTAACATTTGAAAAAGTCTCTGTTCGTTACTATATACAAATTAACATTAACATTTACTGCATTATTTCCAGNTGAAATTAACATTTGAAAAAGTCTCTGTTCGTTACTATATACAAATTAACATTAACATTTACTGCATTATTTCCAGTAAAGTTAGTAGCAAATTAGGAATTCCCACAACTTTTTTTACCGTGTCATTAGTTAAATAAATAGTCTAATTAGTGCCAACATAAATGTTTTTCATTCATATAAACCTTGCGTCAAAAATAGGAATAATGGCTATCAATGGACTTTCCTATAATGTTTTACGTCTAGTAATGTCTACTACCATTATTAATGGCCGCGCATTGCTGATTCTACGCTACCTAGAGGCCACGGATGTCATTAAAGGCATTTTAACGGTCAATAAAAAAAATCAGTCTCCATTGCGTTTTTGCCGGGTCTAGTTGTGCCATCCCAATCCGACGGATTAAAAAAAGGAGAAAGCAATAACGAGTGCCTCTGTGTGTTATATTTGACTGTAAACGAGTGTTTAATTGCATTATATTCGGCTGAAAATTTCTATGCAACCAGCAAGTTATTTGTTAAATACACCATGTGTTCACACATGGAAATTTCAATGTTACACGTGCATCTCAGAATTCATCAAAGAAAATATTTACCTACATAATGACGCTACTGGGCCCCACAATGGGCGGTCAAATAACATGACGCATCTCCGCCACACAGTTGTGCCCCAAATAACATGACGTTAAATAGTTGGGGAAGCCAATGTAACTTGCGCTTTACCCCACCTGTGGAGAATATAGGGTGACTTATGATGTCGTAGTTAATTCCTCCAGGCATAGACTATAAGATGCCTCGAAGGTTAAAGGTTTTTCAATAAGGTAGTCCNTGATGTCGTAGTTAATTCCTCCAGGCATAGACTATAAGATGCCTCGAAGGTTAAAGGTTTTTCAATAAGGTAGTCTCTTGATGTTTCACTTAACTGGATAATTATATTCTCTCGGGAGTTTGAACAAAAACCACATGCAGCAATAGTTCAGAGGCATTGTATTCTAATTTGGCTATTCGTATTAACTGGGGCGACTTCGTGGTGGAGTGGGGCTTCTCTAGGCGGCGACTTTATACTTAACTCTGCTATGGGTGTTGGTATGCTGTCACCAGGGGATGAACTCCGGCGAAGTGGTCGGCCTTGGAAAAAGGCCCGCATTTGTGTTTGTCTCCCCTGGACTGCTCTACTGACGTACTGACGTGGCCAGGGGTCCGATCCCCCGGCCAAATGCTTTCTGCGCGAGAAATGGCTGACAGAGTAAGCTAGGGNTGATGTCGTAGTTAATTCCTCCAGGCATAGACTATAAGATGCCTCGAAGGTTAAAGGTTTTTCAATAAGGTAGTCCTTTGATGTTTCACTTAACTGGATAATTATATTCTCTCGGGAGTTTGAACAAAAACCACATGCAGCAATAGTTCCGAGGCATTGTATTCTAATTTGGCTATTCGTATTAACTGGGGCGACTTCGTGGTGGAGTGGGGCTTCTCTAGGTGGCGACTTTATACTTAACTCTGCTATGGGTGTTGGTATGCTGTCACCAGGGGATGAACTCCGGCGAAGTGGTCGGCCTTGGAAAAAGGCCCGCATTTGTGTTCGTCTCCCCTGGACTGCTCTACTGACGTGGCCAGGGGTCCGATCCCCCGGCCAAATGCTTTCTGCGCGAGAAATGGCTGACAGAGTAAGCTAGGGGCAAGGTGCCACATTCCCCCCGCCCCCCCAAACTTTCAGGAACCAGGGCATGTTTTGTGAAGGGCATTATTCTGTTTTCGTCCCACCACCTGCTCCCCCAACAAGGCGACACGTGCCGACAATTAGGGAAGTAAGGAAGCTTATATGCTCTCTAGACAAGCTGGCCCATACATGTGAAAGAATATATCGAAACAATTTTGTAACTGTTTCAAATATTTTATTGGTGTAACAAAGGGGCTGCAATTTACCCAAGTGTTTTAATATATTGAAATGTTGGTTCGATTTTTTAGTGCATCAGTTAATTCGGTTTTGTGTAATTAGCTGACAGACAACGTATTTTTATGAAAAGTGTAACTAATATGTAGGATATTTAATATGTTTTAATTAATTTGTATCACATGCATTATAAATCATTTCCTATATAAAATAACTGGATGCTAGAAATTTTTCCATGTGTTTGACACAGAGCTGTCCTTTTAAAGACAAGCCGGCCAACAAGTTGATAGAAGCCTTTCATAATGTAGAACCTGTACCTGTGGTATTTAATCCAAAGCTAGAGTTTGTGTTATTTATTTATCTGAAAGATTCTATTAGTATGCATGAGGTTTCTTTCCCTTAATAGGCTTATAGTTATTTGCTGTACAACTTACATTTAAAGGTAAAGTGAGAGAAACAATGGAAGATAATAATTTTAATGTATATAAGAAATTTAAGATCTTGTTAGCAAATACATAAGTGATAATTTTCTAGTGTTTGCTGTGCTAATACAAAAGGGCTTTATTTTTCTCTTCAGCGATTTTAAATTTTTGCTGCATTACAAAAACATATTATTGTCCATTGTACCAATAAGTTTTCTGTACACCCATATTTCATCACCTAACTCAAACTTGATCTTCTTACAAGAAAACAATGCAGGAGATGAATAGAAGCTGATGACAGACGACTGATTATAAACAGTTTCATGTAAAGGTAGTCTTCCAGCAAATGACGTCACGTAAATCAAATGAAGACAAATCGGTGAAAGAAGGATTCGGAGTATTGTCATGCTTCCGAAAGAAACAAATTTCCAAAATACAATTTCCTGGTTTCGCTTTTATACCTTGAAGCCGAAAACGAAAGAGGTATGTCAGAAGAACGTAACTTTCTTCAACACTGACGATCTTGCGACACCAATTTGTATCATCCTTGTCTACATCATAATTAACACTTATGATATTACGGTACGCCTTGGTTGGATAGTAATGTCTCCTTCTGTGGTAATAACCTCGTATCATGATGGATATATTCCCCAAGTAAACTCTCTTGACTTTCTGTAGCATTACTAAGGACAGACTTGTACTTGGGATTTTAATTTAATTTGTTATTATGTTCTTATTATTTAATTTTAAATGTCATTATAATTCNACAGACTTGTACTTGGGATTTTAATTTAATTTGTTATTATGTTCTTATTATTTAATTTTAAATGTCATTATAATTTACTTAAAGGGATGTAAACAACCTCCATTTAAATTCAGCTTTCCAAAGATATAATTTGTGTCTTCAGTTTCCTCATGGTTCTTCCATTCTCTTATAAAAATACCATCCAGCCCCGGCAGGCAGTGGCCCTAGATTNGTCTTCAGTTTCCTCATGGTTCTTCCATTCTCTTATAAAAATACCATCCAGCCCCGGCAGGCAGTGGCCCTAGATTTGCAGGCCACTGCCAAGATAACTGATCTCTAAACCTGATAAGAGACTCTCTTACGTCACTATAGGACTTAGCAATGCTATTCGTATCTCAACGATGTTATCTCTTAGTGTAAGAAGGGGACATGTACAAGTGTCAAAGGTTATCAACAGAGGTCAAGCCAGGTCAAGGTTGGGTTACGTCAGCATTATCTTATACACACATACAACACTTATTACAGACAACAGTCCTTATGAAAATAACGACCCACAAGAGAGTTTCCCCAAGGAAAAACGTCCGGTTAGTGTACGCTTACTATAACTTTTTGATACCCAAAACTTCTGTCCGGCCTTGCTTCTGATTCTCTCCAGAGACCAACAATTGTATCGAAAATCGATTTGGGCATCTATTTTATTGGATAGGAGTAAGATTAATATTTTCTTTAATATTTTAAAATTATGTTCCAATGACTGAAGCCCTTTTTGTTGAAACTAATTCATATACACCAGCCACCATCTTGAAAAACCAAGACCTTCATCTTGAGCTTGGTATGACCCTGAAGTTGAAAAATCGAGAAAAACAGAAAAATTCGTAATAATTAACTACCAATCCAGGGATAAATTGCATTCTATATCCCGCCTGCAATGTTAAATTTCTATAACCTTAACCTTGACGCAGGTACCGCCACTGTCGAGGACATGGTGGCTTATCTGGTCAAAGTTAATGTCCCCCAGGCACCGACTATAAAGTGCGTGGAGGTTGTGGGTATTGTAATGAGGTAGACTATTACTGTTGTATTTTTAAGTACGAATATATTGTCTCGTATATATTCACAAATACACAACATCAACACTTGAGAGGTGCGGTACTGTGATAGTTTGGTTACTCGGATTTACTGGGCGAATTCGTGGTTGATTGGGCTTCTCGTGACTGTAATTGTCATACTTAACTCTTGTTGCGGGTGTTGTCAGCTGTGGTGGGTGATCTCCGGCGATGGGTAGGCCTTGGCAAGGCCACAGTTGCTGCTGACGTACTGACGTGGTCAGGGGTCCGAACCCCTGACCTGACTCTCTGCTCGGCGATCTTCTACTGACTGGTTGACTTTAGTGACATAACTGATTCTCCCGGCACGGAGTATCGCAGCCTCTGACGTACCCGATATTACTGACTGACGTACCCGATATTACTGACTGACGTAGCCGATATTACTGACTGACCCCTTAATGATGCGGCTGACGGACGTGGCCGGGTTCCGATATCCCGGCCTTAGTAACTGTTGTACTGACTTACTCTCTGCTCGAACTGACGTCTCTCGGCGGTGAATATGAACTAACAACTGCCCCGATATGACTGCCCGACGTACCCGATATCACTGACACCCTCCTATTCTTGGAAAGGGGTTTTTATACATGCCAGCCGCTGCCCTGAATCGGCGGCACATGGCGCATTTTAGGGGAAGGAAGGGGGTAAGAGGGGTGAAGTGGAAGAACGCCTAACAAGCCGTCCAACACACGTGTCCTCGTATCTGAAGGTTTTCTGAAGTTTTGGCAGGGGGGATAATACCTACTGTCGTCAGCGATACTTCCGTGGTGCGTATTTACTGCGTTCAGGCGAACTACACCGGATTATTTGCTGATGACTCAAGAAAGCCCTGCACTCTCAACAGATCTCCCGGCGGCTAGAGACGTACGATGATGAAGGGGGTATGGGGGGGAGACCTTCGCTTCAGCTCCACGTGTCCCGAAATTTTCCACCTGCATGTGGTTCCACGTGCTGCCTTGAAGGCGCCTAGAGAAGTGCGCGAGGCGGGGGTGGTGTGAGGCGGTGATGGATGTGAGCCAATATCGTGCTATAATCCCTAAACCGGCACGCGACAACCTGCTATAAAAAATATCTAGCTAGCATTCTCTTAGGAAATTAGGTTACAGCAGAGTGTATCTTCTCTCAGATTTTCTATAATATTGTCTCTGGAAATTTAACATATTTGCTATTTAATAAAATTCAACCTGAGATACTGTAATCCAGTGGAGCATTGTTGAAGTGTCGCTGTGTGTTTTACAATTAAATGTTCTGTTGCTATGGTACTTTTAAGCAGATATGATGTGGCGAACATATCTGCACAACCATTAAGGAGACACTGGAAGGTTTCGTGCTATTGTAACTGTACTGCGTGCCGAAAGCTGTCCAGATCTATATCTACCTGAGTATTTTCCTTCTGTATGACTAAATTATAAACAGAAGGTTATTCATTTGTACCAAAATTAATTAAGTGTTCTGTAATTTTTATTATTATGATGTGTTCCATGAATCATGGTACTCTTAAAATCTCATCTTCGCAGATCTCGTCTGACTTTAGGACTTTTCTTGATTTCTCGTTTTCAAGGTCATCCAGGGTCAATATCACGGAAATGAAATCGAATATGGAGTTCAAGTTCGTTAATGTAATTTTTTAGAAATTTTTATCTTTTTCAAACAATTTTTTGTTATTTTTTTATTTTATACGTTAAGATTATCCCACAGTCATTGCAGGTTGTGATTACGTTTGCTGCTGTGCATGCTTACACATTACATCCAGCAATGGGATTGGAAACGGATCAAATTTAATCGGCTCGTGTGTGATAGACCAAATGGTTGTGTATTCCATCGATTTTCTGCATGTGTATGTTATAGACAATGTAACTAGGCGTTTGTAAATTGTGACTCAAAAATCAGTAATTCAACAACTTGGTTAGAAATGTACTGTAAATATGCCATTATTTCAATGGTTTGTAAAATGCGTGGAGTTTTTTTTTATAACCAAGAAATATTGTGGGAAGATACCCTTATTGCATGGAATTGATTCCTTTTCATTAACTAATATAATAACACTAACACTGAATAAACAATTAGAGAGAGCATGTTAATTACCACAAATGTAACTTAGTCAATTGTTACAGAATTGTGAGCAGGTAAAGTTACAAATGTGAAGTGCCTTTTCTTTTTTTCAAATAACTTATAAACATAGTTGTGCCATGCGGTGATAAGTATTAGCAGGTATTTCTTCCACGCCATTATACAGGCTGAGCATAAAAGAATACCGCAACTTTGAAGGTCTATAATATCAAAACCAAACCACCTGCAGCCTTGATTCACCAATCAGACGAACCATGGAACCTTGAAGGTTTTTTACCATACATTTATAAATGTTCAATGTGACCATAATGAGCTGCCCGAACGACATATATGCTACAATCAAACTCGTTCCACACTCTTGTCAGCATGTCCGGTGTTACGGTTTGGATGGCGTTTGTAATGCTCGGTTTGAGGTGGTGAGAGGGAAGCGACCATGCATTCGACAGGTCAATGTGAAGGGGACGGTCTGATGTTTCCTTTATGTGCAGAGAGATGACACTGGGAACGTCTGTCGACGCGCTATGAGCGTGTGTTGTGTGTTAGTCCGCATCACGATGGCGACGGAACAACAGAAGGCGTTCTGTGTTATTCAGTTTGCTAAATGTGAATCGGATACTACTGTTCAACGTGAATTCCGTTGCAAATATGGACGTCAAGTTTTTAGCAATGAAGAGACGTTCCATATAAATGGTAAGGTGAACCGGCTCAACTTGCGGATATGGGGTCAGGAGCCTTTACATGAAACCACCGAACACGAGCGTGCTTCTCCCAAAGTGAACGTGTTTTGCTCTGTATCCAAAGAAACTGTTTTCGGCCCTTTCTTTTTCACGATACCACTGTTACTGGAATTCCTTATTTGGACATGTTTATAGAGTGTTTGTTTCCTCAGCTAGAAGAGGCGGCGGGGAACAAATTTTCCTGCAGGATGGTGCACCACCCCATTGGCACCTAGCTGTTCGCGGATACCTGAACGAGACGTTGCCGCCACGCTGAATTGGTCGAGGAGCAGCTGGTGACCAGGCTCTTCATCACTGACCTCCCAGAACCCCGGATCTTATCCCGTGCGATTTTTTCTATGGGGGTACATAAAGGATCAAGTGTTTCGTCCACCATTGCCGGCTACCTTTGACGACCACAAAACGAGAATTACGGACGGCATCCACACCGTAACACCGGACATGCTGACACGAGCGTGGAACGAGTTTTATTATCGCATATATGTCGTTCAGGCCGCTCATAGTGGCCACATTGAAAATTAATGAATATATGTTACACAAACTTCATGGTTTTATGGTTCATTTGATTGGTCAACTAAGGTTGTTGATACTTTGGTTTTGATATTATTGACCTTCAAATTGGGGGTATTCTTTTATACTCAACCTTTACTTGTAACAAAAATAATGGCAAACATTAATTTTTTCTTATAGGTCACTTACTACATTTTGAGCCGACTACTGCAACTCCCAAGGGAAGATCATGATTTTTCGCATGTCTGTAAATGTTGGTGTTTATTAAATCTACTCTTAAAGCCCAAACAAATCAACAGATTTTGACATATGAGGTATCGTTGGATTCGATGTTACACTGTAGGTGACATAGGAAAAGCAGCGTCACGAAATAATCAATTATGTGGACAATAACCACATTAAGGTCGGACTCATAACATGTTCTTCTGTAAAGTCATGCATTTAGGTATCTAATGGAATATCTTGGCAAAAGGGTTCCAAAAATACAAATAACCATACAATTAGAATGTATTCCATATAAACACTGAAGAGCCAAAAAAACTTGTACAACTGCCTAATATCGTGTAGAACCCCAGNTGGCCCCACACCATTTTACAAACGAGCAAGCAAAAGTGCCGCAAGACGACGTGGCATGGATTCTACTAACGACTAATGTCTGAAGGTATGCAGAAGGAAATTCACGCCATGAATCCTGCAGGGCAATCCACAAATGCAATCTGAGCCAATTTGAGAAAGGGTTGCACGTCTGTCACGTTTAATGATTCTCGTCAGTCATCGTTTGTCCCGTTCTTTCACGAAATTTTTCCGGCCGCAGTGATGTCAAAGATGTGATGTTTTACCGGATTCCCGATATTCACGATCCAAATGTTATCGCTACCCCAGAGATGCTATGTCTCATCTCTCGTGCGCCGACTATAACATAATGTTCAAACTCACTTAAATCTTGATAGCCTGCCATTGTAGCAGCAGTTACCGATCTAGCTGCTGACCGAATCGCGTTACTCTGATTGGTTCCATACCTCTGATATTTGCATACGCACGCCTATAATAGCTTTTTTGGCTCTTCAGTTTACAATATATAATTACAATTTCCACATAACGAACGTTAAATGTTACAATGTCGAACTTACAGGCATCAAATGAAAGCGTTTGGCAAGAGGATTCCGAACAATGGAAAAAATAAATGTCTAAAATAAAATAAACAAATAACATTAAAATATGATTTAAATACTGGGTGCGGCAACATAACTTAATTTTTTCAAAACGAAATAAAACACATTATATGAATCAGAAATTTTTTAATTTTTTTTGTGTAATGTAGGTACATATATAAATATTTTTCTACGTAGTATTGAAAATCATATCTGGTAGGTGACGCCCCGCATTTCCCATACACTGAATAAACCGATTTCTGGCGTTTGCCATGACCTTCACCAGCATATCAGCGGGTATGTTGGCAATTTCTGCCCGGATGTTGGCCTTTAGGTGTTGAATTGTCTTTGGGCGGTTGACATAAACGCGGTATTTCAAAAAAACTCACAAAAAATAATCGCAAGGTGTCAAATCGGGGGACCGAGCTGGCAACTCCAAATCGCCCTTAATTGAGATGAGGCGCTCCGGGAAGTGTTCCCTCAAAACAGCCATTGATGGCCTTGAAGTGTGAGCCATTGCTCCGTCCTGTTGGAACCAAATGTCTCCAAGATCCAATTCATCAAGTCGTGGAAAAAAAAAGTCCTCCAACATGTTCACATACGGTTCTGAATTCACTGTAACTGTGACCTCATTTTGTTCAAAAAACCAGGGACCAAGAATCCCACCTGAGGAAATTACACACCACACTGTAACTTTAGGTGAATGCAAAGGCCTTTGATGCAATTCTCGGAGATTGGTGTCGCTCCAGCAGCGCATGTTCTGTTTGTTAACAAACCCACTCAAGTGAAAATAGACTTCACCACTGAAAAAAACAATTGTGGGGTTTTTTGAAATCCCGCGTTTATATCATCCGCCCAAGGACACTTCAACACCTAAAGGCCAACATCCGGGCATAAATTGCCAACATACGCGCTAATATGCTGGTGAGGATCATGGCAAACGCCAGAAATCGGTTTATTCAGTGTATGGACAATGCGGGGCGTCACTTACCAGATATGATTTTCAAAACTACGTAGAAAATACTTTAGATATGTACCTACATTATACAAATAACATTCTAAAATTTCTGATTCATATAATGAGTTTTATGTCGTTTTGAAAAAAGGAAGTTATGTTGCCGCACCCTGTACTCAAATAATAAAAAACAGCAATCCTAGAACGATGGCCATAACACCAATGGCGTTGCAGGACTGGTTAATAATCTCTATTTCCTTTCGGGCTATTGAGGGGAAGGGATAGTTTTGTGTTTTCAGTGAAACTCTTTGGTTACATTACTTTTATGGTGTTACTATACATACACCAACTTCCATTCATTATTGACATACAAGCCTATGTGAAAGGTATTTTTGTGTTTCCCAAGAAACAATTTTGTTACATTACTTATATGACAATAAGTAAAAAAAGTAAGTTTATTTCTAAACAATTATTATGTATGACATTTGGCCACCATTTTGGATACACTTACTAATTATGCACAGTCATTAATCACACACATCTAATTACCTATGTCATCTTAATTTCTGCTTAGCATTCCACGAGTTTGCCAACACAATATGCTGTGGGCCATTTGCTTCGTTGCACGTGCCATCTGCCAAACTGTATGGTTCACTGCCATCGTCGTTTTGGATGTCGGCTGCTGGGGAACGTTGATTTCCACCAGTTTCGTTTCTGCTGTCGATTGCCAGGGTTCGTGCATACTGCTATCTTAATTCTCCTGATGTCTGCCAGTGTGTGCTACCAGTAACTACCACCTTCATGTTTTATTTCAGCCACTAGAGGCGCTGGTGTCATCGGTGTCGGCAGAATTTTGCGTGCCTGTCACCCTTACACTCTTTGCCTGATTCCTCGATATCTGTTCGCCTCTGATTTACACCAAGGCAACAATATTTCGTACAATAGTGTACACATTAAAAGCAATAAACACCCCATGGTTACACAGATTTGTTGAATTATAACATGACACCTCATATTTCCTCAACAAATGGGGATGATATTACCCAACAACTGTTCGCAGATTTATAATTTTGATTCAAGAAAACAGTGTTTATGGGATTGTTCTTTCATCTCAAGTAGGTTTTATTGTTTTGTATTCAAACCATTTAAATATCGATATTCTCATTTCGCATTGGTAATAACTCCAAAGAGTTTGTATCTGTAGTTCAGGATTACTCTGCATAATATAATGCTTGACTCTAGTGCTTCAGTCTCCCTAACATATCCAGAAAGGTCTCGGAACCCATTCACGCATGAATGTCTGATAGATTGCTGCAGAAATTCTGTTCTGCACATCGCACGATGTATACACAATGACTTGGGGTAGCACACCAAGGGGATACAGTCTGACATGCCTTTGATAGACCATGTTAAATGGCCACTCCTAGGTGACCACTGTCGTACCAGGCCCAGTAATCGTGGGGCGGCTGGCTGCAGCAGTCAAATATTGCTGAAAAAAAACAGGATTCCGGCCATCCGATTGGTCGCAGTTTCATGTGGCGGACAGAGAAGGGATGGAAATTGTTAGGGCAGCACCAGTTACATCGAGGCTGCTGTGTGTTGACCTGGCATGGCTGCCTGACAGTAGTTGCAGTACTGATACCGTCGGCGATTGCATTTGCTTATGCGCTAGGTAGCTGACATACTCGTACCACTCTCAGATGATCCGCGCAGAGATTGAGGAGATGGGTAGCTGGTCGTCCACATCGACCAAAATCGCACAGCCAGACATAATCAATTGCACTGCTGGAGCCAATGGTGTTGAAGTTGACATATGGGCATCAGGCATTGGCATTCCGGGCATCGAGATACTTTGGGTCTGATGAGGCACATGCCACTCGTGCATAGGATAGGGTGTGTGAATGCACCTTTATTGCTCATCCTTGTGGCATAGGCACCATGAAGACTGTCACTATGCTAGGCATGTGGACATCACCAAAAAGTTGTCAAAAGTCGTCCCTTTGGCCCATGACAACAGAAAGCGGAATCACTGTAGTAGTGGTCGAAGCAGGGTCTGCCACACCAGGTGTCAGACGGATGTCATCCCGATGCACTTTTACACTGTGATGGTTTCTAACTTATACAAAATGTCTCACTCGCTTGTGCTGTATGAGGTCCATTGCACCGAGGATCAAAACTTGTTCAAAATTTGTTTTACCAGCCGATAGTTGATGTTCTAGCACACACACAAGCTGTCCTGGCTGGATAACAGGTGGCATGTTTCTGGAAACCACTTGGGTACATAAGCTTGCTGATGTGACTTGGAACTGTCAATACAGGCCTGCCGATTTTCGCCCACCTCGGAGTCTTTGCGCCACAGGTTCGTATCCCTGCATAGTTAATCGTATTCTCCTAACCATGCTGACCCACTCCCATAAAACAGTTCGGCACGTGGTTTTGTAAACAGAAAAGTCTTGAAGAAAGAGGTCAGCCACGACTTTGTATTCATTACCGACATACAAACTAAGCTGAGCTTTGCTTTCTTGATTATGGTGCTCGGTCGGATTTGTTCTGTGATGGTATGTGTCTGTAGTGAGATGATTTACACAGCACAGTGCAATAATCACACCAATTAATGCTGGAAATTTGCAGACCATCGTCCATTAACAGGTTTTAGTGTTTTCCCCAGCATGGGAACAAGTCAGTATTAAACAACTTATGTGTTTGATCTGTGCACTTGGCAGTGAAAATGTTTCTACGAGTTAACAAGTCTGTCACTAATTGAATTAAATGTCTGCCACTTCAACTTTTAGGATAGGGGCGGATGAGGTGGATGAGGCACAGGGCGATAGAAACAAATAACTGGGTTGTCAGATTTGCATGTTTTTATGTGGTCCTTCAGTGCGACATGTTTAGTGGCAGTTACACATATGGCACTGATGAACGAATTCACACATTTGCCATGTACAGCAAGGAAAAATTATTATCTAAGAAGTTTTATGTAATCTCCCAGTTATCCTGACAGCTGACTGCCTNGTGTTTTCCCCAGCATGGGAACAAGTCAGTATTAAACAACTTATGTGTTTGATCTGTGCACTTGGCAGTGAAAATCTTTCTACGAGTTAACAAGTCTGTCACTAATTGAATTAAATGTCTGCCACTTCAACTTTTAGGATAGGGGCGGATGAGGTGGATGAGGCACAGGGCGATAGAAACAAATAACTGGGTTGTCAGATTTGCATGTTTTTAAGTGGTCCTTCAGTGCGACATGTTTAGTGGCAGTTACACATATGGCACTGATGAACGAATTCACACATTGGCCATGTACAGCAAGGAAAAATTATTATCTAAGAAGTTTTATGTAATCTCCCAGTTATCCTGACAGCTGACTGCCTNGCCATGTACAGCAAGGAAAAATTATTATCTAAGAAGTTTTATGTAATCTCCCAGTTATCCTGACAGCTGACTGCCTTAAGCTAATTGTGGCATTTATTTACATTTGTTCCTCCTGTACATTCTCCTGTTATCCATAGGAGATCGGCTCTCGAGTATATTGTCAGTGATGCCACTGTGCAACATATTCGCACCCACACTCATTGCACCCTTTTTCAACCTCAACAGAGTTCCAATAGCAAATTTGCCTGGGCCGGACCAGTAAAGTCGAAGAACACGCGTAACATCGCCGAGGCTATGGCGGATGTGTTACGTATAGGACTCATTTAGACTAATTTGCAAACCAACCAGTGCAAGGAATTCTACAATCAAAGTTGAAGGCCCTGATGAAGAAACATATTACAAATTATTATTCCCCGTACAGCAATCTCAAAGCATCTATCGCCAAGAGGTTCAACTCTCAAGGGCAAGATGTAGAAGCATTTCACTACAAACGAAAAGTACAAGTGGCTTGAGCTACAGCCGAAACTCATCCGCGAGTATAATTCTACAGTTCATTCTACTACTCGCATGAAGCCTGAAGAAGTCAAGGACAACTCGCTGGTTCGGGCAGTGTATGCCGATACGGAGAGGAAGAACCCACGCAAGCCTAAAGTCAAAATCGGCGACCTGGTAGGCATCTCCAAACAGAAAGGCGTCTTCAAGAAAGGGTTCACAGCGAATTAGAGCCCCAACCTGTTTCGTGTGTGAGGTATTTGCAACTACGCTCCAAGGACCTACAATCTCGAAGATCTGAACAATGTACCCATCCATGGGGACTTCTACGCCGAGGAGTTCCAGACGACATGTATTTGGTCGAAACGGTGCTGAAACTATGTATAACAGAAGGGCGTATGTCAAGTGGTGAGGTTTCCCTGCCAGCCATACTTCGTAGGTGGCTGAAGCGGACATCGAGAATTGAACTCGAGGTGGAAGAGGTCTATATATAAATATATATATANTACTTCGTAGGTGGCTGAAGCGGACATCGAGAATTGAACTCGAGGTGGAAGAGGTCTATATATAAATATATATATATACACTGAAAAGCCAAAAAACTGGTATAGGCCTGCGTATGCAAATAACAGAGGTATGGAACCAATCAGAGTAACGCGATGCGGTCGGCAGCTAGGTCGGTTACTGCTGCTACAATGGCAGGCTATCAAGACTTAAGTGAGTTTGAACGTGGTGTTATAGTCGGCGCACGAGAGATGGGACATAGTATCCCCGAGGTAGCGATAATATTTGGATGTTCGCGTACGACCATTTCACGAGTGTACTGTGAATATCGGGAATCTGGTAAAACATCACATCTTCGACATCGCTGCGGCCGAAAAAAGATCGTGAAAGAACGGTACAAACGACCAGTGACGAGAATAATTTAACGTGACAGACGTGCAACCCTTTCTCAAAATGGCTGAGATTGGATTTTTGGACTGCCCTGCATGAATCATGGTGTGAATTGCCTCCTGCATACCTTCAGACATTAGTCAAGTCCATGCCATGTTGTCCTGCAGCACTTCTGCGTGGTCGGGGGGAGGGGGGTCTACACGATATTAGGCAGGTATTCCAGTTCTTTTGGCAATTCAGTGTATATGAACTTTTATATAAGGGCTTGTGTGTTTCCGCATGTTGTATATTACCAAATAAAATTAGTTTAAAAAATACGGTTTTTTATTCATTTTTTAAAAGATTAACTTCAAAAGTTAAAAATATTATTAGTAAATACTTAGAAGAGTGTCTTGTCGGCAAATGAAGTTTGGAAACGGACGTGACTTTTGGTTGTAAGTTAGGAATTTATTTTTTATTTCAGAGTTACTTTCTTGTCCCTAAAAAGTAACAGGTACACAAACGACTGTTTTCAAAAAAAATAATAATGTGCCTTTCTCAAAACAAATTGCTGACAGTTTAAATAACGATAAAAGAAAGAACGCAATACAGCATTGAAGATAAATCCTCAAAAATAATAGTCATGAAACTTGACCATAAATATTTTTAAATTATGTAATAATTCAGTAAATCGAACATATAACATTTAAAAAATTTATAAAATTATTGAAGTGAATTTTATGAGACAAAATTGATGCCTTTTTTCGAAATATAAAATATTACAATTAATTTGACTTATCTATATATACAAAACAATGTCGGGTTAGTTACACCATTCATAACCCGAGAACGGCTGGACCGATTTAAATGATTTTATATTTTTTGGATTTGTATGCGTCCGGAATAACATATAGACTTTAAACATCGTAAAAGTTCACCGAAAAAATAATTATAACGTAAATTAATTTTCTCATACATTTTATATGGATGACATTTTTGACATGACATTAACTGAAGTTCAATTATTGCCTCTAAAATAAATAAGGAATGCTAACATGAAAAAACATATATATATATAT
>NQII01001742.1:1936-17935 GCA_002778355.1 Clitarchus hookeri
CGGAGAAAACCTACAAATTCCTGCCAAATTTGGCAAACATGTTGCACTTTGATAAACCATGTAAATTGATGTGTCTTGAGTGACTCAAACAATAATTTTCAAAATGTTGGCCATATAACCATTTTAACCTAGTATGCTATATTGTCGAAATCATGTAATTAATTCCAACTTAGCTTTGCATGCTGGCTGTATTTATAACAAACACAAAATGTATCCATACAAATTCTCTTTTATCCGCCATTTTGTAAGATAGCGCCACATGACAAATTAAAATTTTGATGCCTTATCTCCGGAAAAGGCAACCAGATTCCCACCAAATTTCACTAACTAGTAGCACGATGGCTGCATAAGCAAAGTGGTATGTTTTGAGCAGGTCAGAAACTTATTTTCAAAATGACGGCCATATAACATTCAGCTTTAGTATGTTTACGAAACTACGAAATAAACTTCAATTTAACTTTTATACTGGCAGTATCTAATATATATATTATAACCATCAAATTTGTTTAAACAGAGCCTCATTTCTGCGCCATTTTGTAAGATAGTTGAACTGAAAGTAAGATTTTCGAAACGGCAAACATACGCCCGATAAATAAACTATCACGGTAAATGAACCACCACGGTTTTAATTTTGAATCTCGATAAAATATTACGAAACGCCGTAAAACTAAAGAAAATGAGCCGCGTATCCCGAAAATTTATAATACTGCGTCATTGCAAGTCACGGGCTAGTCGTGTACATACTTGTGTGTGGTTTTTTCTTTACAAAAACATACTGTATTGTAGATTACTCATGATAAATAATGTGAAATTGTCCAGAACATATTTAACTGTATTAGCAGTAGCGCGAGTTGATAATTAATCTAAGGAAAATGTTCTAATAGTATGATTAAAAGAAGAGTTTTTGAATTAGCGAAGATTTTGTGAACTGAGATATACCTTTTCAAATATGAAAACAGTTGGTCATGTAACTAAATGGGATTTATTTATGCAGAGTACCAAACAGGAAGTGCTATATGCCTATTAATAAGTTTTGTTTTACATTTGAAAATGTAAAGTCATATAGTTAATATGAGTTTGAAAATAAGAGTTGACAGATGAAATAATGAATAAGGATAATTAAAGATGCAGTACATGTTATCTAAATTTACAAAGGTTGAGGTGATTGAGGTGTTGTATAGGATTGAGCCTTAAGTATATTTACAAGCAGTAGTAGATGTTGCTGCAGTTTATGGTGTCCTGGGATCAGTGGCATAAGGAGTAAGTTAATTGGGATTGGAACAGGTCTGGGCCAGGCCCTTTTTTAATTGTCAGCACTGCCTTAGTGAAAGGCAGTCGCAGCGGCGTGTATAGTTATGGGCAAACCTGGGTCCCCTTTCGGAAGTGTGTGTGCTGATCCCAGCTAGGTACCAGAGGAACGAGCAGTCCACAAGGAACCATCTATAGCATAGGTTTGAAATACACCCTCAACCACAAATTATAACAACATGTGAATAATTTATGATTTTCTTGCAGCATCCCAGCATCTTGTCGCTCTTCTTTACTTCTTTAACAGTATAGTGAATATTTTATGCTAAGAGTTTAATTACCACATTGTAAATGTAAATTGTTGTCAAGGAGCAGAGGCACAGTGGTTTACAGAGTAGCCGCATACAAGATAGGTTTCGCTTTGGAAAAGATTTCTTCAGAATCTCTCCCAAACAGAGGAGGGTAATGTAATGATGCAGTATTATAAATTTTCGAGATACGCGGTTCATTTTCTTTCGTTTAACGGGGTTCCGTAATATTTAATCGGTATTCAAAATTAAAGTCGTGGTAGTTTGTTTATCGTTATCGGACATATATTTGCCATTCCAAAAATCTTAGTTTTTGTTAAGCGTCAACATTAGATTAGAAAATTTCAGACTCTGTCGACAGTAGTTTGATTATTTTAACCGACGGCGCAGTTAAACGGGCTACGATGCAGTTTGGATGGTGCTGCCGGATGCGACATCAGCTGCATGTGCCCTTATCTTAGGAGAGGGGGCGCGATAGGCCCGCAGCACAAATACTCGTGTGCCGGTCGCCATTCACAGCAGTCGATAACCAGCAGTCGACTGGCCGAGGCCGCGTCGGGCGTGGCGCATAGCCCCCACACCAGCAACTTAACCCTGCTCGTTTGATTTCTACGCCGGTGTGGGATGTCTCTAATTATTAATATGTTGTCTAGGCCACTTTTAGAGACGCAAAGAACAATCAAATGACGACTGTGGCACTGCTCTCTACTTGTCTGTGAACCGGTGAAACCTGTTCGTACTCTGCATACCTGAGCTCTGTATGTGAAATGTTGTATCTTGTATAATAAATTAATTTAAAGAATAATGAACCGGAACTTTACTACGTTATTTGGTATTGAATTGGCGCCTTTTTAAAGAGTTCGTGTTGCTACTACTGAGCTAGCCGAGTGGTAATTTCCAGCTGTCAATACATTGACCCGCATCCTTATGAATATGGCCGAACGAGCCGCGTGCAGCGTTACAAGTGGACGAGCTGAACGTGAAACCCCGGCTCACTCCCCACTGAAGAGCCGACGACAAGGGCCGAGCCAACCGTCACAAACTCTTGGGCTATTTAAAGCCATAACCAGCGCGATGGACGCGTCGACTTCCTGCCCCGAGCTCATCACGCTCGTTTCGTCAGACTCCTCGCACTCCCTTACGTTCCGGTAAACAGCTTTATATCACAACCTGCCACGGTCAGGGCCGAGGGCACGCCTGGGCACACATCCTCTATACAATAACGAGCGCTCAACCTGGCGACCGTGTGACGCTCTCGAAGACCGTCCTCAATCTTTGGACCCGGTGCACCGACCCCCGCGCCTAAGAAAGACATCAGGTCACCGCGCGGGAACTCCACGGCTGCTGACCCAGCGAAACCTCTTTGTCGACGTGGAGGCTGGCCAGTCCACCTGTCCACGCATTTCACATCCGGCGGAAACTGTCCCTCTGACGGAAGTAGTACACTGAGCCCCAGGACGACGTGAGACGTCAGCACAACACCCGCGGCGTCGACAGCCTGCTGCAAAATGGCGAGCCTCGCGGCCTCACAGTCGCGCCAGAGAAGCACTTACGAACACGCAGCTCGAACAAAGACGGAATCAACATTTCTTCTATACGTGACAATATATAATACTAGCTGAGTGGGTGTTTTTGCAGTTTAAACTAACCTAGGTTAGTTGGTTAGTAAGTAACTCGCACATGCGCATTAACTACATCCTCGACTGTCCACTGACGCTTGTATTAAGGTCGTTCAAGAGCATATTCCTCCCCTCCCCTAGTTTAGAGGATATAATATGGTTTTGTGATATAACATCAGTGATAACTTTATAAAAAATGCTAAATCGTTAGAAAAATTATATTCATCGTGTTTTTTTTTTTAAAATATAAATATGGAGTTTTAACTTAAAATATGAATTCGTATAAGTTTAAAAAAATTTACTTTGACACAGTGCTTGGTATATTAGGCTAACGTTTTTCTTGGCGACGCAGGAGTTGCCATGTTTACAATTTCGTAGAACTCCGACACTTTGTTTAATTGCGGTTAAGAGTTAATGTTTGGCAATTTTACTTTACATTTCATCTCGGAAGTTAAAACTGGAGTACCGGTGAACGTCAAGCAAAATTCCTCAGAAAATATTCTAAGGAAATCCTGATGGCATTGACACTTATTTTGGGACGTAGTCTAATGTTTTAATTTTAATCAATTTTCGAGATTTGTGCGAAAAATTGCATAAGTTTAAAATTCATATGATTTCTTTTTAATCTTTTATTGATTTACTTTTACACAAATATCATACTTTATCCATGCTATGCCTTTAAACCACAACAAAAAATAAGTTTTATGGTAAAAATGTAGAAACTAATTTTTGACTCAACGGCAAATTGATACCTGCCTCGAAAGGGGGAACAACATAGTTACTTTTCTGTTTTAGCTGGCGTACCAATAAACTCAACTTAAAAAATTTTCCCCCGTTCATACCTGTAACATGGCGTCATATTTACCCAAAAGAATTCAAATGCATTTAATCGTATAATTTCCATATTTGTCAAAAATGTCGTGGAATATTGTTTCTGCGAGTCTGTCTAAATTCAGAATCCAGTGTGGTCAATAGACGGCTCGCCTGGTGCATGCTGCTCCTAGAAGTACGCGTGGGTGGATCACATTCTAAAACAAGTAACACGAGGGCGTGGCGGCGACTTCAAAGGCATTGCTGTGAACATTCCTACACTTGTGGGCGCTCAAACTGCAGCTACATCGATACACTCACAGTTAATTAATTTTTAGTTTTTTCCATTTAAATGCTCCCTTATAATAAATTTATGGTTAGTGAAAATATGCAATGATTAGTACAGGAAAGTTCTTTTCATCGAGTTATTTTTGTGTTTATATGAAGTTAATATGTTAACGCTTTTTCTGCAGGCTCTTCGTCTCAGCTATGCCGCTCTGGGGAAGTCAAGTCCCGGGCAGATGGTAAACCTACTTTCAAACGACGTTAGCAGGTTCGACTTACTGTTCCGGATACACAACTTCGTGTGGCTTGGGCCTCTGTTTCTGTTGGTAATAGCCAACGTCACTTGGTTGCAGTCCGGATGGCCTGGCCTCATAGGAATCTCCACTATAGTCATATCGTCGATACCACACGGTAAGACACATATGCATTTTTGTTTTTTTTACTGGCGGTAGCATTACGTATTGTTAGGAAGTTTGGATTCAGTTTCAGCCATAATTAAGTACAGTTATATGATCAAGTACGCCCTACATTCAAATATCGTGATTCGTATGTTCTGCCACAGATAAAATTATACCTCATTCAGCATTTGGAAATAAAATACACTCAAGAGCCAAAAAAACTANGTATGTTCTGCCACAGATAAAATTATACCTCATTCAGCATTTGGAAATAAAATACACTCAAGAGCCAAAAAAACTGGTACACCTGGCTAATATCGTGTAAGGCCCCCCGAGCACGCAGAAGTGCCGCAAGGCGACGTGGCATGGACTCGACTAATGTCTGAAGGATTGCAGGAGGCAATTCACCCCATGAATCCTGCGGGGCAGTCCACAAATCCAATCTGCTCCAATTTGAGAAAGGGCTGCACGTCTGTCACGTTTAATGATTCTCGTCAGTCGTCGTTTGTCCCGTTCTTTCACGATCTTTTTCCGGCCGCAGCGATGTCGAAGATGTGATGTTTTACCGGATTGCCGATATTCACGGTACACTCGTGAAATGGTCGTACGCGAACATCCAAATGTTATCGCTACCTCGGAGATGNTTGTAGCAGCAGTAACCGATCTAGCTGCCGACCGCATCGCGTTACTCTGATTGGTTACATACCTCTGTTATTTGCTTACGCACGCCTATACCAGTTTTTTTTGGCTCTTCAGTGTATTTCTNCGCCTATACCACTTTTTTTTACTCTTCAGTGTATATTTTCCTGTAACTGCATGTATCTTAACGAAAACACGTAATGAGTATCTACAGTTACGTAAGTAGCAAATAATTACCGGTATACAATGTTCTCTGTGAATCGAGAACTTTTGAAAGACCTGTTTATGATCTACTTTCCACCTCACTTCGTATTCTTCAGTCATACGTAACATTTCCATTGCCACGGGCCTAACGACGTTACGTATATGATGAACTACTACAGCTGCGGGGATGTCTACAATGAGATTTACATGAGACTACTTCGGCTAGCTGCCGTCTACGATGACCAACATTTTAATTCTCAGATAAGTCTGAACCAACTTAAACAGCGTGCAGCTCTTGTTAATTAACACTTTATCATGCTCCCCAATTATATTTTACTTTTTTAAAATTCATTTTGCATAGATTTTTAGCCACGAAGACCCTGTAAGAAAGAGACATGATCCTTAATATATTTTCCATGCTGAGACATGAAGGTTGGCTAGCTAGTGTCAGCTGCAAAATATATAATTTGGGAGTTGTGAATTAGTAGTTTTGATCATATTCAAGTACCTTTGTAACTGAAGGTATAATTTTTATTGCCCAGTTATATTTTGATTTCCTATCTGCCCGCTCATCATTATATGTTCAAACTTTGCTTATTACATCCTATTGCATTTTTGAAAGAATCAGAGCTGCCACTGTTCTCATTTACCGTAGTTCGTCTGTAGTTAGGTGGTGTATGTTTCTGTTTAGCATGTTTTCTTTCAGATGGTAACACGTTTTAGTAAGTATCTGCCAGGTGGTACTACAGAAATTAAATTTGGTCAGTTTTATTGGTGGATACAAATATGTTGGGTTGTACTTCTCCTCGTATGTTCTGCAGTGTAATACGAGCAAAGAACACTCACGTGCACTATCTATTAAAATTTTGATGTTACATTACACATTCCATTACTCTTTATGTATCTATTTAGCAATTAAAACAGAAACAAACGTTCTTTTAAAAAACAGATCAGATAAACTTATCTAAGCATTTTCGACGTTAGTTATTCTGAGAATGAAAAAACATTATACATGGCGTGAAGGGGAAAAGAGCAATTTACCTTCGTGTGAAATAATCATCCTAATTAACTCATGAAATTAAAAAAAAAATTATTCGTGTCCACGAAGTAGGTAAATATGTAAACTTATTTCACACTATTTTAGTAAGCGACAGTCTTGTCGTCAGTGATGTTTGTGATAGACTTTACTGCAAAAATTGTGTTTAATATCTCGTCATGTTTGTGTTAAGTATTTTATTTTTAATATTTGTTGAGTCATTGGCAAATGTTTTGTTTTTAAAAAGTAAATGATTTATAATATTATTAAATATACACTTATATACATATAAAGACAAACTCTTTCGAGCCTATGCAATTAAGGTTAATGGAAATTCTTAACACCTAAAAATACTACCTAAGCTACACCACTTCTCCTTCCCACCACGTGTGTGTGTGTGTGTAAGTTATATACATTCACACACTGTACACACATACTTGTGTTATGTCCTGTGAAATAAGTAGCAGCTCACAACTTGATCTTAAATTTTTACGTCTTGTTTAACCGTATTTTGAAATCTGCGGTAAGTTATAAACATAATGCCATAATCGACTGCCATCAAATTGAAGTTAACAATTATCTCAAATATAAAAATGTTTATCACAATTCCCAGTTTGCACATACATTCAAATATCGAAATGACGATTGCCAATTCTTTGTTTCAGTTTGGTTGGGAAGACTTACAACTGCGTATCGAAAGTTGATCGCAAATAAATCTGACGAGAGATTAAGAATGATGGAGGAAATAATCTCCGGTGTGAGGATTATAAAGATGTATGCTTGGGAGAAACCATTTACAGCCATAATAAGCTCGATTAGGAGGTAAATGTCCCAGTGAATACACAATTCCCTGGTGATTTTATGTTTGTCTTAATCTGACAACAGTCATTTCCTAGATAATTTTGGTTAAATATGCACTATCTTCTAATTCATACGTTACTGCATCATTTGTTCTTAATAAGATAACAAAGTGTGTTGATCAATATGAATATTAAAACGAAATTGCTTATTCTGTTAAGTTTGTATACGCATTTACTTGGAGCTAAATTGTACAAAAATGTATATCTTCTTACCCAATTTATATTTTTAAAATTGTGAATGTAAAAATATTTAGTAACTGTAAATTAAATCTGACGAATGCCGTTTAAAGGTTTCAATTTAATTAAATACGGATTAATAGGGTTTGGTAATGATAAAGGGATTTAGATAAAAATAAATATTAAATTTATCATAATAACAAACACGGTATTGTTCATATGAATTAAAATAAATCTTAGCTACGTATTCTAGGAAGAACATAAAGATAAAGTGGCAAATTCGAAAAAATTACAATCAATAAACAAACACATAAATTCTACTATATGCAAAAACAAAATGAGCATGTAGTGGGAAAAAGTTTCATGAATATGAATGATTTCTTTAATGTAACTATATTTGCGAATTTTTTTGGTGTCTTGAAATGATTAACATTTTGTTAATTGGGCTTGAGTGTGATTTGTTTTGGAGGTTATAAGGATTAAATCAATGGTGAAATAACAATATTTGATATTTGACGTGTTCACGAGATATCGGATGTCCGTAAGTAATGTTTACACATTTTGAACGGGAATGACAGAGAAACTATTGAAGACAATCTGTTGGGACTGTTTGTATTTGACACTACGAGGGCAATGTTGGGGGTGTGCGAATGTAAATAACAGTTGCAAATGTCCTAAATATCCACATCCAACAGCTCGACATCGTCTGCAACGCTGTAGGACATAATGACAAACAGAAGCTACGGTTTCCATGGAANGTTTGTATTTGACACTACGAGGGCAACGTTGGGTGTGTGCGAATGTAAATAACAGTTGCAAATGTCCTAAATGTCCACATCCAACAGCTCGACATCGTCTGCAACGCTGTAGGACATAATGACAAACAGAAGCTACGGTTTCCATGGAANCACATCCAACAGCTCGACATCGTCTGCAACGCTGTAGGACATAATGACAAACAGAAGCTACGGTTTCCATGGAAGCGGATTCACAGGCTGTCACAATCGCGTCTCTCGTGGTATCCAATGTACGTAGTTTCGTGGCATACGCTGTGTTCCCCAGAGTCCCCCACATATAAAACTCCAACGGCGTGGCGTTTAATCTGGATATTTTGGTGGGTACTCACACTTCCTCGACGGCCTATCCCCTCCCACCAAATGTTTCAACCAGGAGCGACGGTACGTCTTGATATTAATGTTGTGGTGCACCACCCTGCCGCGCCGTCATTTCTTTACATCACATGCATTTCCGGCTCTCTCGACCGTGTCGTTGTTACGTGTGATGGTGGTGCAGTATCGAATTCCACCCTCCATTGTCTCTGCACCTCAGTAATTTTCTCGCATTTCCATTTCCACTTTAAAATCCATTTATGTTGTTCAATAGAAAACCTTGTCACCTCCACAATTTGCTCTACAATTGTAGTGTTTCCGCTCGTGGCTGCAGACAGAACTGACAACAGTAGAACGACCACACGCACTCACCAACGTTGCCCTTATAATGTCAAATACAAGCTGTTTCCTCATATTCCCTTTAACAGTTTATCTTATTAACGTTTAAAAGTGTAAATATTAATCTGGAACATTCTGTTTGTATGGTAACTTAAAATTCGGCAGTACTAAGTATTTGTGCGTTGAGACTAAAATTAAACCTAAATACTTAAACAATTTCCTTTGCGTAATGCCTAACCCNCATAATGCCTAACCCAATTTAATGTTTTTAAAAATGTTTTATATGAGATTATGTAAATGTCACATTATATACGCATATGTTCCGTAATATTCAGTTATCTATTAACAAGTTCTGTATTTAACTTGTACATTTGTTTAATGTATGTTTTTTGACCTTTTTAAANATATTCAGTTATCTATTAACAAGTTCTGTATTTAACTTGTACATTTGTTTAATGTATGTTTTTTGACCTTTTTAAAGTATTTAACTCTATAGTTGTTTTGTATGATTTGAAAGTATCACTATTTGTTGCTTGAAGTTAGATTTGATATGGATTATTCGGGTATTTGGTGTTTTTCTTCATATTTACAGGAATTTTTAGGCTTCTTTTAGAAGTATTCGTTTTATCATTAGTTAAATATCTATATATGAATGTAAATGTTAGTCATGCTGAAAATTTGCACTTTGGCGGAAATGTATTTCATACAACGTGTTTCATCGATTTATCTTACAGGGAAGAACTGAAGGAGATTAAGAAGACAAGTTATATTCGTGGATTTTTTATGTCGTTCACGTTGACGAATCCACGAATTGCATGTTACAGCGCTCTGATATCCATGGCATATATAGGCGACGAGCTGACAGCTGAAAAGGTAAGCCTTTATTGACCTACAGTGTATAATGTCTCCCCGCCAGGACCAGTTCAACTAGCAAACTCCAGTTCCTCATTGACACTGGTGCAGATATTTCTATAATTTCGCTTGCATGCAAAGACCTACGCAACAAACAACCTCGAGGCTCGTAAACGGAGCCGCTATCTCTACTTCTGGACAAAAACGGTTATCTTTAAATTTTGACTTACGACGTTCTTTCAAGTGGCCTTTTATGGTAGCTTATGTTTCGAAGCCTGTCGTTGGCACAAACTTCTTGTCGCATTTTTACTTCCTCGTGGACCTCAGTAGACCTCACCACTTCGCTACAAACTCTTAAGCAAGTCGTATTGCGTCTTTTCACTCTAACATCAAGTATATTGAACTACTGTCCGAGTTCGCCGCTCCGATCAAGCTGTTTATGTTGCCTCCAAAGGCAGTCCACCAGGTAGAACATTACATTGTAAACCCATGTCCACCAACTTACTCATGACCTAGGAGTGTGTCTTCAGCGAGACTGCATGCAGCAAAGGAAGGGTACCAGTTCGTGTTTCAGCAAGAATTCTGCCTGCCATCTAACAGCCGGTAGGCAATCCAACTTCACTTGGTCAAGTAGAGAAGCGGGGACTAGAGGTCCTGCGGAGACTACCGGAAATTGAACACACCGGTGTTCCATTCCTTTTTCAAATGACTTGTAACGGTATCCTGCTTGGCACTTCAGTTTACTCTACGATTGAGCATGCGAGAGCTCATTAACAATTTCCTGTATGTGAGGAGGATATTCCTAAGACTGCCATCCCCACACCTTCTGGGTTATCCGAATTTACATACACGATATTCGTTTAACCTAATTGTTAAGAATAGGTGATCCGAGTAAAAGCGAATTAAAATAAAATTAAGACAATGTGGAATGGCAAGATTGGAAGGACATTTAAGGTTTATAATGTGCAGTATTTTATTTTAAAAGTGGCGTTGTTATTCTTGTGGTGATAGTTGTTGCCTATCTCTTGTTACACTTATCTGACTTAAATCAATCTTTGTTTGTTGGCGTAGGCAACATACTGCATGCACTAAATTTTTTACGTAATAGTTTATAACAACGAGTTCCATAAAAACGTTGTGAAACTGCCCCAAGAGTTGTACTAACCCAAGGAAGTTTATATTGTTTTTAGAAAATACTTTCGGCGATGTTCCGCCAGATGCAAGATTATGCTCAGCCAAATATAAATTTATTGCTATGATACGCTTCAGTATCTCTTATCATCACTATTACCATTTGATAGAATTTGTGTCATTAACTCTCGATTGTTAGAACTGTCTCATTTACGCTTAATCTCTGCCTCGATCCATTGGTATCTAAAACGATCTGGAGATGTTTTGTGAGAACTAAGATGAAAAGAGCAGAGAAATCGTTTTTGCCCGCCTTGCTGTTAGAGGGGTAAGATGGGGTGGTTATAAAGAGGGATTAGGGAGGGGAGAGGTGCGGAACATATAATTCTTCTGAGTCAGCGCGCCACTAACTAAGTAATACATCTGCGCTCAGTGTCTCGGCATGTGCCGATGAGCAGAACCACAACGAGAAAAACAATGTTTCTCTGCTATACCTAATATGTCTGTCTGATGAGTATTGAACCAATCATATTTTACCAATTAACTAATAAGATGAGCTTGTTATTATTTAGTTGATCATATTTCTATGTGTATCCTTTGTAAACACGCCCAAATATCTACATTGGGTAGGAAAATGTCCTCGTGTGTTGTAAAACTGACTGCGAAATGTAACGAAACGGAAACACACGTGTGTGGTTGGCAGCTGACTTCCGAACCCTGCGAAAGGGATCGCAGCGTACATTGAATGGCAAACTGACGTCCGTGATTACGGATAACGCAGATGTGTTGTCAAAACCGAAGGGATACGTTCTAATTTGAATAATGTCGCAAAGCACGACGTTTAGTTAGGTATAGAAATTCGCTAGTAATTTCGGTTTGCCATGACTCTTGGCTTCGAATAGCGAAATGAGTGGAGTCTGTAAGGCCCTTGGCGGGTCCCCCTGCAGCTTGCTATCCCGGGGCGGCCACCCCGCTCCCCCTGCCCTAGAAACGGCCCTGGATATGACCTTCTAACCCAATAGAGTTATATGGCTACAGTTTTGCCAAAAAAAAATATCTCTGATATACTAAAAGCACATAGGCCTACAATATATACAGTTGGTTAGTATTTATTTCTTCTCTGCCATATTTGGCGGGAATCTGTGTAATGGTTTCCAAGTTATGAATAAAAATATTTATTTATTCAGGTGATTCTATCTTCTAGAACGGCAGGCAAAATAGGCAGTTGATTTTACACATTTAATAGTCTTAATTGCGATTCTAAGGCTACCAAGTTTTGTTGAACTGTGTCAAATGTGTTGGAATCTGTGACATCTCAACATGAAATATTTATATTGTTCACATTTTAAAATTATAGCGCATGGACTTCACAAATAAAAAAAATAAAAAATAAAAAAATGATATTTTGTGTTAACATGATATTACTTGTATGCCGAATTTTGCAGCACTTAGTTGAGAGTTCCATTTAGGTGCTTTAATTTCAGGCAATGCTATCTTACAAAAATGGTCTACGGAGGTAGCAAATTGACATATTTAATACTCAAAATTGCTACATTTAGCATACCAGGCTTGGGTGCGATCTGCAAGATGGTCCGGGAGATATGCCATTCATTATAAGTGCATATTACCGCATAGTGAGAACTGTGATAAGTGATTATAATAATAGTGTTTATAATTACTGCACGTTACATTTTCATTAGCGTAATACAAGCTGCTGATACATCGCAGATAGATACATATACACTTATGTACTGAGAAGTTTGCACTTCGAGAAGTTTTATAAAAACGGAATATGTACTTTTATGAAATATTGCGATTTGATTATTGTTAGTGGCACAGTATTCCCACAAAATTGTATTACTATCTGTTCGATGGTTAAACAGTTATTATAGGGTGACATGTAGATGTAAATACAGACAGTTATTATAGGGTGACATGTAGATGTAAATACAGACAGTTATTATAGGGTGACATGTAGATGTAAATACAGACAGTTATTATAGGGTGACATGTAGATGTAAATACAGACAGTTATTATAGGGTGACATGTAGATGTAAATACAGACAGTTATTATAGGGTGACATGTAGATGTAAATACAGACAGTTATTATAGGGTGACATGTAGATGTAAATACAGACAGTTATTATAGGGTGACATGTAGATGTAAATACAGACAGTTATTATAGGGTGACATGTAGATGTAAATACAGACAGGAATTCTCCCGCTCTTTTAAACCTATATTTACAAGGAAAGTAGGCTAAACAAATACATATATAAGTTATTTTAAAAATATGTAAAATTTTTGTAAAATTTACAAATTATTTTGTAGTATTATAATATAAATTTTGCAAAAAGCACCAATAATGTTTACTTTGTTTTATAGGTGTTCGTGTATGCTGTTATTTCCCAGTCAGTATCGTATTTCACTGGGATGTTTGTCTGTGCCCTTTCAGAAGGTTTGGAGGCGTGGGTAGCCGTGAACCGGATTGAGGTGAGACTGAAGTTAATTAATATTTCCATAGTGTTATTTAGTTCGTTAAGTCTTCTATGACATACACTGCTTTGATTAATTCAGTCATAAGACGGCAGTTTTGTTGCAAGAATATTCAGATCTTATCCTGTACGAATTAGTGTTTTGGGCATTAAATATTTTGTGTGTCACAAAAATTCCTTACGATAATCTACCCTCAAGTTTGGAGTAAATAGTCGAACAAATGTTAAATGGATTAAACTCTAGACGAGTAATGAATGAACCTCGTATCGAAGTAATGGTTTAATTCATTTATATCCCCAGGGTGCAATTTCTCCTACAATCTGCTTTTAGACACGCACATTTCCCTGAAGTGGATTACTGAGCATAGCTCGAATTCCAGTGATAGCGATCTGCAAGATTACTCAAGCTGAGTGCAGTAGTTAAGGTATGCAGGCTAACAGTGTATCTGAGTAGGGGGAGCATGTACGTTTGAGCGTGCTATGGAGTCATTAGTAGTCGCAGTGAAGGGGTGTTGGAGAGAGGGATACAAAGTGGTAGCATCTTTTAACCTGGGAAAATGATCTTCCTCCCTACCCCCATCCTCCCTCTGTGAGGTGTGTCTGTCGTGGTTGACTGACTGGTGAAGTGGTACCCTTTAAGTGGATAAAGCGCCTAAGCGACATTTGTGTAACTTTGAAATTTTTCGGGGAAGTCTGGAGCTCGAGAGGTAGAGGCGGGGAAGGGGAAGCGTAGTCTTGGACCAGAAGAGTTGAGGAGGCAGTCAGTCCTCGGTTCGAGTCCTGTTGAAGGCAATTGGGCGTAATTAGGCATAATTATTGCATAATGAATAATTACAATTATGTAATGAATAATAGCATAATGAATAATTTTGTAATTAATAAGTACATATACCGACATTAATAAATGTACCGAGAGTAATTACGATCAATAAATTTACCGAGAGTAAATACACAGTAATTACATACCCTAAGTACACATCCTATCCCGACCACTGCTCAAACGCAACTGAAATGTGAATCGCTAATATGTTTGTGTTATATGTCCACCATCTTGGTTGGTTTCAATTCCCACCGAGGGTAATTGAAGTATAATTACATTTATACTGGCCTACTACCTGGTTCGATTCCCATCCGGGCTAATTAAATCGTAAATACACTTGCACGCGCATTGACATAGTCCTTGGTTCGAATCCCGTCAAGAATAAGTAGAGCATAAATACAATTATACAGAGCTACGACTCGGTTAGATTCCTGTCGAGGTTAATTAAAAAGTAAATATATTTGTACTGATCTATTCCTTGATTCTATCCCCATCGAGGGTAATTCAAGCATAATTACGTTTGTACTGGGTTATTCCATGGTTCGATTTCTGTCGAGCGTAATTAATGCGTAATTACATTTGGACTGGGCTGGTCCTTTGTTCGATTCTTTTCGAGGATAATTGTAGCATAATTACATTTGTACTGAGCTAACACTTGATTCGAATCTTGTCGAGGTTAATTAAATCGTAATTACGTTTGTACTGATCTAGTCATTTGTTCAAATTCCGGCGATGGTAATCAAAGCATAATCGGCAGAGGCAGAAGAGAGAACGCCTAAGGCACTCTCAGGGGATTGGGAGATGGGTGAGGCGTACACAGCCCTGAGGAGGGCCGAGGGGGGTAGCGTGGTTCCATTGAATGCCGATAGGGCGTGCTGAGGTAGTGGCGGGAGACCGCACTCCTCCAACAGCGGAACGGTGGGTATCGGCGTTTCTCTCACAAGGGAAAGCATACTGCTCGAGCTTTCTTCTGTGCCCGGGGAGGATTATACGGTCACTCTTGTGGGAGGAAGAAGGTTGGGCACTTGAGGCGGTGTGGCAGTACTATGCTATAGTAACCGAGTCCAGTCTTCGTACCGACTTCCGGAAAGGATGGGTGATGCGTCTCTTATAGCCTCTCAACATCCATGGCAACCCAAGGCTTCTTGCGCCACACCCGTTTAAACGAATTGGGCTCTGCCGCACGTTCCCTATTGGAAACAGCTTCCTAGCGGCTTTATAGGGGTATCTGCCGTGATGACTCGGGCCGATAGATAGTACCAAGGCCCAACCACTTGGCGGGGTGTTGGACCTCTTGGCACTCAGGCCACTTGGGCCCAAAACAGGAATTTCCTTGTGAAGAAATTCTATGTATGGAAATGGACACGTGTCTGACGTCAGCAGGGCCCAGCCTTATGGGCGGCGTGGCGAGTTCGGTTCTCGGTGTCGAAAAACTAGGGTATGAAACAGGACTAGGATGATGGTACCCACCAATTTCAGAGATTCTCCGCGTCTCCCTGCCCGTGAGTGGGGCCCTGGAGGTCAGGCATTGGAAAAGCCATACGTGTCATGGAAAATAAGAGGTAGCACGGGATGATCTGTTTGGCCCATCCGGAGGTTCTCTCTGGTGTACGGATCAGGTGAGGTTGGACTCGTGCTGGCAGTGGTTGACTCCGCATGCTGGAGGAGGCT
>NQII01001742.1:24377-124991 GCA_002778355.1 Clitarchus hookeri
GGGGGGGGGAATTGAACAATTAAATATATTCGAAGGGGGTGGTGCGAACACAACTAATTGGTAAAAAAAAAAAATTATTTCCACCTCACCTCTCTTAGCCAAAGGCCATCCGAGGTTTTTGATTATAGTTATTCTTTTTCATCTTCTTTTTCTTATAAATTATTTTTCTTTAATTATCATATCTTCTCATCTCCTTCTTTTAATCAGTTAATCTATTGATCATCTTTACTTCTTCTCATTCTTAATTTAGATATTTTCTTTAAAGTTTAAATTTTCCATGTTTTCTTCTTTCTTCCCTTTTCTATTTCCTTAATTCCACACATTCCTGTTATTCTTCTTCTTCATCTTCTTCTTTCTTATAGATTATTTATCTTCTTTTTATTATCCTTTCTTTTTTATCATTCTGACCATCTTACTTCTTATTCTTCTTTTCTCTTTTTCTTCTTCTTCTCTTCATCCTCTTCCTTAACAACTTCTTCTTCTATCCTTCTTCTCCATATTCCTGTTTCTTTCCATTATTTGTATATTTCTATTTCCTTCCTCCTATGTTCCTATTTATCGTCTTATTCTTCACTTCATCCTCCTCAACAGCCACTTCCTATAATACCCATACCTCAAAGGGAATGCCGTGATATAGCACATGCAATGGAAAGTAACACAGAAACACCAATATATAATGTGCAAATATGATTAAGTTAAATGGGCCGGTAGCATGGGGCAGTGAACCTGTACTCACAGTTGTAAGCAAGCAACACGCGCCGTGACTCATCCTGGCGGGGCCGCTTCCTTACAGCAGAGTAGCGCTTACCTTCATGGGGCAAGGGGCACGAAATGCGATATTGGACAAAGGAGAGCACCGCAGCAGAGGGAAGACGGGCAATGTGAATGCAAGTCTGATATCAACACATTACATTTTATTCAGATGCCAACGTAATTCAGGAGATTTGTTTCCTAGTCATTAACTGCACCGAGTAACGAGTGCGTACAGATGCACAACAAAAATAGAACAAAACAACCTAAGGAGAAATACAATCACATCCGCATGCATAGTACAAAAGAGCACAGTTATGGTAGAAACACTTCACATTAGGTCTTTTCACAACATGTGCTCGATGTGTTTACCATCGACAGCAATACACATCTGTAAACGCACATGTAGCGAGCAATAAGCAGCATGAAGTGTTTCTGGTGTAATGCCTCTGCAAGCTGCCACAATGTGTTCCTGCATGTCTGCCGGCGTCGTAGGAACCCTGTTGTACACCCTATCTTTCAGTGTTCCGCGCAGGAAAAAAATCGAAAGGCGTGAGGTTGGGGGAGCGAGCTGGCCATCTTACAACACCACCACGCCTTAACCACTGGTTTGGAAACGTTTCATTTAACACTTCCCTCACCACCAAAGCAAAATGCGCAGGAAAACCATCATGCTGAAACCACATATCACGACTTATGTCGAGCGGCATGTCTTCCAGAAGTGCCGCTGAGGAAATGGGCGTACGTACAGCCGGTCTTTGTCCCTTGAATGAAGTATGGCCCTGTGACGTAGTCTCCAACGATTCCACAACACACTTTCACTTTCCACTGTCGCTGGTGCACCACGTGCCGGACCCAACGTGGATTCTCTGTAGCATAGTAGTGCATATTTCGTACATTTGTGGTGGTTTGTGAAGGTCGTTTCATCGGTAAATAATATGTTCTTCGGAAAAATTGCTGTCATCCCTTACACACATCAGAACAAACCTACAAAACTGAACACGATGCTGGCAATCATCTTCATGTAATGCCTGATGAAGAGCTACATGCTATGGATGGAATTTACGTTGGCGCAGTATCCACAACACACTTGTTTGACTTATTCCTACGAATCTGGAACGTTCTCGCGTACCCATGAGGCAGTTTGCATCGAAACGTGCAAACACATCGTGTTTATGCATCTCGCCCGTAGGAGTCTTTAGTCGCACTCGTGTTGTGGAATTCCAATCACCTCGTGCAAATTCTTCGTATCGTTTGCCGTGAGATGGGCGTCCCATAAGAATACCTTCCACCATGCATGTGGACGGCTTGCTTGGCATTCCTGCCACACTCATTCGTGAACTTCATTACGTACGTACAGCCACACACTGCAATGCCACTTACCATAACAGATTACGGGAACTGGGGCTGCGCTGCTATATTCTGTCTGTATCATATAAGAAGGCCACTTTTTGACAGCTTGGCGAAAGTAGTGCCACTGTTTACATCTGACTACATATCCTTCCGCCATTGGCTGGTCCGTCACGTCGGGGCTGTATTTTTTATCAACACGCTGTCAGCTAATCCACTTTTCATTGTCCTGTAATGCTAAACAAATTTTAAGATATTTTAAGACTGACATCTGTTAAAAAATATAAGTAGGTTATAAAAGTAAAAAGATAAAATGTTAGATATTTGATAACTCTTTTAATTTGTCCAAGATAGTGAATTTGGGTTTAAATTTGCGAGACGGTCTGTTGTATCTATTATTACACTTTGGACGTAATATCTAATATATTCGAGTTGGAAATATGTGACGTGGAATAACGTTAGAATTGCTAAAAAAAAAACTATTCACGCGTGTCTACAGAATCAAGGAGATGGGTTTCGAGAGAACAATATGGTGTATAATTTACGTAGACGATGGATTACCGGCCGAATAAAAATTACTTGTACTCCAAATCGTTGTACATGAAATAAATGTTACTTTAAAAATTATGCAGAGCTCGTGGAAAAATATAATTACTGGCATATGTTTGTAAATTCGTTATATATCGCGCAGGATAGAGGTTCATTTCTGGCTGGTAATAGCTCGCAGAATATCCGATAGAGAGCGCGCAGCACATCACTGCGAAGTTTTGAGTAACTCTCTTTGTGGTCAACAGATAGCGTATTTTTTAAAGTTGATAATTCTTATGTTACGGGCTGGAAATATATTAAAAATTCGTGTATTTTCGTCAAATTATTAGAAAAAATAATTCAACAATATTATGCAATATTTTTGTATGCTTTTGGAATTAATATCATGGACGTGTTGAAAGCAAGGTTTGAGATGAATGATACGACGTGAAAAAGCTTTCTGAAGTTAGCACAACTTCAGAAAATTTTTCCACGTCGTATAGTTCTATTGTACATTTCGTTTTGATCACCTAAACATAACTACATTATCACGAAGTTTAGTTTTTAAAACTAACAACCATTGTTTTGTGACCTCGTAAAATAAAATGTATTAATAAATCTACGAACTCTTTCTTATTCGCGTATTTTCTCAGAATAGCCAACGTAATTTTAACGTTTGTTCGTTCTTGCATCAGCTGATACAGGATTTTGTAAATGGCGATTTGTTTGTTTCGTATACGTCAAATGGCCACTCACTGACTGTCAGAAAGTGGCCTTCTTATACGGTATGGACCATATTAGGAAGCTGTCCCGCCAGGATGAGTCACGACGCGTGTTGCTTGATTACAGCTGTGAGTACAGGTCCACTGCCCCATGCTACCGGCCCACCTAACTTAGTCATATTTGCACATTATTTCTTGGAATTTCTGTGATACTTTTCATTTCATATGCTATATCACTGAATTTCTCTTTGCATGTGATTTCAGATGCCGTTGAAATAAATGTACATTGCCCGAGGAAAAATATTATCTCTGTTAATTATTTCTGTTCATGCATGTGTTACGAATAGTGACTTTTCGGCAAATTTCTTGCCATTGTACGTTATTTCATTTAGTGAAAACTGCACTTCGTGATCTGCAGCCGTTCCGGAAATGTTGCGGGTGTCCACGTTAGGCGGACCACCCTGTATATATAGAACTGCTACTATAGCTTATTCACGGTTTCTTCACACTTTTGAAATAAATCCTTTGAAAAATAACCCCACGTGTGAATTACTGTGTTGTTTCCTAAATGCGTCATGTATCACGCATGCTTTATACTTGTGTTAACATAAAAACACCTTGTTTTTTTCTATTAAATTCAACTTTTACGTATATTTGACATATAAATTATAATATTTAATTTTAATTAATATGAATAAATACAGGGAGAAAACAGGCTGTTGGCAATACCTAGTACGGAATAATTCTTATGCAAAATATCCTTACACTGATTGCCCATGAATGTGGCGTACTGCCACTTATGGTGTAGTTATCGAGACTCGGTCAAGCTTTGTTTGCGTGAGGTGGAAGAATATCCGGTAAGTAGAACTTTACCAGGGCTTCAGAAATTTTGGAAGTAACCGTGAATGGAGTATATACTACAAGGTTTCCTTAACAAATGTAGGAAAGGTACCACGGTACCATGCTTTCTCAATACGCCTCTGCAATAATGTAGTGAATTTGCAAACTCTTTGTTATAACTCTACTATTAATCAGTAACACCTAATATTCTTTATTATTACTAGTAATTTATACTTACTATAAACCCAGACTGGGCGATTGTTATTACAGGGCACTGTACAGAGAAGCAGATGTATATCTGCTGGACGATCCCTTATCAGCTGTGGATACGCATGTGGGCCAGCATCTGTTCGATGAGTGCATCATGGATTTCTTGAGAGGAAAGACTCGTGTACTGGTAACCCATCAGTTACAGTACCTACACAATGCTGACCATATTATAGTCATGAATAATGTGAGTATTGACAATTACCGCAATAACAATGCCTATCAAATTAAAATTATTTTTATTAAGAGCCTTTCGTGCATTCAGTATGCCTGTAGAAACTGTTGCAAACTGAAGGAATTTTTTTGGAATTTCTGGCAATTGGTCATCCTGAAGGCAACTATTTCATACCTTTCTGTTGGATTTTTTCTTTCCCTCGTTAAAAACAGCATATCTAAGGCGTAAGAATTGTAAATATGATTTACATTTCCACCGCAGACATTTTACAACACAATTGCATAATTTCCAATATAAAACTACTATTTTTAGTTAAAGTGGTTCTCTAAGGTAAATTTTTAGTTTAAGTCCCTAAATAAATTTAAAAAAAGTTATTGCTGCATTAAATACACTGAAGAGCCAAAAAAACTGGTACTTCTGCCTAATATCGTGTAGGGCTCCCGCGGGCACGCAGAAGTGCCGCAAGACGACGTGGCATTTACTCGACTAATGTCTGAAGATATGCAGGAGGAATCTCACACCATTAATCCTGCAGGGCAGTCCACAAATCCAATCTGCGCCAATTTGAGAAAGGGTTGCACGTCTGTCACGTTTAATGATTCTCGTCAGTCGTCGTTTGTCCCGTTCTTTCACGATTTTTTTCCGGCCACAGCGATGTCGAAGATTTGATGTTTTACCGGATACACGATATTCACGGTACATTCGTGAAATGGTTGTAAGCGAAAATCCAAATTTTATCGCTACCTCGGAGATGCTATGTCCCATCTCTCGTGCGCCGACTATAACACCACGTTCAAACTCACTTAAATCTTAATAACCTGCCATTGTAGCAGCAGTAACCGATCTAGCTGCCGACCGCATCGCGTTACTCTGATTGGATCCATACCTCTGTTATTTGCATACGCACGCCTATACCAGGTTTTTTTGGCTTTTCAGTGTAGAATACTATCGCATCTAACGTTACTTCAGTTTAATCACAATTAAATTGAAATTAAGTTACGAGGGAAGCATAAACATGAAAATTTTTTTGGCGTACTACAGTTTTTTGTTCAGTTTTTTCATTTAATCTAAAATAATGATGTAAAAATTAATTTTAAAAGTTATTTTGTGAGTAAATAAAAAAAATGTTTTTTCACATACAGGGTAGAATAGAAATTCAAGGAACATTTCTGGAAATAACAGCAAGTAAGCTAGACTATGCAAGATTTCTGGAGAAAGGTGAGAGCTCTGATGACACGAGTGGCGATGAAACAGATGACAGCATTGGAATAACAGGACACGCCAAGGATATGCCGAGAATGTCACGTGTTTCGCATAAGGTGATGTTCTAATATTTATAGTTCCGATACAACTGTACTTATAAACATGCAGTACGCATATATACAGTTTATGTTCGTTTTAATGTTACATTAATATGTGATTTTTAAGAACTTTTCTATATAACTAATTATAAGGAACCTGAACTCTAAGAAAAGTTTTGCATTCGTAATAGATGTCAAATTATGCATTGTATTGTTAAGCAAATTCTCATTCGTCTGTTGTTTTCGACTAAGTCGCACGGTTGTGGCCGACGTTGGGTTACCACACGTTCGACAAACATGGGACTCGTCCACTTTTCTAAGCATTTTTTTTTGCGTCCGGCCAACATTTTCTTTTTTTGTGATTATGAATAATGTCCACCATTTCTTATTTGATAAAATATATGATTTGTTTACTAATAATTTTTATAGTGTTTGTGCAACAAAAAAGTCTTCAATTTATTTATGTAGATTCATTTTTAATATTGCAGGGTGTGTAGTTAAATGTTTTTTTTTGTGTCAACAGCTGTAAGCAAATTTGTATATTTTCCTGGTACCTGGCTTTCATATTAGATGTTAACTAATAATGGTAATTTAATTTTAGGTTATTATTTAAACTCTTGAAAATCGACTGCTTGAGATATTTACATATTTTTGTATTTTTTTCTTCATTTCTTCAACATTATCAATAAATTAGTCTAATGCAAAAATTATTGAATCTATTTTTTCCCGGTATATATAATTTGCGCCGCTAATGAAATTGCAGTGTCCTCTTTCAAGGGTGAATGTCCTTTTCCAAAGCGAATGTTCTCTTCTTTTCATCCTGGATGTCTGGTAAACGTAGCCGGGCGGCTCTGCGGGAAATCTGTTTAGTAGGCTCTGAATTATTTGGAGACTCAATACTCAAAATGTAGACATTTTGGGATGAAGGCGCTAGTCATTGCTGGTCATCCTTGTGTAAAAAGCGCAACGTCTGGATGAGGTTTATTCTGCTTTAGTTAGGAACAACACAATATTCCTTATGGGAGTGTTTGGCGCAAGCAAAACTTCCGCATTCAGGTGTACTGGTGTTAAAAAGAACCTACTATATGTATATATCTCAAACAACCTGCAAGGCTCACCCTTCAAATCAATTTTTTTTTTTGCTTATGCAACATTTGCTGAAGAGTTCCTTCAGTTCGCCTTCTATAAACATAACATTTGCAGTAACGTAAATAAGACATTCAGGTCAAAAATAAATAATGTACATTACGTACTGTCACTTTGAAAGTAGCTTAGTAATAGCAATTATATTCCCAGCTACTTAAGATTGTCTCAGAGTGGCCATTCCTGGANACTTAAGATTGTCTCAGAGTGGCCATTCCTGGACAACCGCGCTTTTATTTGGAAGATGCTGAGAAACAGTTTATAACTAGAAATCCGTCCAAATAACTTCACATTTTGTGACATCAAGAAACATATGGATTAGAAAAAAAAACTCCACAATAGTTACAAGATAAGAGTGGTTGTTTGGAATATTTTACATTCATCATCACTCTATTAAATTATCGTATCTAGATTATTGTATCGTATGTTTCACTTAACTTGCACATCTTTGGAGACGTACACTGTACATTCCGTAATTTTCAACACTTTGGAGATAATTTCTTGTCATGTGAGAGCACACACACGCATGTGTGTGTGTGTGTATATATATATATATATATGGAAAAAAGCTTTATATTTTTATATCTATTAGAGTTTTTGTTGCCTCGTGTATGTGTATNTTTTCACTTTAGACTAAATATTTTAAACTATTCACAGGAAATCATGTTGAAAGAAATCACTAACTTCTTCGCTGTTAAGAAATATAATATGTTTATATAACTACTATCGATATGTGTGTGGTAAACTTTTTGTAAGTAGGCCTATAATACAACGAAATTAAATTTTGGAAAATGAATTGTTGTTTTCAGAGTTTCAGGAGCTCTATATTTGATTCACAAAACCACGACAACTCAGTCCAGAATTTTGCAGAGTCTTCATCGAAAGGAACGATGCATAGATCTGTCTACTTGGAATATTTTTTGTGTGGACCAAATAAGTTGGCATTATTTTCCATGATTTTTACAGTTGTTTTTTCGCAAATATCAGCAAGTGGTGCGGATTACTGGATGTCATACTGGTAAGTTGTGCGTCAAGATAAATATTGTTCTTTTACGTGTCAAATTGTAACTGCAAAGTTTAGTGCTTGAAATTATTATGATTTTTGACCAAAGCTATAAGGTAAAAACCTTTAGAGCTTATATGATAGATCTGCTACATCAAGACGATGAAAAAATAATTCGAAGACCTCCAACTCTCAGCGGAATGCATTCCAAACTTCTATATGTTTGGGCGTGGTAGTGATGTGGTTAGGCTGATCAACGCCCAACAAAGCGAACAGCGTTTTTATTCCCGGTGGGATCGTCCCCAGATTTTCTCATGTGGGAATCGTGCATGTCGATGCTGCTGGTCGGTGGGTTTCCTCTGGGATCTCCCTATCTTGCCAGCAGGCAGCCCAGTAAATAGGGAGCCTTTTGCAGTACGCAGTAGCCTATCAGACACAAGACCCACTCCTGGGGACTCTCGTGGCAACATACTTGCCAGCAGGCAGCCCAGTAAATAGGGAGCCTTTTGCAGCACGCAGTAGCCTATCAGGCACAAGACCCACTCCTGGAGACACTCGTAACCAATTAGAGGACGGATATGCCCAAATCAAAGGGATCGCCACGCAGTTTCGCTTCTGTGTACTTATTTACTCTGTGCGTGTTCCTGACCATTCCCCTCCAGACCTCGCAGTACTTGCAGTTTCCTGTCACCCCCGCTGTATGCTATCACGCAATCGGAGGGAATGGAAAGGAAACATTGAAAGCGGAACTAACCTAAGTTCACGTCTAAATATAGCGCATACAACTAACCTGAGTTTATATCCAAATATTGTAACGCTCGTTCAGGCTTACGTCAGATTTTTCGGTACTAACTCCCTCGTTGCATTTTCACATCAAATGTCAACGTTTAATCCCGATGTAGCATTTAAGCAAGTTGAAAATTTTCACATCTACCGTTAGTAATTTCGGTTATATATTTTATATGTTTTTGACTTATTAATTTGTTACGGCACTGAATAAAAAGGTAATATTTGCCTTGGGTTATGATATTATAAAATTTCTTGTGCGTTTTACCTGGTGGGGTGACCGAAATTCCATTAAGCGTGACTGCATACGCCTATCAGTAGCTGTGTCCTCTCCATAAATATTTGCGCCCAGCGGACTTTAATCTGCGATGTTTAACTGTGGGGAAGCTGTGAAATCTCCTCCGCTTCCACCTAAAATTTGCATGCATTTGACGCGTTCAGAAAATACCTAACGCCTGATTAATCATTGTCCAGGAATCATTCAGTGAAGAAACAAACTAGGTGTCATTATTTACATTAATAACGGCAACGTAGAAAGTACCAGAACATGTAACATTTTTGAACTTCGTGTTATTTACTGTTTTACTAAACTTTCTTTCCTTTGGTTAAAAAAAATATATATGGCATTAATATTTTAATACATTTTTTTTTAGGGTCAGAAAGAATGAAAACTTGCGTTATTCAGACATGAGCAGCGCGTACACAACGTCTCCTTCTGAAGAGAACAACTCCACCTCGGCCGGGGTCGATGTCGGAAGCGATACGCCCATTTCAGAGGAACGAGCCGCTGCTACAGAATTCTGCATATATATTTACTCGGCTCTCATTGCTTCGACAATCATTTTGTCGTTGTTGAAAATGGTGGCATTCTACAGTTTATGCTTAAAGTGCTCGAGAGATTTGTACAACCAATTGTTCAACAGCGTTATCAAAACATACATCAAATTCTTCGATGTCAATCCTACAGGTAAGTTATCCAACTACATTTGCTTAAACAAACTGAACAAATTGTATCACGGAATGTATTACGTCCATATTTTCTGCCGCGGATAAATCGTCAACGTGTCTGGTCAGTTATATTTACTCATACGATTATCGCTACCTGCATTTATTTGTTTTAATCCTAGTCTCCTATTTTAAAAATAGATAAATAGGCCTCTTACTGAGATATAATTGTATATAAGAGTTTTTTTTGTTAGTGTCCCCTTTCTAGCATTACTTAAATTCTCTAATCAAATTTGGTACATACCTTGGATACAAGTCTTACAATTTTTCACTTCAATCAATTTAACGTTATCGGTTTTACTGTTACAAATGTACAAATAAGAGCAGAACTGAGCCCTAAATGAAAGGCAAACACATTAACTTCCAACATGCATACCTAGTTGGCAATCAACAACGCGAGACAAGGGATCTCCAGGTATATAACATGAGACACAGCCCCACACGAGACGTGGTGACGCTAGGAAGAATAATATAAACTGATAATCAAATGTAAGTAGTCATAGTTTACATACAATATCGAGTAAGGAAATCTCACATCAAGTAATAATGCAAGAAATTCAATAAAAAAATAGCACATCATACAATTTAAATAATAATAGAAGTTCACGAACAAAATGTATGCGGCATGCGAGGTCCGATCTTGTTATGTGGTGTATGAAAGTGTATTTTTATAGGCAGGCCACGATTAATTGATAACTTTTGCAACCAACGTTTGAAAAATAACTGGAATTGCACTTGTTATGTTGTAAACCCTTTGTTGAGTACGCTCAGTAAGGTTTGCAGAAATTGAGCAAAAGTAAAGCCATATGTTAAAGTGTTTAAATATATGGCAACTAAAATTAGTTTATTTTGTATTCGTATTGTAGAAATAATTTACACAACTGTAGCTTGTTTCTCTTAGAGGGAATTTCACGTAGTCGCTTGGTCGATTCATGGATACTACAGTTCCTTTACGGTGAAGTATGCACTATTGAAAACCCCACTTGCTTTCTATTTTCAGCTCGTTTGTCTCTTTACGCCGAGTGTAAATATAAACATTTTCATGTGCTTGTCGTTAAATGTTTACATTTCACTCCTTGGATAATTNGTTAAATGTTTACATTTCACTCCTTGGATAATTATAGTCACTGAATTAACCCAGTAAATGCCGGAGTTATTAAAAGTAATTAACAGTATTTACGTGGGCTTGTCTAGGCCCCACAGTTGTGCGTCAAATTAACTTGACGCTACGCCACTGTGGAAGACAGGGTGACTTATAGCGTCGTAGTTACGTCCTCCCGGCATAGGCTATATGATGCCTGCAGGTTAAGGGGTTTGCAATAATGTAGTCGGTTGCTGTTTCATTTTGAAGGACGAATATATTGTCTGGAGTTTAAACAAGAACTACATACATCAACACTTGAGAGGTGTGGTACTCTAATTTGAATTTGACTACTCGTATTAACTGTGGACGACTTCGTGGTTGAGTGGGGGGCTTCTCTGCGTGACGATGATTGTATACTTAACTCTTGCTGGTATGATGTCAGCTGTGGAGGGTGAGCTCCGGCGATGGGCGGCCTTCGCAAGGCCTGCAGGTGCTGCCGTCTCACTGGACTGCTGTTCTAATGACGTGGCCAGGGGTCCGAACCTCCCCCCCGGCCGCACTGGCGCGGTTGGCCTAACTCTCTGCTCGGCGATCTTCNCAGGGGTCCGAACCTCCCCCCCGGCCGCACTGGCGCGGTTGGCCTAACTCTCTGCTCGGCGATCTTCAACTGACTACTACTCTGGGTGGTAATAATCAACTAACCCGACTAACCTCTCTGCTCGGTAATAATCAACTGACCTACTGACGTGGCCGAGGGTCCGATGTGCCCCTGGCCCCCTCGGCGTTGTTGACTTCTCTTTGCGCGGCGGTATTCAACTGACTGCTCTCTCGAACTCTGGGCGGTAATAATTGACTGATCCCCACTTCTCTTGTAAAGGGGTTTTTATGCATGCCAGCCTCACCTCTTAAGTGTCGGCACGTGTCTCTATTATTAGGGGAGGGGGTGAGGTGGTGGAAAGCAGAACAATGCCTTTCAAACCACGTGCCCTCGTTCCTGAAAGTTGGGGGGCGGGGAAGGTTTCACTTTTCCCCTAGCTTGCTCTGTCAGCTACTTCTCGGTGCGTTTCCTCATTGTCCTGTGTTTAGCTAAGGGGTAGGGGGTGTTCTCAGCACCATTATCCAGCTCGTCAGCTGTTTCTTCCGCGGTGCGTGTTTTGTGAATTTAGGCGAACTGTGTTTCTATATCTTGTGAAACCTCTGCGATCAACATATCTCACGGGCTTGCTAGAGGCATAGGGGGGTGGGAGGGTGGTAGGGAAGGCCTAAGCCGCAGGACACGTGTAACTGCGATCCGCCACCTGCCTCATGGCACATGTCGACTGGGGAGGCACTCGCAAAGGGGCGTCACCGAGGTTTCTATTCCAAAAGACGTCACACATCAGTATTATAAATTCGTGCAAATTCATGTATAAATAAAATCGGTTAGGACTACTTACAATTTCCACAGAAATGTTAATTACACTATTGGCAGGTTGCATGATGGGCTAAAAAATAAATTAAGCAGCAGGGCTTACAAAATACTTGCTAAACTATAAATCATTTCTAGGAATGTATGTTTGGTCATCAGTGTTTGTGCTGTAGCATGCAGTTACTATCATGGATGTTTTTTCCTTGCAGGCAGAGTGATGAACCGCTTTTCTAAAGACGTTGGTACAATGGATGAGCATCTCCCTAAAGCATTGTTTGATTCGGCGCAGGTGGGCAAACTCGACAAATAACTGCACTGATGGAACTCATGCAATTTTATCATAGAAATGCCATAATTGACCACAAATTACGTTTTAATTAGCGACATATGTTCTTGACTTGATGTTATGGGCTGTCCATAGCATTCAGAGTCCCTGTTAAGTTGGCAGTGAATTAAGTAAAAAAGTTATAATACTTGACGTATCTCGAATGTATTGTTTAAATATATGGCAAATCAAGTTTGCGAGTTTTGCTTTGAAAACGTTACAGCACGAAATGGCATATTAGTAACGCCAATTCCATGTGTTTAGCTGTATAAAACGCGACTACAGTCTTTTAGCAATTCAAATTACACAGAAGTACAGATCTAACAATTTAGCTATTGCGTAAGTAGCTATAAATGAGCGGTTCTAAGACACCTGGCGCCTGGCAGGAAGCAGGGAGCCGGCATGCATCTCCCGCGGGACATCGATGACGTCACCACGCGCTAGTTGCTCGGCGATACGCAAGGCTCTCATCGCTGATTGGCTACGAGAGGCTCTCAAAATGTCCTCGTCTCTGATTAGCTACGCGAGGCTCTCGAGGCATGGACTGAGTCCATAGGCATGGACTCAGACATGAAAAATTAACAAATAGTCATTTAAGCCCTATGCGACTTTATAAGCATAGTTGATTATAATTCCCGAACCATTTAAGGTACAATCAGCAAATACATAACATAGGCTAGAGGATGTTCTCCGAATCTTCCCTGACGTCCTGACTTGCCCCTAAATTACACTCTTGCAGGGGTGTTCTCTGAGTATTCCCAAATCCCTGCCACATCACCCGACTGGCTCCTACATCATACTCTTGCAGGGGGTTCTCTGGGTCTTCCCAAATCCCTACCATGTCACCCGACTGGTCCCTACATCACAGTTATCTCAGAGTCTTCCCAAATACGATTACCATTTAATTCAATACTACTAGATCATATACTTCATGCTCTCGAATTTGAAGCGAGAAGTTGTCTCAGAAATCACACGTTAGCATTCCAAGCCGGGAGGATGATCTCAGAGTATTACCCAGTCGCCAGGTTGCAAGGCATAACAGAAAGGACGTCGCCATGGCCCATGGTGTAACATAAAGAACGTTGCTGAACACTTTAATGATGCATGCACCATTACATAAAGGGCGACGTCGAACACTGCGACGAAGCGCGCGCGGCATAACATAAAGGGCGCTATTGTAGACTTCAACGGCGTGGGTATTTAAACATAAAGGGTTGCGCCAAACACTTCAACGATGCACGATACCCAACATAAAGGATGACGCCGAATACCGCGACAAAGAGTATGTTACACCAAAGGGGAAGCTCTGTGCGGCTCCTCCCTATAAAATACATTTTAGATAAGATATACACTCATGGCGTCCGTACGCAAAATTCATGTAAAACCTCCATACACATACAGAAAACCCACCAACACATGCAATCAAAGATTAGCCAAGTAAGTTACACCTAAGGGGAAAAAATACATATTCATTACTAGATATGGTTCTAAGTTTCGATACACAGCACACCCTCGACAATGGTTAAATTATAACAGTATCATTTAAGCCCTATAAGTATAGGTGCTCGACAATTCCGAACTGTTTAACATACAGACGGAAAATTCGTTATAGATAGATAAGTATATATCGTTCCTGACAGCACAAATAATCGTGGAGTTATTTATGTCATATATGTGTAAAAATGATTACAGATTAATTTACTCCCTACAATCATATGTGCGCATAAGTTCCGTATCGTGTAATATACATGTTCGGCAACTTCATAACATCACCCTCGTCTTCACGAAAAGTTTAAGTTTTCCCTAATTAGATTAACATTAAAGTCCTTCCTATGAGATATACATCACGCTCTTGCAGGCCAATCCAGGAGAGTTATCTCAGGGTCTTCCCAAACATATGCATGTGGGTAATCTCAGAGTCTTCCCAACCATACACAATGATAAAGCATTAAAGGCAATGCACACTTCTATGAAAACAATGGCGGGAACAATCACATCACTACTGTAAGATAGCATTTCCATATGTCTACAATGCGAAGAGACATATAAAGCATAAATGCAAGCTACCCCCGTAATTAAGAGAGAACACCACCAAGCATAAAGGGGCCTAACAGGTTATGCGAGGCTCTTGCAGGTCTAACATAAAGGGCGCTGTCGCACACAACGATAAAGAAGCCTTACATGTCTGGAAAGCATCTCGCCACTAACAAAGCTGACATAAAGGTCACTGCTGTTGCATCTGTATGTATGTATGTATGTACGTATATATATATATATATATATATATATATATATATATTAGTATAGGATCGACTCAGTGGCTATTCAGACTTCGAAGAGTGAACAAAGCTGTTTTAAATTTCTACGATGGGAAATAATCGAGAAAGTTATTTGTGTTGCTACTGTGAGAAGACTTTTTCTAAAAGTTGCAATGCTCATCGACACGAGACTGGCTGCCAAAAAAAATATGAAATGTATTATCTTATCATGTGAAAAATGCAAATCATATTTTCGAAGACTCGATAGCTTAAAAAGGCATAGTGCAACATGCAAAGCTCTCCTTCCTACACAGGTAAATGAGTATTTTAAGAGAATAGAGAAAATTTTTGATGGAATGATATCCGCAAAAGAAAAATTCAAACCATCAGCATCATTAAAGGCAACGTACTCTACTAAGAAAACAATGGCTGGAACAGTCACAACCTAGATATCCATGCCACTACTGTAACAGTACAATTGCATATGTCCACAATGTTAAGAGGCATACAAAGCATAAATACAAGCTGAATCCTCATCGCACAGGCTATCGATGTCGTATATGCCAATATATGTTCGTTCGTATAGACAGTTTAAACATACATAGGAAAAAGTGCAAAGACCTTGTTTCTCTACATGCTAAGCAACACAGTGCATTGTCAAAGTTAGAAAATTGTGACGATCAGATGTCAGCTGTACAAAGTATTGAAACGCCTACATCACCAACATCTGACCTTCATGTGAACAATGAACACAATCCTTCACCAACATGTAGGAAACATTGTCGCAAATGCGGTAAAATCTGTAGTAAAAGTAGCAACGCACGCCAACATACGAGACATAAAACGGCATGTAGCGGTGGAGAGACGTTAGCTAAATATATGTTTACAGAACACATAAAAAAAAAACTTAAATCCCACCAATGAAATTAGAAGATATGCACATATATATGTGAAATTGATGGAATCGTCTTAGTTGTTATTCAAATTTCGAAGAGTGAACATCGTCTCGAGCGAAGATGGAAAATACATCAGAAAGTCATTTGTTCTGTTTCTGCAAGAAGCCATTCACTAAGAGCCGTAATGCCAGCCGACATGAAACTGCTTGTTCTATGAACATTAAGCAATCTAGCTTAACATGTGAACAGTGTAAGTCTCAATTTAGGCATCGCGATAACTTAAAAAGACATCTCGCAACGTGTGTGGGACTCCCTCCTGTGCCAGCTAAGAGACGTAGCGTATTGCATACATCTAAAAAACATGTGAAGGTTAGACACCTGCTGCATCGGGATACTGGTGCGCTGTCACCATCATCGTCAACATCAGACCTGGACATGAACAGTTTACTACACACATCAAGATATTCATGTCACTACTGCAGCAAGACTTTAGTAAAAGTAGCAGTGCTCACCAACATGATAAATCTGGAAAATTTTGAAGAAGATGCAATGGGCTTACTATACTACTTGTTGCTATAAGTGTGGGCGTGAATTCAAATGTTATGAAGTAACAGCTGTTCCAGACAGCATGCGACTTGAAATACACGACCATCAGGTAAAACTATGCAGTGAGTCGTATTACAACCATGACAAAACATGCACATATAAAGCACCTACACATACACCTGTTGTAACCTTTTCAAATGAGAATGGGTTCATACTGAAAGAATCTGCTTTCCGAGGTCTTAAGAAGACGAATGTTGCATAGTATTCATCAGGTATGGTGGACGATACTTGTACATATCTTAAGAATATGAAGCAGAATATTATAGATCAACTTACATGCGAGATAGAAAAAGAATGTGCATTAAAATATAATATATGGTTGGACTGTAAATATACCAAACCAGAACCAGACGAAGATGAATATAGCGAGAGAGCCTTCAAGACCTAGAATGTGCCTGTGTAAAACACACACGAAATTGAAGACACTGTTGAAGCTAGTATACAGAAAATTTATCATGACGAAAAAGAATATATGGGAAAGGGTTCCGGTTGGACGTTATAGAAGATACATCAGCTAAAGTTGAGGACAAATTTACTTACGCTACATGGCAAATAGATGTATGTAGATTGAGGCATGCAATCGAGAATGTCCTGTACGACAACTTGCACATATATCTTACACGATACAGAACTTATGCGCACCTATGATTGTAGGGAGTAAATGAATCTGTATTCATTTTTACACATATATGACATAAATAACTCCACAGTGATTTGTGCTGTCAGGAACGATATATACATATCTATCTATAACGAATTTTCCGTTTGTATGTTAAACAGTTCGGAATTGTCGAGCACCTATACTTATAGGGCTTAAATTATACTGTGATTATTTATCCATTGGCAATGGTGTGCTGTGTATCGAAACTTAGAACCATATATAGTAATGAATACGTATTTTTTCCCCTTTGGTGTAACTTACTCGGCCAATCTTTGTTTGCATGTTATGGTGGGTCTGCCATACACGTGTGTATGTAAGTGTGTACATGAATTTTGCGTACTGGAGCCGTGAGCGTATATCATATGTAAAACCTATTTCTAGGGAGAAGTCACGCAGAGCTTCTCCTTTGGTGTAACTTACTTGGATAATGTTTGATTGCTTGTGTTGATGGGTCTGCTGTATGTGTGTGTATGTAAGTGCGTACATTAATTTTGCGTACTGATGCCATGAGCGTATATCATATCTTAAATGTATTTCACGGGGAGGAGATACGCAGAGCTTCCCCTTTGGTGTAACATACTCTTCCTCGTGGTGTTCGGCTCCACCCTTTATGATAGGTATCGTGGATCGTTGAAGTGTTCGGTGCCACCCATTATATTAAAATTCACGCGATGTTGAAGTGTACAGTAGTGTGCTTTATGTTATGCCACGCACGCTTCGTCGCAGTGTTTGGCATCAACCTTTATGTTAGGGTGCATGCGTCGTTGAAGTGTTCGGAAACGATCTTTATGTTACACGAAGTGCCATGGTGACATCCTTTATGTTATGCCTTGCATCACAGCGACTGGGGAAGATTCAGAGATAATCCTCCTGGCTTGGAATGCTAATGTGTGATATCTGAGACAATCTCTCGCTTGAAATGCGAGAGCATGAAGTATATGATCTAGTAGGAATGAATTAAATGGTAATCATATTTGGGAAGACTCTGAGATAACTGTGATGTAGGGACCAGTCGGGTGACATGATAGGGATTTGGGAAGACCCGGAGAACACCCCCTGCAAGAGTGTGATGTAGGGGCCAGTCAGATTGTCAGAGAAGACTCGGAGAACACCCTCTTGCCTACGTCATGTATTTACTGGTTGTATCTTAAATGGTTTGGGAATTATGATCAACTATGCTATAACTTCGCATAGGGCTTAAATGACCATGTGTTAATTTTCCTTGTCTGAATCGATGTCTATTATATGAATTTGAGGAGTACGTTTTAAACGGTTCGGGAATTACGACCAACTATGATTATAAGTTCGCATAGAGCTTCAATTACTATTTGTTAACATTTTTCAGCTAATATGACCGGTACTAACTTGCCAGATTCGAGATCCTCGCGTAGCTAATCAATTAAAGATTAAAATTAATTTTTTTAAAAATTAAAACTTTAAAAAAAATTAAAATTAAAAAGAAATCTTAAAAAAATTGTGAGAGACTCGCGTAGCCAATCACAGACTAGAACATTGTGAGAGCCTCGCGTAGCCAATCAGCGATGAGAGCCTTGCGTAGCGCCGTAAATATAGTGCGTGGTGTCGTGATCGATGTACCGCGGGAGATGCTCACCTGCTCCCCGCTCCCTGCCAGGCGCCAGGTGTTTTAGAACTGCTCATTTATAGCTACTTGCGTATAAATGCATTACTATTAGTTAATAACATATTATTCTGTTTAATTTTAATTATAACATAAACACACATTGATTATTCACATGCTATGTCTGCACTAACAGTAAATAAAGTAGCTGGAGAACTATAGTTCCATTTTCAAAACTTTTTGTCTTATAAGCATAAATCAGCAGTAGGACTATGCTTAAGAATTCAACATGGTGTATGAGACCAAACCTTTAATTTTCGTTTATAGCTGTATACTGGAATTATTGTATTTATGATAGATGCTGGGACTTTTTGTTTCCACCCTGGATGACACGGGTGTTCTGTTACCAGAATGTCTTGGGAAAACAAAACCCTTGACTTGAAGTAGGTAATGAATATCAAACCGGAATGCATTGTTGGTATGATTGCAGAAAACCAAACAGGAGTGCTTCGGTATAATTTCCATAGTGCAAAATATTTATTCTACGTAATTTAAATCACAGTAGTAAGCTAATGTTACGAAACTAAAATAAGTCGATTCTGCACACCTCAAAACCAGTTTTGCACCGCCTGTAATCGGGATGAATCTTGCCACAGATTGTGCTTTGTTTTTCATCGTCGGTGTTTTCTGTCAAGTCAGGCATGGTATTCTCTACAGACAGTACGTATTTTTATCCCATGCGTACTCGTGGACCGTGAGGAACCTAGTACAGTAACTCAGAAATTCCGATGGTGCAAAACTTTTTTTGAGGTGTGTAGCTGTGTGTATTCCATTCCTGCAAATTTATGTCACACGAGTACGAACACGCACTATCCGGGCTCTAATACTTACAGTTGAGCCTCATAAGCAAAGTTCAAGGGGCAATTTTGGGCCTATTGTAATAATCATAATGCCTTCAAAAAGTTGTTATCGTCATCTGTCGAACTTCATTGGCCGTTTTATAACTAATCTAGAAGCCTGGTTTCATAAATGAGCATGTCACGATATTTTTTTATTGCAAACTGAGGCTCAAAACCGGCAAACGACTCGCAGTGGTATCGAAATCAATGATTTTCTATTTGGGAAGGGATTCCTTTGTCTAGTTACCGACGCAAGTTCTGTAAATCTATGTAAATACTCAAATAGCTATATTTTGTCGTAATAATGCAGTATAATAAAAACATTTTTTTAAGAGAACCAGTTCTGTTTGAGCATGCTAACATTGAATTTATTTCCTTCTCTAGTGAATAAAATTCCTCTACCGTTAAGAAATTATGTTTAAATGACGTTATTTATTTCCAGTACTTGCTTCTTGTTCTGGGAGCCTTGGCCATTTCAGTAATAATGAACTACTGGTTCCTGTTTATTCTTGCTGGGCTGTCGGCTGTTTTCTTCATTCTAAGAAAAGTGTACATGAAGACATCTAAGGATCTCAAGAGACTGGAAGGGATAAGTATGTTTCATATCAAATTTTGCTTCTAGATATATGTAATCCAGTTTTTCTAAGTGTTTTTTTTTGTATAACTGGTATGTCTAGAGACCGAGAAATTTCGCGGATTCATCTTAGGACGAGTTAAACTGCATTCACGTGTACAGATGTGTTTGTGCTTCCATTGGACCATAGTTTGTTGGACACGCCCCGAACGACTTTCATCCAATAACGAACCTGCAAGGAAAATACCCGAATCCCGTGCTACCTGGTATTGGATGTAACTGGAGCAACAGCCAATAAACAACTAACTGATGCTCGAGTACACAAAGGATTATGGAGTCTAGGTTGTTGCCGAGTGAATCCGCGGCATTTCCTGGTCTCCAGTAATAACTAAAATGTTGTGTGTCACAGAACAAATACACGAAAATTAAGTTTCAAAGTAACATTTTAGATCACTCATACATTTTTATTTATATCTCAGCTTCTGGGCCCTGAATCAGTTCGTCCATGGTTTTTCCTGCAATTCGTAATTATTTTACATCACAAATTTATTTATTTTAATTGTGAAGTGCTATTACGGTATTTACTGTCGCTCTTATTGAATACTAAAGGAAAGAAAAGGTACTTAAATTAACTTGATAATGTAAGTGAGTTTGAGTTTCCTGAGGATAAAACACCTAAGAGTTAAACTGGCAAGGTAAATCACCAATTATGCAAATAACCAGTCGTGCAGTCCAAAAATCTTAGAACTGAGAACATATTTTTTCTTCAGTGAAATGGTTATTGTTATAATGTGCGTTCATTCGGGCCGATAGATTGGGTATACGTCAATTGGCTGAAAAGTAACTTTGTCTAAAATTACTAAGGACAAGTGACTTTTAGTTGAAATTACTTTTAGGAAAATTGTCTGTAACAATTTGCCAAGTGTCTTTTGTGCTTAGTGACTTAGGCCAGGTGACTTTTAGTGATTTAGACCGGGCTGAGTTTTAGGCCAAATTATATTTAGTCCAAGTTACTGCCAGGCTAAATTACATAGGCCAAGTGATGCGCTCTGTATAAATTTTTTTTGTAACATTTCCATTCTTAAATATGCACTAGGTGGGGAGATGCCTTGGGACAGTAATTTGTCTGCCGCACAACGGCATCACGAGCATGTGGGCAGCCTTTACAGAGCACGTCTGAACACGACCGCAGCTAACCCGACAATGCAAACTCCACGGCAGCACTCCATAGCTTTAGGCGCTTGCCGCGGTACCGGGGCTCCTTATCTGCACAACACATCCGGCCCAAACTGATAACATCTGGCGACAACTAATATGATACTTCCGGTCTTCCAACTAAGTTCAAGGTCAAGCCTGTTTTAAGTACACGTCAAAGGGACCATAGATAGACGAAAATAATAACAACAAATACAAGTCTTATAATTTTATTTAAGTACAGTAAACATATTGTAAGTATGGCCACTTTGCGTGCCTTCTGTATTTACGCTGTTTCCACTGGTGTTGGGTAATTTTGTCAACAGCCTTCGGGGATACACTGAAATTGGATGGTGAGTTGTAAGGAGTCGAATCCAGGTATACTAAGCCAGAAGTGGACAGCCAAGTGAGCTAATGTAGATGGCACAGGCTGATGAGCAGGTCAATTAGATGTTTACTTCGAAGACACCTCGCTAGCTCGTAGCGCAGCTGCCATTGTAGGTTCAGTATTTGTTGAAGATCGTTGTGCTTTATTCTTTGCCCCATGTCTGCTTCAATCAGCTTATTTTTCGTTCCCATAGATGCAAAGATCCAGTCTGGAAAAACTTAGTGTTGTATGGATATGTTCTGGTTTTCCTGAAATCTTTAACAGTAATCGTAGTACTCGCTGCTTCATTAATGGCACACAATACCGCCACCCTAACTGGCCAATGATCACTGCTCTTCCTATGTGCACCTGTAGCCTCTATTGGACCTCATACGAGCAGCATGTAATTAATGGAGCCGCAAAACTAACATCACGAGGATGAAGGCGATGTCTGATATGTGGAGGGAAGCGCAGAAAATCAAATTACTATCTCCTAACATTTCGGTCAACCCCGGACATTTTTGTAAGTAGCATGTCCGTATAACAACAGCAACATGGCTTCTCTTATTTAGGTCAAGAGAAATAAATGACGCTCTTAAGTAATAAAAAAAATTATCTCTCTGCATCCATCCAGACAGATGTTAAGTAGTAATGCTTCCATGAGGTGCATCATGTATAAGTTCAAGAAGTACTCTCAGTCTATGAAATAGTTTGATTGCCCGCAGCACTCATGCGGGTTTCTGGTTTTGCGAGAACACCTCGTTCACCAGAGGTGAGAGATCCTACTTGCCTCTCTCCACGTAAGCCACAGTACTTGCCTCTGTCGTTTGGGGCAGTCGTGTTGCCAGTTTCAGCAACATTATATATTTAACTGGACCTAAATTAGGCTTGGAATAAATTTCATCGAGCAATGAGGAAAATGTCTGTATAGTGGCTCTATTAAAATCAAAATCAGTGATCCTAGAAATAGACGAGGGCTCTGAGAAACATATACTGACTTCCAAATTTCTCTTTAGGATTGAGTAATTCACGCTTTGCCTGCCGTTGTTTTGATTTGTTGATCGAATAAGTGAGCCCATTTCCTTACCGCCAGTTAAAATTTAAGTCTGCGTATTTTGTTGTACGTTAACCCGAAAGGTTTGCTCTCCATGGCAAGGACATGCTTTACCAATTACTGCTCTTGAGTGCATGTGTACACTGATGTGTAGCGACCCAGACCTGAGGTTAACATCGAACATTAGACACGAGAGGAGCAGATGGAGAAAACATTTGTAACTGGTTAGAACAGGGATCGCTGAAGTCATGGTAGATGGTGCCTATTGGTCTTTTTTTTTCCTTTTTCTCCTTCATAGGCCCGTTCATTCTGTCTCTACTCAATTTGCATCTCATACCTCAACCCTAAAAACTGGCCATTAAAGTAACAAGCTGGTATATCGCTTAACTATATTTTACCCCGTTATCATTCAGTATGCCGACTTGGATCATTATCTCATTTAGGTAATACTAATTAGTCTATACATGAAATATTACTAGGAACTACCTTTGTCACCCGAAGTAACAGTGGAGGGAGTAAAGTAAAGTGATTTGGACGGTTCTTAACATCGAGGTCCTGAGGGCCGATGAGGGTGAAGTGATGAGAGTAAGGAGCAGCGCTGAAATAAAAGGCCGAGGAAAGCGGGAGATCCCCGAGAAAACCAGTGGCATCGTCCAACACGATTCCCACTTGCGAAATCCGGAGTGAACCGGCCGGGTATTGTACCCGCTAACAGTGGAGATTATGCCATTCTTCACTTTTGTATCTCAAGGCAATAAAGCAGTTTATGGAACGTCTATCCTATTAATGCTTTAAGATATCTCATATTCCCACCCAGGACATAATTAATAGCTTGTGACATACTTTCTCGTACCAGGTTGGACTTTCAGGTATCCTTACGTTCTTTCAGATATTTAGGAAAAATAGGAATGAATAGATTATACATAAAGTGTTTAAAATATAAATAAACACAACGTAAATCAGTTGGCCGGAACTGGATACTATCTTATATTGCATATCCGGGAGTTATAATGTTTTGTCCAATTAGCCATGTTCAGAACATGACATCCCAATCAAACAAACAAAATTTCCACATTTTAATTCCCTCTTACTGAAAGACAGGCGGTGTTTTATTTGTATACTACTCTTGACTTGCTTAAAGGTTGACAATATACTCAAGGCATATGGAGTCGATATATACAATTTAGTTACCACCATGTTTTTTAAACTTTCCACAAAGGTGAACATGTTTCTTCACTATATTATGCACTGGCCACTGCCCCATGACAAAGTGATAAGTTATATCACTCCGTAGGTCGCAGTACTTTCCAACGAAATAAGGGCGGTATCATGTTTTACTATACTACCTTGCTTTATCCAGCTCTCCCTTATTTTCCACACCAAGGGCGGTGGCAACGCTCTATTACGACGTATGTGCATGCACGATCGTATAACACTACAATAGTTTGCATTTCAACTAGCAGTGTGCTAATTTGCCCACTTTCACGCTTACTGAATGAATTTTACAGGGTGCGGAAACTTTTATGTCAATGAGTGTAACTGATTTTGATTTGGCATGAGTAGTATCTGAAAATATCTATCTTGTTCCTTAAATAAGCCACGAAATAATCTTAATAAACACCTAGATCTTAAGCAGGTCTAATGTAATAATTTATTACGTCCCTTTCTCTTGTTTCTAATATTGTGGCATTTGTATTAGAATATTGCTTGAATTGTTACATTGATTTCGTGGGCCTCTGTCTTGCAGACAAAAGCCCAGTGTTTGTCCACCTGAACGCAACACTACAAGGATTATCAACCATTCGAGCCTCCAATGGACAAAAGATTTTAATGGAAGAGTTCGACAGACACGAGGTATGGATGTACGTTAAATAAAATAATATATATATGTGTAAATAACAGTAGTCCACTTAAGTTTTTCCATTTTCTGAAATACGTATTTCAATAAAAAAGTTGTCTGGCAGCGCCGTTTACTGCGGAGATCCTGTACGCAGGTTTATTCCTGGGGTACAGTATATATAAACAGGTCCGTCACAATGGTGCTGCGAAAAGTTAAGAGACTTCATCATTTACGTGAGGCACAGTATACCTCCCGCCTCTGCGCCTCACATAAACGTAATCTGTAGTTTGTAACGACCATGGTAGGGTGGGTCTCGGCACATAATCGTCCATTAATTTATGCTACATAGTGATTTAAATTAATGACTGGCTAACAGCTCCCCACCGCTATTCTTTATCTGTATTGAAGTAAAAAATGTAATTGATTTAGGCTCCAGTGTACCTATACAGATCACATAGAGTACGGAAATTGACCCAATATCAGCTTCGTGGTTAGTCTCGAGTCTCCATCCAACCACTGAGGTTGCTCTGTCTTGATTCGGGGTCCCGATAGGCGGTAATTTTCGACGTGAATGCGTCTCTAAAATGAGACCGACGTGAGTAAGGACGGAAACAGCGACGTAACGTTTGCAGGGTGATCCATTCCGACACTATAACTTCGTGACTAATAACACGATTTAAATAAATTACCTTGGTTTCAATAGGGTACACGAATGTGATGTCATCATGACCTTGAGTTGACGTTTCCCATGCTCGAGGCGTGGGTGGGGACTGGCGGCGACTGGCGTTGGCGAACATTTCCTGGCAGTATAGCTGGCGACTCAGGTGTGCTGGCAGTATAGGTTGCGACTCAGGTGTGCTGGCAGTATAGGTTGCGACTCAAGTGTGCTGGCAGTATAGGTTGCGACTCAGGTGTGCTGGCAATATAGTTTGCGACTCAGGTGTGCTGGCAGTATAGGTTGCGACTCAGGTGTGCTGGCATGCTGATTTGTATCAATTTCGTTACTTTAACTTCCTTCCCGTATGCTAAAAGAAACATTACCCGCTTACGCAGACGTATTCATGAGAAACCCTCGGTAATTTCACAGACACAGCCATTCCTACGTCACCACGTGAGACACAATACGGCCGAAACACAACATCCATTCTCGTGTGCGAGATATACCTCTTGAGAATTTAGCCAAGTTTGTGTATTAGCTAGATTAGACAATAAATATTGATGGAACATTTTTCGACTATCGATATGCGGCTTGAGTGTGAGCGCTCTTGGCTTTGAGTGGTCGTTTGAGGCAATGTTGTCCCAGCCAAGAGGCAATTATGTACCGCCCACGTGATGTGATTTGGAAATAAACATCTAAGCTTTCCTCGAAAGCTTATATCTTACATACTAATCGAATCGAAAATTATTAATCACATACGGCATTGCAGAATTAGTATATCGCAAACAGAAACACAGATAATTACATTAAAAACATAAGCCTATACGAGAACACGCCAGGACTAGCGTGTTATCGTGTGTGTGTTTTAAAGTCGTCCTCTTGTGTTTTACTTGGCGACGTAGCTCTGCGCTGCCGTATGTCCGAAGTAATTTTTCAATTAATTACCTACCCCCATTGCAAGCATCGTTCAACAGTTATGTTCAAACATATGCTGTCATGAAAATGCCTTCTCGTGAAACTATAAAGATCTAAAAACATATCTGTGACCTCTCCTGCATAGGTCCAATCTCTGAACCTTATACCACATCTAAACAGGAAGAAGGGGCAGGCGTAGCGTACAACTCGGTTTTATCTCGAATAAACTCTGTTTTCATTTCAATTTTACCAGTTGCACTCGCTGTCCAATCATTTCTAAAATTTGCTCAAGTACTCACATTTGCCTTAAAATTAACAAGAAGTATCTTTTAAATCCCCGGGAAAACAATCACCGGCCCAAACAGGCCGACCTAGAGTTACCCTGTTCAATTACTTTTAAAAGGCCTAGGTTAACGGCAGTATCTTACAATTAAGGTGTTGGTAAACGGTTAAGCCGAAGTTTGACTTTTCCGAAAGGACAAGCTACATTCTCAATTAATTTTTAATATTATTTTACGAAAATAAATTAACTTTATTTAATAAAGATTACAAAATATATTATTGATACCTAGTGGTGGCATCTCGAATAAAATAGCTCCGACTGATTAATGAATTTGACACAAAAACGTTTTATTTTATAAGAGGATCAGAAAACATTTGATTCCCAAAATTGCTTTCCAAACCGCAGTCTTATGTGGTTCACATCCCTAGTTTGTCAATAAATCCATGATTTTGGAAAATTTAAAAACTTAGTATTAGATATTAATATCTCTACTTTTAAGTTAATAAACATACAAGGCTAATATTCATCGCCTGACTTCACTTCCCGCACACGCTGGATCCAACAGACGTCGACTTCAGCAGGTTTGCGGCCATTACACCCAGATACGACCAGTATCCCAGAGAACTCAAACCCACGTTCTTTGTCCGCCAGTGGCAGTGCCAAAACTCTACAATCACCAAACAGGAGGTTACTGACCTTGCGGAAGTCGCCCCACGTACAATGGCTGGCGCAGCTTGGCCCGCGACTGCTGACTCATTGCTCAGCAACAAATCGCACCCTCAGTCAAATAGTGGCGGAAGTCAAATTATTTACACGATTGTACAAAACCTCCACTTTCACAGTAAACTTACATCATATACGTTTCTTATTTAAATGGCTGTCATTGGTTTTTAATAGCAATTATTTATTAGATTGATACAACTCATGTGCGTTTCTCTTACGACTGTAGTATTCTTACGATGGCAAAATCCATAGACGCGACATCGTGGACAGAATTGTTGGTCATTAATTAAAGTAATGATTGTGGGAGGGGATGTAAAACCTTTATTTAAAATGAACTACTGTAGTTCTGTACAAATCACCCTTGTTTGCACAAAATGGCCAGCTGTTTGTGAAGTGTGTTCAATATTAATTTAACTCCAAGAATGCGCTTTTTTTTGTTTTTCTTTTTAAACACCATTATTTTCAGTATTAAAACCTCATTGTTGTTATCTACACCATTGAACATAGAGTGTATCGTATCTTACACAACCGTTATGTATTGCTCTATTACAGGATCTCTATTCATCGACATGTTACGTATTCAATGCCACGTGCTACACATATATTTTCTATGTCGACCTGCTGTTGTCCCTGTTCATAACAGCAGTTACATCCGGGTTACTTTTAGGAGGAGGTGAGTTTCTCGTTCACTTACAATTAATTTACTAGAAATGCATAACTTTGTGTGTTTCTATTTAAACTGGGATTATTGTCACGATTAACTGTAACAATTATGAAAAACGCAGTACCACTTTGGCGAGTACTGCTTTGATGCAATAATTTTAATCAATTGAAATTACTATTTTTTTCAACTTTCTGAACGCGCTGGAGTAATGAGCCCCTGGTTTGATGTGACACGTGAGAAATTTGGACGGCGCTTAGCAACTGAAGTCACCACCAGCGCCGATGGGGTAGTGAGGTGAGGCGTGGATGGTGTGGCGACGGAATGCAACGGTGGAGGGGAGAACGGGAGCATTCCAGAGAAAACTCACATGCAGACGGCAACGTCCGCCACGTTTCCCATATGCGAGAATCTTGGCGTGAACGCGCCTCGGGAATGGAACCTGGAGACTCGTATTCCAACTGCAACACTGTCGTCCCACCTCCCAATCATATCGAGGGTAATGATGTACTACACGAAACTGGTTACATTGATATGTTTGTCTTGAATAAGTATCCAGGACGTCTTGCTTATCAATAGAGCTTCTTCGCATATTCCGCAAGAAGTAGATAAGTAATAACCGACAGCGTGAAGCTGCAGGTTCACCACAGAAATGTTAGTTGACAACACGAGCGAGTCAAGTTCTAAAGTAATTCCAGAGGACTGTACGCGTCTTAGATGTTGTAGTTGGGTCGCTAGTTTATTGCAGATATTACCGAAATCATTTATAAATTGCACGCTAGTGTGTTATTCGACGAAGAAACGCAACCCTTACAGAGCCTGTCATCAGTAAATGTCATGAAATAAAGAATACGTTCCCACTTAAAGCTATAATCTTTTTTTTTTGTTTCTCAAAAATAAATTTGTATTAGCATGTCTAAATTATTGTTTAAAAAAAATTAAACACTGTCGTTTTCTAACAACTTGTGGGTTAGTTTACACCAAAGAAGCGGGTTTAGAAATGTGGATCAGTAGAACAATGAACCCAAGAAAGTAAACGGGAGTGTCCTGGGGAAACTTCCACACCTCCACACTACCGTGATGACAATCCAACCTTCCGAACAATTCCCGGCCCGTTCACACCTAGGACCTGTTTGAAGAGCGTGCCGCGAGAACGCATACACCACCTGCCACTCAGCCACGCACCGTCCCTCTACTATTTACAACTCTTAATGTAAGACGTGTATCAGCTGAACAGTTTACATATTACTTTAGCAGGGGAACTCAAATTATTGAGATTATTGAAATGATTAAATATCTCATCGCTTGTGAACTTCCGCGGAGCATAGTAGCATCCGTCTCCCCAAAAGAAAACATCGAAAGATGGCAGCTGCAATGCTTGTCGAGACACAGGTCGTATTTTTTATTCGGTGTTAATCTCATCAAATCCGTTAACTTTGTTAGGAGATTTTTTTTTTCCCCCAGTATTTCCTCTAAAGTATTTCAATACTTCTGCAGGCTCATTGCGTATTATAAAATCAAGCCCTATGACAGGCAAAAGAAATTCGCCAATTTTATTTGTTGTTTCCATTTACGAGAAAAACATAGGCTTGCTAAATTATATATATATATATATATATATATATATACACGCAAATAATAAATAAATATGTAAGTCTAAGAGTGCATAAATAAACAGGGTGGAGCTGAATTCAACCGACAAACTTCGTTAGGTGATGCTTTATGCAAACTCAAGGGGCAAATATATAGGAATCTTCGTACCTGAAATAAATATTAAGGCAAGATAAGTCCCCGAAAATTTAGATTTTGGAATGTATTTTTGCGAAATATCGTAAACCAGGTGAGATGAAAGTACAATTCGCGGGAAACATTGTTTTATGTTATCGAGATCTTCAACCTAACAGCAATCTATTATTAATAACACTTCACGTTATGAAAATAACAGGGGTGGCCACCCTCTTATTGCTGGCCACTTCGATACCGTCGGGTTTTTACGTAAGTTCCTGCCCACCAATGATGATGTTGGAAGTCATATTACCTGCCTGCCAACTGAAGGACGTGGATTCAAGTTCTACCCTGCTAATGATTAAACGATATGCTTTCATATGTAAATTATGTTAAGTTGGTATCTCTTGGGCATGGCGTTATCTTTAATTAGGGAATGTTAACATGTAGCAATTAATAATATTTCATACAATTACACAAACCAGAACATGAGACTTCCTCACTGTAAAGACTTTGTTAACAGTTACTATTCTTGACGTCTTTTAGAAGCGTAAAATTAAAAAAAAATAGAAATTTACACTGACATGCCAAAATTCATGGGATATCGTGTAGGCTCTTCTCTAGCACGGCGAAGAGCAGAAACTCTTCGTGACATCAATTCCACAAGTGGATGAAACACCAGTGGATAGGTGTTTACCCATGCTGTTTGGATAGTTATCCACAGCTCCCTGATGTTTGTAGGTGCAGAATCTTGGGTGCGAACAGACCTCCCTCCATGCCCTATAACTGCTCAATGGGGTTCTTATCGGGTGAACGAGGTGAACGCCGCAGTCGTTGAAATTCTACAGAATGCTTCTCAACCAATTGTGGACAAGTTGCGCCCGATAACGTGATGCATTATCCTGCTATAACATCCCATTGTTGTGGGGGAAAGTGAAGTACTTTAAGGGAGTTTGTGGTCATTAATCAGCTCAACGATGTCAAAGCACAACTGAAACAGGTCTGGCCACTTCCAAGACATCACGGTATCGCCTTTACGTACTGCTATCTATCTCGTGAGTTTTGGCAAGTCAGTGTATGTTGAGTTAAACTTATTTTCATTTCATTGCATAACCTTGCTGATATTTTATAAACTTATTCGTTTCTGTTTGTTGTCTGGACAGTGAATAGTGACGCCAATGCTGGCTTTGCGCTCAGCCAGTTAATTTCAATAACATCGTTTCTGCAATCTGGATTGAAGCAGTCTTCTGAAGTGGAAAATCACATGATGGCTGTTGAAAGGCTGGTAGAATACAAGTATCTTGACATGGAACCGAATCTCGAACCAACCCCACGTAATAATTTATATTATTTTTCTTAGTTACTGTTAATATATTTATATGATGTAAAATTAGCAGAGAAAACAAAATTTTGCATCATCTGTATAATTTATTAATGATTTTAATGTCGAAAAATGGGCATAATAGTAAAGTTATTTTCGCTGGATGAAAGCAAAGAGTTTTTGAAACGCTAGCAGGTGGTGGAGTTGGGTGATGCAGTGGTAAAACGCTGGACTCACATTCAGAAGCCCCCAGGTTCGATTCCCGGTCCGGCATACATGAGTTCGACTTTCAAGGGTTTCCCGAAATCACTCCGGGCGAATGCTGGGATGATTTCTTGGTACAAGCCCTGGCCAAATATTCCCCATCACTATATGTCTAGTGTTCCACTTGTAAGGAATGGTCGCTGTTCCTGTGTACACTCAAAAACCTAATAATTAAATAAATTTTAACGCTATAGTTTTTTGTATTATTGCGTTTTGGAGGGATCTTCGCATGTATTCAAACTGACTCGTAAAAAAATCTCAATATTCGATCCCGTCCACCCTTGCATTGAAGCAATGTTTGGAAACCTCCATCCCACTGCCACGAATTAGTTATAGCGATGTTTATTACACCCATCTCATTTATTGATAGTGAATTTGAGAACTGGTGGAAAGTGCCTGAAGGACTGCATGAATTCAACGGTGCTAGCACCTCGCAGGGCTCATTACGACTTGAGATACTATCCCGATACCGTACAGTCACTGTCGAACTCCGGAGGTGAGCAGTTGTCGTGTAGTGTTGACATCTGGGAAATGTTGATAGATCCGCCTTCGTATTAGAAGAACTTACCAGGGAGCCGAATGAGTGCGGCGTTTCACTGTTTCCTCAATGTGTGACAGTGACTTCGAGGTGTCAGCTGTATCCAGACCTCATAAGGGAAGATAATGTAGTATAAGTATCCCAAGATCCATCATTTATGGTACAATGGTACGAATTATCCAATAAATCCAAAACAAAGTATGTAAGTAATTGAAATGCGAGCGGTTTTGGACGAAATGTCAACACGTGGTCATTAATAGTGTCTTCAGGAAGGACTTTCCGACTATCGCTTATGTGAGCCTGTCCAAGACAATAAAGAACTATGTGTTATCAATTTTCTAGCACATATTTTGAATATATATCACATCGCTGTTATGTATTTGGACATGAATTGCAGCATCGCGCACTGAGAGGATAACATATAAGATGAGGCCGAATGTCATGATCGATATACAAAGGATATGTACTGCCAGCTGACGTGGCCACAGGAACCCTAAAAAAAAAAAAAGTCAAAGAGGATGCTTGTAGCTGTTTAGAGTTTAAATACAGATGCCATATAACTATTTTATCATTTTACTTATGATTAGAAGGTAGTCCCGGAGCAAATACCCTCCTTTTTTTCAAATGTTATTTCCTCTTTCGTAATCCCATGTTTAAGCCCTTTACTTACACGAGCCCCAATTCAAGTTGATTCCCTTCCCCCACTATACATTTGTGCTTCACATTTTTCTATTTTTATTTGTAGATTTCATTTATATCTCACCAGCCTTTATGTATATACAATTTACACGCCCAAGAAGATGTCCCACACTGCCGCAGCATACTCTCGCACTGGTATTGCCAAAACTATATGTTTCTTCCTCTTGACTGCCTTACCTTTTCCCTTCGACACTCTTCATAGAAACTTAAATACTTTCTTCTCATTGTAATTACCCACTGAACTTGCTTGCCCCTCCCAAATATCTCTGCACCTTTACTCCAAGACATATACGTAAACATAATGGTTTCCTTTTTTTTACTTTTCAGATTATTAATTCCCGTGTTTGCATCCAGCCTTCTATTTTATAAACCTTATATTTCACAATTTTCTGTTTATTTGTTTTCATCTCATTTTCTTTCTGTCCATTCTTCTGCAAAATTTGCATCATTTTTACATTTACACATACTGCACTAATTTAAATAAGGCAGTCTTCGAGCAGCCTGATTCCACAGTTCATGAATTATTTCCTGTCACCCACCATAATAATGAATAGATGACTTCACAACACATTTCCTTTTGGCACCCAGAGGCGCGTATATCCCTTCATTTCATATCCTGATTCCCTGTCTTTCAGGAATTCACATTGTCTTCAATTAACTCTCGTCATTCAGCAAGCGATCCATTTTCATCAATAACTTGCATATGCTACCTTCTCGAAGGCATTTTTAAAGTATACAATATCTCCCATTTCTTCAACCTGGTTGTGCGGCAAACCAACCAGCTCTATTCCACGTAAGTAACTCCTCCTTAACAACCGGTTTTCGATCGGCTCTCAAGACTTCGCTGTTAAGAGCCGCCCAAATCTCACTCACCCCACTAGTTTTGATTTATACTTGCTAGCCTTCAGCTAGCAGAGTTTGTCCCGGCTCCTATCTTGCTTGTGGAAGCCCCCACTGCCTTCTCTAATCACCTGCCCACTTCCATTAAACTATTCAATTACCGCTAAATGTATATAGAGAATGTCCACCCACGCTACTTGAAATGTGCAATTCGCCATTACATTTGGTTCTGATGTGTCACTTTCAATCCAGTGTCTCAGTTATTTTTCAGTTATACAAACTAATCACATGAATTCATCACCACTCGGCTTCTCCTTGTCTTAACATTTTCAGTCTCAGATTACATCATCTGGGAGGTCGCATATGAAATAGTTTTAATTATCTGCATTGCACACAACAGAAAACAGTGAGGAATCATTCGTTGCTGAGACTATATTCCGAATAAAATTTGGTTAGTTGCAATGCCTAAATCGGAGTATTGATCTATAACTGAAACGGTTACATATCAGCGCTCCGGATGGGCGGATGGCACATTGTTCTTTACACACCTTAACATTGTCAGTCATTTATTACCCTGTTTGTATCTCCCTCGTAAATTTCCATAACTGCCTTTATTGTCTTTACATAGGTATACTATTTGGAAACTGATATACCCTTTCTAATTCAATATATGTTCAGATATTTTCTGCTCCACGAACTTTTAACTGACTCTCTCTCTCTCTATTTCTCTCTCTCTCTCACACACACTCTCTCTAACTTCTTCGACCAGAAGTGCACCTCCAACTCCCCAAAATGTTTGTTCAAAAATTACAGCATATATGCAGAATTGACATCCTGTGCATTTTATATTTCATTCTGCAGGTTATATTGATGTTGTATTCAACAAAAAAAATATGAGACTACGGTACAAGCGTATATGTGACAGGTGGTGCAAAAATTAGTATTGTGTATATGTACTACATATTATATTATCTAAAAATATAATAAACCATTTATGCTGACTTTCATCACAATTTTTCTCGATACATTAGCCAAGGAATGAGCATAAGTAAATTTCATGCACTATTTACACTATTGTACGATAAAAATAAGTTTTTTGTCATTGAAAATTGTATTAAAAGTTTCATATTTTAATATTAAATTCTTGTAGTGCAGTGGCATGCATTGATGTGAATTGTTTTTCCGTTTTGTTAATTATTTTTGTTCATAGTAATCAAGGAGGAAAACCAATACTTCGGGAGGTGGTAATAACACACTTTACTTCACCTACAAGACGCCATACATNAGTAATCAAGGAGGAAAACCAATACTTCGGGAGGTGGTAATAACACACTTTACTTCACCTACAAGACGCCATACATACGTTTCTACGAATGCATACTCTGGCCACTATTTGCTGTATTAGCTGTACAATTTTTGGAAAAATCTAAACTTTGGAAAAAGGATTACCTCATTTTTAGGCAGTCTCATCCAAAAGTAAGGAAGAATGATGCCTGCTGCTTAAATATGCGATCAAATATATTTGTTATGTATAAAAGATCACAATTTCAGATAAATCCCGAGCGTATTCGTCAGTCAAAGTAGCTATTTAAATTGGCATTATTTTCTTGTCGGCAGGAAATTAAATCAACATCATTTCAAATGTTTACACTGTCCTCAGAATTAAAAATGTATGTAACAACCAACGCTCTCCTCATCACATATCATATTATACAGGCTACCACCACTAAAAATAAATTAACTTTTATCCTTAACCGTCTTGGTTTTTTTTTTTACTTTTGTTCTGTTTAATTGCTGCTTCATTACCATAACTTTCCGTTGTGAATATTTTCCAGATAACCAAGCGCCTGCAAACTGGCCAGCCAAGGGGGAAATTAAAATGAAAGACATGTCATTAACATATACAACTAATGGTGCTCCAGTCCTGAAGAACATAAATGTTACAATAAATGCTGGAGAAAAGGTGAGTGCTTGCATTACGTGTGTTTTCTGCCTTTCCGCCTCATGGAAAGGAACCTTACCTAAGTCTAGAAAATTACGCCCAAGGGACTACACACGGCATTTGTGCGCACTGAGTTTACTCAATTCTTTAATGATCTCTATTTCTTACCAGGCATCACCTACATGCCTAAAATCTGTTTTAATGTATATTAAGTAAATAATTCTAATTCACAGATAAAATATAATAAAAGTTTAATTTAACCAAAAATAAGGTTATTTTATGTTAACAGAAGTACAAAATGTTTGTGATACATGACATGTCTAGGAAACAACTAAACACATCACACACTGGGTGATTTTTCAAAGGTTTGAGTCAAAAAGTGTGAAGTTACTGCGAATAGACTATAATTAGATTGTAGCCTCCGTCCACCCAAATCCTCTACATACATATCGTGCAGGTACTGATATTTCCTTGGGCCACTGCCAAGAACATACCGTAAGTTCACGGATTAGGGTAAATCACCGCCGCCAGGGAAAACTGCCATAGTGTACAATGTATCGATGACAGGGGGTCACCATCGACTATCTCGATTGGTAACAGCACATAGGTAGGCCACAGTGCAAATAATTCGCCAATTAAATTATGGAAAACAACTACCTGTGAGCAGCCATACAATTCACACCCATTTCCTCGCTATGGGGCACAAGCAGATGTCAAACAACTGTGGTACCCCTCTGCTCATAACACATCACAAGACTCGGCGATTTACATGGGCACAGGAACACCGCCATTTGACCCGTGGTGCATGGAAAAGAGGTCGTCTGGACGAATAAGTCAAGATGCACGTTGGCACACGCCGATGGCAGGGTACACGCACAGCATGTGAAGCGATGGATCGACAGGGTACAGTTCAGGCCGGTGGTGGTGGTAAGGTGATTGTTTACATGGCATTAAATGGATTCCCGGGTTTATAGTACACGTCATGGTCCCTCACTGGCAAACGATACAGGGACCTGCTAGCAGATCACATGCACCCATTTCTGTACCTACAGCGCCTTGTAGGATACCTGTACTTACGGCCAGAAAATGCACCAGCCCACCATCCCCGTATTGGTGACTGAGTGGTTGGATGAACGCTCCTCAAACTTGAGGTTTTTTGCACTGATGACGAAAATATGGCTGTTAAAACCATATTGACTGTCAAAATAGGGACAGCCCCATGATGGGCGTACGTACAATCTACTTATTGTTAACATAGATATAGTAATACCAACAGAACTGTTTGTTGTATTTCTGTCTGTAATTGTACTTGCTACTTTCCATGTGGTTACTACAGCAGAGCTCTGTGTTCCTACTACAAAACAGATAGTACCTCCTACAGAACAACTTCAACAATACCTGTTTGGATTGTTCCCACAACAACTAGGTTTGTAATAACCTAACAGAATATTCTGTTGCTTCTACCCTCAAGCCCTATTACAGAACTGTCCAGTACCCACTAGGACTACCAAGAATAAGAAATTCAATTAACACTTTAGTAGAGAATTAAATATAAAATAATCGTTGTTAACACACATGTATGTGAAAATATAGTTACTTTCCACATCATTTGTTTTCAAACAACAGCAATGTTACATAGTGATACAAAACATGAGAATATTCTCGTCTCCCAGTTTGAGAGGTGTAAGCACCGAAGGGGAGGTGTCTTGTAATAACGAGTAGGGAGGACGGTAGAAGGAAGTCAAACTGTGGTTCTAATGTCTGAGCTGAAAATATAGTTTATAATTTTTGACGGTAACTCTACGCGCGTTGCTGATCGACGTTTTTCTCTAGTAGATATGTATGCGCAGGTGCCAACCTTTCTCTAGTCGATATGTATGCGCAGGTGCCAACCTTTCTCTAGTCGATATGTATGCGCAGGAGCCAACCTTTCTCTAGTCGATATGTATGCGCAAGAGCCAACCTTACTCTAGTCGATATGTATGCGCAGGAGCCAACAAAGTGTCCTTATGGAGCGTAGATATANAGGAGCCAACCTTTCTCTAGTCGATATGTATGCGCAAGAGCCAACCTTACTCTAGTCGATATGTATGCGCAGGAGCTAACAAAGTGTCCTTATGGAGCGTAGATATATGACGACTAACTACCCACTCGCCGCTTTCAGAGGAATAGGCTCGCCCTGTCTGTTCTTTGCATCTCCCCTTTCTCTTCTCATTTGGATCATACTATATATCTTTATTGACCTTGAACGCGAAACTTTTTCGTGCATAAGTGCTTATTTTGTATTTTTGAAAGAGGACTTTAATATAAAACTTAAAGTGCGAAAATAATCTTTCAAATAATTTATTTAATTAACTTTGAAATTAGTATTATGTTATTGTGGTGTTATTAATGCAATTGCTATGTTGTCAGGTTGGCATAGTGGGGCGCACAGGAGCAGGGAAGTCCTCGCTAATCTCCGCTCTGTTCCGACTCAGCAATGTAGAGGGCACCATACTTGTAGATGGCCTCGACACAAAAGATGTTAGTCTCCACGACATTAGAAAGAATATATCCATAATCCCACAAGACCCATTCCTTTTCTCCGGAACAATGCGGAAGAACTTAGACCCGTTTTCTGAGTACAAGGATGAAGAAATTTGGAAAGCTTTGGAAAATGTAAGCCAAACTACAGATACATCAATCCTCTATTGCATAAAGACAGTGTTTTAAGAATAAAAACTTTTGTTAAATATCACATCTAGATACGCCACTTAGTGAACACGAATTAGCAGCAGTTCCTGCTTAAAACCTGGATGGTTTTTATACCTTGTTACCTAGATACTCCTGCAGAACATCTAACAGTTGGAATCTGGGTTTAAAAAAAGCTCATTAACAGCCTACTACTGGCCCGAACGCTGGAACATTTAAACATATGAGCTACTGTGCTTATTGATGTATAACCCGTGATTTTAAATTACGAATGAATTCTTAGAGAGATAAATCAACCTAAAAAGTACTGTTCTTATGAACTGTTCCAGGTGGAGATGAAGGAATGTTTGAGTGATACGACTGGTCTAGATACAAAAGTTGCTGATAAGGGTTCAAACTTCAGTGTTGGACAAAAGCAGCTTCTGTGCTTGGCAAGAGCTATTCTCAAGCAGAACAAAATACTGGTGCTCGATGAAGCCACTGCTAATGTGGATCCAAAGTAAGTCACTTATCATTTCCATTTTCAACCAGACTTCAAAGAATGAAATTCCCATTTAAGAACGCTCCAGTAGCAAAGAAGAAGTGGATGTTGCGCACTCTTCTTGTATTTCGCAGAAACAGCTTTTATGAGGAAGCTTCGGCCACTGGAAAGAACAAATGACTGAGAACTAGTTTTAGAGAATCGCCGTTTTTACCAACTGTCCCTAATATATTTACAACAGCGCTATTTGTATTTTACATATTTTTTGTTCATTATATTTTAGTTAACATGTAGTGCTCAAAACTGATATGTTGCAAATAACATTGTTCAATTTGAAAAAAGCTCTTATTAATGTCTTGCTCCCGTATTCAAACTGATCCAATTATTTGCTTGCTGTTAAGCCAGTTTGCCAGCCAGTAGTCCTGATTTCGAGTCCCAATCGTGGATTGGTGCATTTTTTATACAAGTTTATTCATATTTAACAAGACTATTATAAATTCATTAGGTAATTGCGCAAGGAATGTTTAATTATTAAGAAGTATTATTTTATTTATTATTCATAGAAAACAATGACAAATTTAGTCTACTGGATGGAAAATTACGAATACACATATTTTGCCTGAAATAAGCACAAGCAATTACGTAGGAAACCCCAATTTCAGAGAACTTGGCAGGGATCGAATACAGAAGCTTCCGAACATATTCGTTGTGCGTCATTCGATAGCTTATTTTAGTGTAAAAGCCGGTTTCACTGTAGAACCCCATCTCTAGCACACCCGAATTCCTTGCTAATAGTTACTTTCTAGATCAAAAAGAATACCTTTAGAAATTTTTTTTCGGAGCCCATTCATATTTGAGTGGGTTAACATCCCAAACTAACCTTGGTTCTGCACTCTCTCTTGTATCAGTTTGGGGGGAGGCCCTTTAGGAATATTGTTCTGAAATACGCACTAGTAAAATCTGGCGATGCCAACTGTCGATATCAGCTGATAGTGAGAACGGCTATTACCCTTGGCATGCAATCATAGCATGCAGTTTAGACATGAGCTAAACTAAGTCCACTCAAACTACACTTACACATAAATCAACTGTCTGTTAAATTTTTGTTACTACTATGCCAAACAAGAATAAATATCTTAAAACCCCGTTTAATTAATTAAAATTAATTCCTTTACCTAACAATACAGTTCCAAAGTTCGCTTTTTAGAATTGCAACGAAGTCTCTTAAATTACTTTTACTCGATGTTCCTAAAAAGTTACTTCCATGGTACCATACCTTTTGAGACACAGCGATTTCGTCTGTGTTTAGTAGCGGCCATGCTGGTGACGTCAAGTGGAGCATGGATCCGTCCACCATGTTCAGTGTTGTGCCTACTCTGGTCGGAAATGCTTGTATCCGGTCGTCACTATGGAGAAACTACGTTAGTTGGGATATTTACGGCCTCTAAGATACACAAGTGTGGAATAGTATCTCAATTCCGGCAGTTGTGTGTGAATTGTGTTTAACAAATACATATTGTATGAAAAAGCGGCAGAACGTAGATCTATTACTGATGGTGTTGCACGCTGCTTTAAGAGATGGTGTGACGAAAAAGTGTGGAAGATTCTGCGATACAATAAGACCCAAGTCCCAAAGAAATAGGTATTCCAGTTACAGTTGAATCTCTACCGAACTAAACTCGCAGCCTCTGATTTTAGGTTCATCCCAGTTATTTAAAGTCACCATATNCCCCCCCCTTTTTTACTGTTCATCAACTGCCGCCAGAATCTTACTTCAACCATCACGAGATTCAGGAAATGCCTTTTTTTGACCAGGCAAAAAATCTCCCAGTCTATAGAGACAAAGATGAATGACATAGCTACAGTCGGTATTTCGGAGTGCAACATCTCTTATTAAGTTCTTCCCTTAGTGATGGAGCACTGAGGAGACCCTTCAGCTTTTCGAAACACGTATATAAAATACTCCTTGCCTCGACCCAGAATGTCGCTGTATATACCCAAGTTTTTCTTGTAATTAAAGCTTGGCGAACATTCTGGAATTTTTATGAACGAAAAGAAGCCATAAACTGTTGATGTGATCATTCGCCAATAACCTTGGATCTTCAGGTCGAGCTCTTTAATGCAATCCAGTTTCAGTAAGCGAGAAGAAACACGTTTCCCCTCTCTAGTGAAAATACAGTGGCCGGCAGTTATATGGGCGCGCGAGCTGCCTGATTCTGTTTTGAGGGGTGTCCAGTACAGAGTGGCAATGGCCTTGCAATAACAGTTGTGCGCCGACCGCATACGAGCAGGACGGGAAACATTCGCTGCACAGCCCGAGACACAAAGTTAGCAAATTTCAAATTATAACAACAACGTGCCTTCTTACGCACACAAGTAATGAACCACATTGCAACATAGTTAACAATAGCAGCACATGAACTTACAAAAAATTCACATAAATATTACGTAGATTTTGTACATAGACTCGTATCCTGAAATTTAACAGAACGCCTTTATTCAGTATTTCATATTTCTTTTTTAAACTTGCGCAAGCACAATTGATATGGGGGCGGAAGGCGGATGGGCTTGCCTTTGCTAACCCTCTGCCGTTTATAAATGACACAGAACTTGGGTGGTCAAGGGCCATTCCTGGAGCCTGTTCCGTCCCCTGCGCTGAGCTTCGGCGATGATGTAAAGCGGCTTCATCTCACCGAGACGTTTCGTCCAGATAACTGCACGCATCACGTGGCAATCCGTACTTCACATGTATAGCAGAAAATTTTCATCCAGGTGCATCTCTTAGTTCCAGTTCCTCTTGTGTGTCTGTAGTCATCATGCTCTTGCAAGAGTGTGTTATACCATGTTCAGGTCTCCCTTTCAACCGCGTGCTACTACGAACAGAATGTTTGCTAGAAGAACAGAGCTTCATTCACGCTTACAGATCGCACCACCAAAGCAGTGATAAACGTGGCAACGGTAACAAAGTCAAAAGTGACGAGCCAAATACCGTCACAATGTAACCAAACAAGTGCTAGTGTAATGGAGTCATTAAGCTGCCACACACGCTTACATCAAGGACACAAACGTGTCACTTCATTTCTGTGTTTTTACTTACGCTGTACCTTGGGCAGCAATTGTGGTTTCAGCGCCGCGCACCGTTCAAAAAATGACATGACATCATTCGATAATGAGCCCATTTACTTAGATCGTCACATCAGTGTACGCCATACTTCCTGTAAACACAATGCACTCAACTGTGAAAAACGTGGTCTACATTCCAAAACTAGACTCAGCGAGTAAACACATTGTTCGCTGATTTGGCGGATAAATAAATCAAATGAGCTGTTATTTCCAACAATATTATTGTATTTTAATTCTCATTGTGGTGTGCCTGTCTCTAATACGTTTGAAGCTACTTCATGTAACTTTGAATTAAGAATAGAGTGTGTTCGTGAGTAATGTATAAATTGGCAAACGGTTGCAAAGTAGTTTTAATGGGAGCTGTGCGGCTGGTGGTCTTCGGCTTGACTCGGATGTGCTCGGAAACCTTCGACTCGAGATTGCCGAACGTACCCGAAGCTGCTCAGCAGTTCCGGCCACATTTGTAACGGGTGCGTGGGCGGCCATACTAGTTTTATAGGCATGATGTATGCCAAATCAAAATATCCGTATTTATTATTTAATTTAATAAAAAATATTTATACCAAAATTCTACATATATTATTGCGGAACCCTGCAGAAGTCTCTCTTTCAGTTACTACATAAACTTACTATTAAAGCTATAGTTATTATTATTTTACTATCTTAAAGTTGTAGCGCGTGGTATATTGAAGGCGAATTAATTCATTCCATCACAACTTGATAATTGCTCAAGCTATTAGCTTTGTTACACTCACTCAATGGCATATTAAAGTTTTCGCTATAGACATACCTATCAATGTTTGAACAATTGTTTTACAGGTCGATTATATTAAGTATTACATACCCAGTCACCTCTTTCAAGTCGACTTCTTACACAATGTCATTATCTGCAAATAATTAATTCCCTCGCCTCATTCTTCGACTGCAATGTAGGCATAAGTATGCTGCTCAGATATGTTAATGTTATTATGGTATGTATATATACATATATATATGTGTGTGTGTGTGACCAAACCAAGCCCATCACACAACCAGCGACCACTCTACCTAAGTCGTGTTATAATCATTGTATGAACCAGTATCTAACAACATTTTATAGGCATAGTTGGTTATATTTAAGAACCAATAGCACTGGGCCCTTGAAAACTGAAATGAACGAGGCCAACTCGAGTGATAGACAGTCTTATCTTCCGTGCTTTTCTCAACCATCAATCCTTCATTCCATCAATCTTTCAATATTCCAATCTTTCCATCACTCAATCTCTGTATCAATCTTCCAGTGTTTCCGCCAAACTTCCAATCTTTCCATAAATCTCTCAATCTTTTCTTCAAAATTTCAATTATTCAATCAGTATTTCCATCAACCTTCCAATCTTGCCATAAAGCGTTCGTCCAATCTTTCGGTCAGTCTTTCCATCAATCTTGCATCATTCTCTCAATCTACCAATCCATAATCTCAAAAAACCTTCTTCAAAAATATTCCTCAATAAAATTTCCTCCAAAAAAATTCTTTAAAACTTACTTCAAAAACATACCTAAAGAAGTGCCTCAAAATAAAACGTCAAAGAAAATCGTCAAAAAAAATTCCTTAAAAAACTTGCTTCAAAAACATGCCCCATAAACATTCTTAAAATATTAGGCCTCAAATATCAGATTTCAAAATAATAAATCGAAAATCAGGCATAAAAAAAAAACAGACCACAAACAGTTATCAGACCTCCAACAGAACTCAGTCGACTATAAACGGCTCTTAGAAGGAAGTAATACATCAGACTGTATCACGTATCTAGAAATGTTATACACACCAGTAGCATGTTTCTCCTTTAGCCATTCAGATGTAATGCATATATAGATAGACTCTCTCCCTTATAATAACCATTAATTCTGCATACGAAGGCTTACGACCGAGAGGAATATGGAGCAAGGCCAGCGCCTTCGTCGACATCTCGTCCACAGTGTTCGTACTGCAGTAAGACTTCGGCTAAGCTGCCCGCCGCGCCGACATGACAAGAGTGCATGTTTGAAGAGCACATATCGGGCTAGCATTTGGGGAATTCGAGTTTATAATGTATGAGGTACATCAAAAATAAGTTTAAATTTACGAATTTGTCTTATTTATTACTAATATCATTCCTTTATGATCTTCCAACGACCCTACATGTAATGGTGTAGGCACTTGACAATCCGTTGTTATTCTCCGAATATACCTCCTGGGAACATTCGCCAGATTTTTTCCAAGTTCGAACAAGGGTTAGTATTTTTATAGTTTCAGGTCTCGAACTCACGTCCCTACGCCATACCTCACCTTTGTATATGGTTTGAATCTTTATGTCAGGTGCGTGTGAGCACGTTAACAGACAGAAACTCACGTACAAGCATCGTTGACTGTGATCCGAAACTCAGGTCGGTTATTTTAACTGTGGACCCTGGATCTCGCTATGGCATCTCTATTCTTCGTCAAAAACTTGTCCAACAGCCAACATTTGCGTATTTCGGCATTTGTTTACTCTTTGTTTATTAGGGATTTGTATTGGAAGGAGTCCACGTGACAATTCCCTTGTGAGTGACACCGGTACTGACGACGAACCGTGGTCGTCAACATACACAGTTCGCTGGCACTTTCAGTGCACCCCCGTCGTTCTTATTTATCCAGCGATAAAAACCGCTGGACGTCAAATGGGGGAACATCGCTCGTGTAGCCCTAGCCTTAGGGATGAAAAAGTATTTTCTACTGCATAGTTTCAAATATTATATACCTGCAACTTATATCTGGGTTATCTCGTCTCTTAAGTATACACTAGCTTACCCGGCCACGCGTTGCTGTGGCACAAACGATTTTGGTTCTATTCATTTCTGTGAAATTAATTGAAAGATATATATATATATATATATATGTAAAAAAACACATTGAGAACAACAAACTGAAATGTTCAAACATACAGCTGTCAACAAAAGCGCTTCCTGACGCGAAAGCATGGTAAAAATGAGCTTATTTGCAGGTCTTAGTACCTTTGCAGATAGCAAGAAGAAATATATTTTTATCGAGTTCCTCAGAGCTTTCCATCCACTATGAACACAAAAGTTGTTCGACCTCAGAACGTATCAATGAGATGCATAGTTTTCACTCTCTCTTGTAATAAGNCACTATGAACACAAAAGTTGTTCGACCTCAGAACGTATCAATGAGATGCATAGTTTTCACTCTCTCTTGTAATAAGTGCAGTTGGGGTGCTTACGGTATCGTCAACGTCAACAAGGCATTGTGATGCATCTGTTACAGGACTGATATGCTGATACAGAAGACTATCCGAGCCAAGTTTGCTGCGTATACTGTGCTCACAGTGGCACACCGATTGCAAACTGTAATGGACTCCGACAAGATCATGGTAATGGAGCGTGGAGACCTAGTGGTGAGTAAAGTCATCTGTACCTATAAGTGGTTAACAATTAGTCAACGAGAGCCCGTTAATTAATTGCACATCACAGAAGGTAACTATCTGATTATACATAAAGAGATCGCAGTTTGATAACGTTAATTCACCCATTGTCTTCTTAAGACGTTGCTAGCAATTTTGCAGACTTTTAATTTGCGAACGTATCATGTCTATCTTGAATAAGGATGGATTTCTAACATAAAAATAATGGTTGTACATCTCGTGTGGTAAATATCAGTTATGTAGATTTAGCTGTAAGTAATCTACGTTTTAATTTTAACATTATGTTAGGTGCAATGGTATTATTTTATTGAGCAAAATAAACAACAATTTTAAAGAATATACAAAGGTATGTATGGTTAAAGAATAAATGACCCAGTCAAACAACAAATTGAAACTAAAAATGAGATGACAGCATGGCAAGGTATTAAAAACTCAAATCGTTTTACGTCACGTGAAACTAACTTAATGCGTCTCACTGAAATACTCATTTCAAGGCTTAGCCGACTGACGAGAACTTACTTGTAACGTGGTACACGCAACGTGAAGTCGCCACGTCGAGCAGGACACAGCGATCGGTTGACAAGCTGAAAACGACATTCCCCGTTGTTACGATCCGAGCCGACGTCTGGTGATTCATTTGTAAAAATATGACTATGTGTCTTCAATGTAGGTTTCATCGTAGGCATCGCATTGTTAACAATGGCACGAAAAAATTCGTCCAACTCTCAGCGCAATGTTACCCATCCTGTGTGCCGCGACATGCTGGCATGCCTCGAGATTGACAACGGTGCCGCAGTATTTGGAGCGGATACAAAATACAATTATTTATTACAAAATAATGAATGTAAACAACTTGGATAAAGTGTTGTCGTGTTATCTGCGTAACACCGTGACAAATAAACGATTGAAGATTAATTCGAGAGATGGGGAAACAGTTGTCACTGATTCGAGTCTTGTGCATGTCTTGTGAGAGTTGTGTTGTCAACAGTTAGGCCTGTTATCAAACTTGTGTGCTCTAAGCACGTCACAAGTCTCACACTGATAGTAAAATTACTTTTTTTAAGTTTTCATTATTTTGGTTGCCTAACTGTACCAGTTGAATGATTTCCGGTACTAATCTAATTGTATTTACCAAAGAATAGAGTAGATCTATATTGACACAATTAATTCTTTAAAATATTTTACTTACTTTCTCTTTTTAATTCAGAATAAAATCCAGGAAATAAATTTGGCTGCGAAAAATGTAACGAGGGTGCCTTAAGATTATAACCCCCACACAAGGGTGCCGCTTGCATACACATTTTTGGGGATCCCTGTCGTAACAATTGACAGACATGCTTGCAAGAATGTGTTATTCCACCTACTCCACGACCTGCCTCAAGAAAACGTACTAGACGTCATGTTTAAGCCAACCGTTTTCGCAATTTTCAACTTTAATTTTGTGGCCTCGTATATACGCGTCACACATATGATGATGCTTGCCAGTCTCCGAATCACATTTATGTGTTATTTTTCTATGACAGCCAGATGTTTTATTTATTCCATCAAACAAATTGAAATATCTCTATAACAATCAGATATTATTTAATGATAAAGACTTTTATAATCTCTCACGTTTCCTGTTATATTATTTTATGGGCTGCGGAAATGTTAAAACACATGCTGGTGAAAGGTGGAATCCCTGGCACGTCTAGAATTACACGAAAAAAAATTTCAGTAAAAGAGCCAATAAACGAGCTCTTGTTTAAATTTTTATCAGAAATTAATATTATGAATCTTTTAGCGACTCCAGAAATTAGATGATATAGTTAGGTTTTAATGATAAATATAAATTCATTACAGCTGGTGTAATTGTTACAGACAATTCACGAATATACTATCTTTTTTTTCTGTTTCAGGAATTCGACCACCCTTACAAATTGCTCCAGAACACACAAGGAATGTTCTACAAACTGGTTNTTTTTTTCTGTTTCAGGAATTCGACCACCCTTACAAATTGCTCCAGAACACACAAGGAATGTTCTACAAACTGGTTTATAGAACTGGACAGATAGACCAACTCTCTCGCATCGCATTTCAGGTAGTTTCTTCCAGTAAAAGCTTCGCCGAACAATAAAACTGAAACTTACAGCATTACATTTAATTCAACTACATCCCTGAAATTTGCGGGGAAAACTACGCCATTGCATACCCGTCACGTTGTAAAACTTTACTATAATATTTTCTTGCTTAACATGTTATTGCTACACGTATTCGTATATTTAGTGTGTTTGTGATATATCACCTCTAGCTACACTATCTGGTGGCTTCAAAATAAGGGNTACACGTATTCGTATATTTAGTGTGTTTGTGATATATCACCTCTAGCTACACTATCTGGTGGCTTCAAAATAAGGGAAATCAGTTCATGCAGTTACTGCTTTCTAAAAGATCAACAAATTTTTACCAAGTATCTTACTCATAATTTTTCATTATTTTATGACTCGATCAGTTATTAATTTTCTACTATGGTAATATCAGGTTCGATAGGAAGGTGAACACTCCATAGGGCCTTGTTTCCAAAATAAAGGAACTCATTTCTCACTGTACCAGATAGTGCACAGGTAGTTAGCTTTAAATTGCAATGCACTATTAATGTTTGTAAATACTGTTACAATTTCCCAAAGCCTCTTGGCGTAGCCAGATTCTTGAAGGGATGGAGGTATTAGTTAAATACATTAGCTTATATTAGTTTCCTAATTTATTTATAGGCATGTCGCTACTAGGCCACCTGAGGTATACAGAGTGATGGCTAGTAGGGTACTTAGGTAATTTTCTTTATACAGACTAAGGGCACCTGTCGTTGTTGCGTTAGGGGTAAACAAATACTCGTATTCTCTGTTTGTTAACACACCAGTATTTTATTTGTCTGAAGGTAACATAGGTATTTACACACACTGGCGAGAGTGAGCCCCTCTACAAGTCGTAGGCCTGAAGGGCTGGTGGGCGGTATGCTATGCGTCGGGTAAGGTTGTTTGAATGGTGACATTTCTACTTATCTGTGACTGCGGCTTTTGGCGAATTTTCTTCGTTGGTAGTTGAGGCCTGGTGAGTGACTGGCTCTCGTTGGCATGCCGTACTCAGCTGGCTTCTTCCTGCAGCTTTGACTGACTCTCTCGGAAGTCCGGGATGGTTTCCCGGGGACTTGGAGTGTGTCTCCGACCTCGGCTGGCGTTCCTCGTCGGAGAGCGCGTCTGCTCGTCTGCGTCGACGTCCGCAATGATACGGCTCGCGTCCTCGCTTTTTCCGCCTCGCAAACTGCCACTACGTGTTCTGAAATGAACTCATAAGTTTTCGGCACGTCTACTCGGTTTGTCTCGGAAATTTACACATGAAATTTGGGCTGTTCCTGGGTTCTAACACACGACTACGTTTTCTCGGGGAAAAGCGCCTCTCGGTATGGGGCTGCCACTCGTTTCTGGGAATTTGCTCATACGTTCTCGGCACCGTTCTCGTCACACGACTGCCTACTCCCATGTCTCCCTCGCCTCCCGTCTCGGCCGAACACTTAACTCGTCTCGCGGCTGTGCCGCCGAACAACTCCCGTNTCCCATGTCTCCCTCGCCTCCCGTCTCGGCCGAACACTTAACTCGTCTCGCGGCTGTGCCGCCGAACAACTCCCGTCTTGGTTGGCGACAATTGACTCGGCCGGGATCCGAAACCCGGCCTCTACTGCTCACCCGACTGCCGCCTCTCTACGTGCGATAAGTCTGCCTGACTGATTCTCACTGACACTGGTCCAGCGCCTCTCTACGGCGCAGATACAACTGCCTCTGAACAACTCTGAACCACTTCGAACAACTGACCCGCTGCCTCGGCTGCCTCGTGAATTTAACTCGTCTACCGCTATATTCAAGTTAGGTGTCAGCAGTTTCTAGAGAGATAAATCGGGAAATCCTCTGTGTACCTCGCACGTTTTTGTTCAGGATTTCGTGTCTCGTCAGCTTCTTGTGTTCTCCAACTAGGGCGGATGGAGGGTGCGTTTACTATGGCGGGGATTCCTACAGAGCTGGGTCTGCACTAATTCTCGTCGAGGACTCGCCTGACTCCTTCGTCGAGGACCGCATATCAGCTATTTCTCGGAACTTACCCTCTTTCATTCGGCTTCGGTTCTTCCGCGCGTGTCCTTACACGTCGGGACTGTCCCGAGGGTGTTTCCCAGGAAGTTTCGTTGTCAGCTGCCTGCCCTGGCTGGCTATAGCAGGGTGTAGAAACAGCGTAATTTCCTATCCCATGTACCCGCCACGAGTCAGACACTCCAAAAAATACTCCAAAGCCGACAAAAATGGCTATCACTTACTGTTTGCAGATAATATTTACATAATCGTTCTTCACCTCTTGGAAATTTACATAATATAACACTTAAACTAGTCTTTATAAATAGTTTTATAACCCTTGCTGAATAACTATTAAAATTATATATTCGCCATCAGATAGTTCCAGTATTTAAAATCAAATCTGTATCACTCGTCCATTCAGTCCCACCTTATTTCAGTCCAGATATCACCAGGCTTTCCTGTACGGAAAGTTATATGGCACCCAGAGCTTTCCCGTACACATGCGCACTCTACTATTTAGTCGGGTAACTCGCCCTCCGCAGCACTCATGCGCGCTTCGCTCGTCGCCGCAGTCCCTCATCTCACCTTCGTTCGCTGATAATTCCTTTGTTTCTCCGCTCTCCGCACTTCGTCAGCTGGTTATCAGATTCCCGACACGTTTTTTTTTNTCGCTGATAATTCCTTTGTTTCTCCGCTCTCCGCACTTCGTCAGCTGGTTATCAGATTCCCGACACGTTTTTTTTTACTAACCTACTCTAACACTAAGTGTTAGGTGGGAGCCCGCGATAGGGACGGGANAGATTCCCGACACGTTTTTTTTTACTAACCTACTCTAACACTAAGTGTTAGGTGGGAGCCCGCGATAGGGACGGGAGTTAAGTGCATCTCAGGGCTAGGCCCCATACGTTTACAAGTGAAGAAAATCATGCAAGGATTCATTCGTAAGTTTTTATTTCAGGAAGTATATGATTTGGTCTTACTCAGGTTTATTCAAAATATAAAATAAATATATAAACATTTTCGACACGCATTTCAATAATTATTTTATATGAGTCATTAAATTAATTTTCACTTATCTCTCATTTAGAGAGAATCATTATTGTTAAATAAGGAGACAGGCAGAACTGTAAGATAATGACGATTTTGCATGTTTCAGAGCTACAGCAGATAACACTGGCATTAAGAAGCTACGATAATGCTGACCTGTGCGGTAATCAACAGGATTGACAAGAATTTAATATTTTACCGAAGGTCACCAGCAAAATCACTTTTTGCTCTGAAAGTGAATACCTATTTGTAAGCTCAATTATCTGCAGCCCTATAGATGTATGTGATGTTATTGTATTTGTATTATTATTAAAAAAATTAAATAATTGTTTCAAAACAAAATTTTATTGGAATATTTGAAGCTAGTACCTCTCTTAGAGCAAGTCGGCTTAATGCTTGAAACTGGAGAGTCAAATCATCACGACTCTCTGAATACTTGTGTCCACTGTCAGCAATATGTATAACAGTCTAGAACATGCTCCAAATGTCCACAACAAGTAGCATTTCATTGTGTATGCAACTTACAGCAACTGCATTTGCATTTCAATTGTATTTATTTCGTAAACTATGCTGTAAAAAAGTGTATTAACTTCAGTTTCCTTTGCCATATCACTTGAACAAGACAGACATGGAAATTACCATCAATTCCAAATGAAATTACTGGTGATTATTTATTGGTACTTCGTCACTTCAGATTAAAATTAACACGATGATAAATAACCTGACCCATAGTGGCAGGCAAGGGAAACAGTAGTAGCAGTCGTGAACTCCAGAGCGAACTGTAGTGAATTACCTCTGGTGGTCTCTCTTGTTGCCGCGCCATCACGTTGCCATGCAACGGTTTCGTTGGAAATGTTACGGCCTTTCAAATTTATAACATTTACTTTAATTTGCCAATGGCGACATTAATGTCTGCGAAGAAGAGGCTGTCTGCTTGGCATGATTAGGTCCAGGTGCATGTAAGATACTTCGTATGTTGACCTCACATGTACACATACAATACAGAACGGAACAATGGGTGTGTAAAGTGGAACCAGACCTATGAAGATGTTCAAACAGGTGGGTTTTTGAGCCTCTGATCAATGATATTGCAGGGCAGACCATTATACACAGACTTTTCAATTTAAAATTTTGCACATTTTTGGACATTTCTAGGGATTTTGGGAGAATTTTTGAGATGGCATTGGGATGATTTTGGAAGGGTTTTGGCCTAATTCAATGATTTTCCAGAATGCCAGTTTGACTACATCTTTATCGGACCAGTACGAGTCCTCTTGATCTCAAGGTGTGATAGATCGATGTCCAAAAGCCTACGAGCCCAATCGGAAGTGTAAGCGGAGGTACTGAAGTCTCTTCATATTTCAGTAGACCTGAAGACTCCTACATGAATATGCATACTTGTTAGTAGCTTAATATTTAAAGAACGAGATCATTGAATAAACTAAATATGCTATATGAGTTAGAGCTACTTAACAATAGGTAATCAATGAGATAATGGAATTTTAGTTTGAATATAATTAATACAAATAATTACATGGGATTATGTTCAGTTCCGAGCTCATCAACCTAAGAGCTCGTGAACTTAACAAGTAAAGACTTGTTCACATGGTGTTGCAATGATAGTTATATTTAAAAAAAATTAACCTACATGGCAACTCATGGAATTATGGTGAAGATAGTATGAACTTGTCATTCACAGGATGTCGTCTTCAATGTTTGATGGCATAAAAACTACGAAATCACACAGTGTGTGTCGAGAGGGTGGATGTATGCCTTGAGGTGGCAAAAGCAAGATTCTGAAAATTACACTAGTGGAAATCCATTGAATAACACCTACTAAACGCCGTCCAATTCAAACAAGTTTTACAACACAAACTGTTCGTGTGTATAAGGCACTCTGATCGTAAGTGGAAGGTCACCAGTCGCCTCCACTGGTCTGCAGTCATTAGACCACGTCTCTTATAGCAGGTCGTCTAACAAGACAAGTGCGGTTGGCGGTGCGATTATATTGTGTATGCATCATGGAATATGTCTGAAAAGCCTGGAGGACGACAGCTGGCACCAATTAAATAGTTAATTGACTGAGCATGGCTATATAGTGGGACTCAGTGAGAGTAGCTGGATGTTCCGCAAAATTGCCAGTCACTTGCATGTGATGTGTCAGTGGTCCATCGGTGGTGGAGAAAACGAGTGACAAAGGATATCCACTGCCATCTAGCCCCACCAATGCCACCTCGCTGCACAGATTAACGCCTGGACAGACGGATTGCTCGGACCGCTATGACTGAAAGAACAACAACTGCAAGTGCAATGAGAACCACTGTGGCTCCCAAGTATCTGCACGAACAGTAAACAGTTAATTGTTGGTGGTAGGCTTATGCTCTGGTGTCCTCTAACATATTTACCCCTCACACCCTTTCACAGGTGTGAACATCTCCAGTGGTGTAGGGAAAAAATGTGTTGGAGAGGCGAATGGAGAGCAGTGGTGCTCATATGATGAGAGACGTTTCTTCCTAGGACAAAGTGATTGTTGTGTTAATGATCGTAGTCGTGCGAGTGACCAGAACATTCGCATGCACAGCACTGGGCCCATACCTTAGGTGAAGAGTGAGTGAAGAGATTTCGGTGGCTCTCAACATCGAGATCTTTAAAGCCGATGAAGGTGGAGTGAGGTGAGTATGGAGTGGTGCTGGAATGAAGGGGCGGGGAAATGGGAGATCCCCGAGAAAACCCGCCGACCAGCAGCATCGTCCAGCACGATTCCCACTTGCGAAAATCGAAGTGACTCAGCTGGGAATTGAACCCGTTTCGTCATGGTGGGAAGCGGGCAGTCTAACCATTCAGCCACCATGGCGCCCACACCTTGCGATTGTGGTATGGGGGCCAAAATCTACACATCTCGATCGCCTCTGGTATTCACTCAGGGGAGCATGACCAGTTCATTGCACATCCATGACGTTAATCAATTCTTCCTATCATACCTTGACACACTGCAGAAACCAATCTTCCAGCACAATAATGCGGTTCCCCAAATCGTTTGGGCAACACAGCATACTCTGCATGATGTATGCATGTTACACTGGCCCGCTAGATCTCCAGACCTCAGCCCCATTGAGCATGTACATGACATTACGGGATGGGACCTGACATTTAGCCCAGTCCTGCCACCACCATCGCCCAGATATGCCAGGAAGTACAGCGAAAGCGGGGTACCTTACCACAAAGAGACATTCTGCATTTGTGTACGAAATGATAAGTGCCAGAATTGCTGTGTATGTCGCCGTTCGGCGAGATTAATTCTGTCTCTCAGCCCATGTAAGAAACATCATGCTAGGTGGTCTTATGTGGTGGGAAATGTGTGTGTACCCATGCACATGTGTAATGGAAGCCAACAATGTAGGAAGATTGTGCCCATATTTTCATATCATCAATAAATAAGGGAACAAATGAGATACAAGACTTATCTAATTAATGTAATTAGTTAATTAAGGTGAGTTTAGAAGAGTTATTGCTTTGAGTGCTGCCATTCGGGTAGTGGACCCGACAACCTAACAGAATAACACTTCCTCTACAACTCACTGCAAACTCATAACTCATTAGATGGCTTTTAATTAATTCAAATGTAAAGAGAAAAATTATGATTTTTTTGTTTTTAAGTTGTTTTCAGTATATTTTTTCCATATTTTATAACAAACAAGAGAAAATTGTACTGTTGGTTTTATTGCCAGGTGTGATTTTAATATAATTTTTTTTTTCAGTAAGTTATAATTTCACAACTATGCTCATTGAGGAAATGAATTTATCAAAATTTATTACAGTGCCAGTACAGGAAGGTCGTTGCTTCTTATAAAAGAACATGTAGGCCGACATGAAATTTCCAACACTTTTGCCGTAGTATATTACCAGAAACCTGTTTTATTATTGAAACCATGAATTTACCTTAACAAACTCACAGCCAGAACACAATAAATCAATCTATGGGTAACAATTATGCATCCAGAAACGTTAAACAATTCTCTCTTAGCTAATTATATATATATATACAGAATGGGGCAGCGCAGACCTGCAATTTTACAATGGGTTGGTCAGTTTATGTTGGTCAACTATTAACAGTGTAGTTAGAGGTGCAGGGGTACTATTTTAATAACCAGCATTACTTCACCAACATTATCAGTGATTACATAGCAGCCATATTTATGCCACACTTATGTAACAGTAAATAACATATGGTGGAATGGTGGAAATAACCTGTGCAGTATGCTGTCCATACACCTGTTGATGTGGCGTAGCTATGATGCAATACAGGCCTGAGGAGTGGACAAATGCCACTGGGAAGAAGTCAACATGGAATTCTGGTCAGCTGCAAATTGTGCGTTCGCTATAGAGACATTCTTTAAACACAGTGAGTATGTGGTAGCGACACTGCACACATTTTGTCGTCACTTTAATGTCGGGAGACACTGAAAGGTACCTGCTTAAAAACATGGGTGGACGAGTTTCGAACCACAGCATCTGTGTTGAATAAATGTATAGGGAGCGTGAAAATCATGCGAACATGGGAGAATATTGAACATGTGCCAATCGCAATGGTTCGCAGTCCTAAAGGTTGGGTTCGGAGGCATGCAACCACACTGAACCTGTTCATTATGGCAGATTTTGCATTTCGACCTTAACTCCTACCCATACAAAATCCAGTTGGTGCAGGAATTGTTATACAAAGACTTCGCTGCATACAAATCGTTCTGTGAAACAGTGCTGGACATTTCATCCATCTCATGATCGTGTTCAATGTAGCACATTTTGAGTTGTCTGGTAGTGTAAATAGCAAACATGAGATACTGGAGGGATGAAACCCCACAACAAGTGCATTAAAAACCACTTCACAGCCAGAAAGTGGTGGTTTGGTGCGGAATATCAGCCTTTTGAATCATAGGACTCTACTGCTTTGAGGATGGTGATTGTCATTCAGTTACTGCGAACTCTGAACGATTTGTGAATATGTTAACTGAATTTGCGTTCCCCGATTTACCCAGCATTGTCATTTACCTGGAGACAGTTTACTTTCAACAGAATCTGGCGACAGCGCATACCGTTAGTCACTTCATGAACACTTTATGGACAATGTTTCAACATCGCATACTTTTCAGATTTGGTGACATTCCTCGGCCTGTCAGAACACTCGACTTGTATGCACGTGACTTCTTCCTGTGGGGATTCCTCAAGAGTAAAGTGTTTGCAGCACGTCTAGCTGACGTCAACGCTCTAAAGTAGCGAATCGTGGATGAAGATACTACTTTCATACCAGCCGCAACACTTGTGCATGCTACTACAAAGGATGTTATCCCTCCGTGCCCCAGATGACAATAATCAACACACGTTGAACTTTGTAAAGCTGTTTATTCACTATGCTTGATTACATGTGAAAAGTGAAAGAAAACAGACCCAGCACTTACGACCTGCTGGTGACCTTAGCGTGAAAATGAGCGAGGTTTTATGCAGATACACGGTAGCATTAGCTCTCTGATGAGAGTGTGGGTGGTTCTCCCCTCGGTACTTAAAAGAAATAAAATAAATTTTCCAGCTAATTAATTAACTATTGCAGTGAAATGATATCAGCCTAAATGATGGTGCCGAGGGAGCTCGCGGAGCAGGTGACCAATGCCGCCATTCTGGCCCGAGTGCTGAGTCGAACTGGTGTAGTGACATCGGCTTCTGTCACAAGAGATGAGAACCGACGTCAAATGCCAAATTGTAAATATGTCATGAACACTATATAATATTATGGCTGTGGTGAAAGATTCCTGACGGGATGGACAAGTCCACCTGGGAAAGGGGACGTGGGTTGCCATGCTCGATTGCTCTTAATACAACAAAACACATTCCTGACCTTAGCTGTGAATGAGGTGACGTTGTTTGATGAGTTTGGAAAACTTCTGCACACTACTGGTTACACTTTGGGGCACTTAGTACTTTAGCTTCGGCTTACAGCCTAGTTCGACGCCACTTGGTGCGTCACGTCGTATGTCACGGCGCGAGCTGCTACGATGTANAGCTTCGGCTTACAGCCTAGTTCGACGCCACTTGGTGCGTCACGTCGTATGTCACGGCGCGAGCTGCTACGATGTGACGCTCAATTGCCCGTGCTCCCAATGGCTGTGACTTTGTGGTAAACACAGTCTCGCATCCGTCGCCTACTTATTTTTTAAAAGAGTTACCTCTTGCAATAATTAGTAGGGTGGTCTCTTGAGTTATGTAATCCTTTTNCAGTCTCGCATCCGTCGCCTACTTATTTTTTAAAAGAGTTACCTCTTGCAATAATTAGTAGGGTGGTCTCTTGAGTTATGTAATCCTTTTTGGCAAGAAGGTGCAAGTTCCATTCTTGTCAACCTGCACTACGCACTCTTGGCCTGATGTGGTTGGTGCGGCCCGGTGTAGCTTGTGTAGTTGATGTGATTGGGTCTATTAGCGTGGGCACAAATAGCTTGTGAACGCGTGGTTCACGTCAAAGAGCCGAGGACCACACCCATGAACCTGGGGAAACCAAAAAATATTCACTATTCAGGTTAAGCTGGGCTAAATATGGACAGAACCAGAATTGCAAAGTGCAAAGCTAACGGAAAATAACAGTAGGTTGGAAAGAAGCTGTTAAAATAACCTACATAAGATTGTAATGAAGTAATGAAAATGTGTGAACATATACAACCTAACAATCAAATTGGAAATCGAAATTAATAAATCGATTCACACGATTATTAGAAATATCTGGATCGATTCTATTATTAGCAGTACTACTCAGTGCCCAACGATTATCTAGCGATGTTTATTGTTTGTTAATGTCCGATGTCCGTTAATTTTGTTAATTGAAAATTAAAATTTATTTTGTTAAAGCTATCCGATTTTGACTGGAATAGAGTTTCTTAATGTGACTGTAGTAAAGTTTCACGATGCCAAGGCGTTGTTTTGTGTCAGGTTGTACGGTTGTACCCCCTTACACGGGTGCGGGGGACGTACCTGGGTAAACACAGTATTATAAGGAATTTGCATTCTTATGAAAAATGTTTTGTAAATATTGATTAATGTTTTTCCTAAGTCTAAATTGTGACATAATTCGGACAGTGATGGTAAAGTTTCTTTGCCTAAAATTAGATGTTCAATAATCAATTTAGTAAGTAGTCGGACTTAGTGAACAGACGTCAATCGTAATCTCAAAGTGTATAAGTATTACTGGTTGGTTGTGGGCATAGGGTATTATGGGTAGCTGGAAAATGGAGTTATCTAAAGAGTGTAAAATGTCAATAATTCATAGTAAATTTTCTTACTTGAAACTATAGATTTGTAAAGCATCTGTACTAACTAATGATACATGAAATCTGTGCTCCTTGGCTGTGCATTGCTGACAAGTCTAAATATAATCAATTTAGTAAGATGAAAAACATAAGTTATTTAAATGGAAGCATAAGACAGGCTTTATCTCCTTTTTAAGCAAACCACCTTATCATGGAGTGATGCCACAGGAGGCACCATCTTCTGTTTTTCATAGGTTTCTGCATCATTACATACTTTCACATTTCACTTTCTGTGAATAATTTACACATGTAATGCTTATTTTTCTGTAAAGTGTTGAAAATAGAAAATATAACACTGAGTTTTTCTGCACAAACTTAAAAAGTTTCCTAAAAAATCAAGTTTATTAACTTAAAATATTAAGTCATCATACAGAAACAAAGAAATATCACATGAATTTATATCATAGTCAAATTTAAAAGTCTCTACTTCAAGGAAGCGATTCCTTCCCCATTCCTGCTTCTCTGATGTTTTGCCTCCTCCTCCCCCCTCCCGGCAATTCGGAAATGCTGTGTGTTTGCATCTGAGTGTTACATTAAATCAGCAGGCTCCAAATCCAAAATAATTCTTTAAATATACTGGGACACAGGTACTAGAGCTAGAGGGGGTTCTCGTAATGAGGAACTTAGAGATTACTGGAGTACACTGGATCTATTGTACTATTTCAAATGCAAGAAATGCTATCGCTATCAGCACCTACGTGGAAATGTTTGTAACAGTAAGGCCCCAATACACTATGAAAGTTTGTCGACAAAGTTCTTTTCTGAAATATATTTGACGACACCTATAAGAGAGTAATAGCTCAACTTCTATAAAATATTTCATTGATAAAAGTGCTTCTTATCATAGTTAGCCTCTTCATGCTATATTTTATAAAAGGTGTCATGCATTTGCTTAATGATGGTAGAAAACAGGTGGTCCATGGCGGAAACAAAGCTGTTAATTAGCAAATTTGAATGTTATGAAAGGTTATATGATGTCCCTCATCGTGAGTTGACGAGAAATATACCGCCGNGTAATGAGGAACTTAGAGATTACTGGAGTACACTGGATCTATTGTACTATTTCAAATGCAAGAAATGCTATCGCTCTCAGCACCTACGTGGAAATGTTTGTAACAGTAAGACCCCAATACACTATGAAAGTTTGTCGACAAAGTTCTTTTCTGAAATATATTTGACGACACCTATAAGAGTGTAATAGCTCAACTTCTATAAAATATTTCATTGATAAAAGTGCTTCTTATCATAGTTAGCCTCTTCATGCTATATTTTATAAAAGGTGTCGTGCAGTTGCTTAATGATGGTAGAAAACAGGTGGTCCGTGGCCGCAACAAAGCGGTTAATTAGCAAATTTGAATGTTATGAAAGGTTATATGATGTCCCTCATCGTGAGTTTACGAGAAATATACCGCCGCCGAACCCTCATACACCACCGGATGGCATTTAGTGTCGTGAGACTGGAAGCTGAAACTCCCATAACTCACTAGGTGTTTGTGAAGCAAAAGCACCCTGACACTATCTCAAATCATTGGGTCGGTGGCAGGGGCAGTGTAATGTGGGGCTTTGGGCACCGGGCCCTTATTTAGGCGAGTTATTTGGTGTTGCCTAATTTAGTACAATTACGTTTTCGTGTGTTCGGCTGGAGAGTGAAGCTCCCCTCCAGCCTCCCGGAAAGCAATGTCTGGTATTTTATAAGAAGAAAATGGACGCCTGCACACAATTTAATACATTAAGAAAAATGCAATGGACTGAGGAGCCAATACCTCGAGGGAAAATGAAGGCAATAAACATGATTTCTTTATTATCCGCGCTTTGCAGACTGAACAATTACTTGCAATANCTCGAGGGAAAATGAAGGCAATAAACATGATTTCTTTATTATCCGCGCTTTGCAGACTGAACAATTACTTGCAATATATTACATCAACATTATTTGACGAATACATATTACAAAGCATAAAAATACGAAACATCAGCAAAATTCTGTACAAGNTATTACATCAACATTATTTGACGAATACATATTACAAAGCATAAAAATACGAAACATCAGCAAAATTCTGTACAAGTATAACAACAACTACATCTAAGAAGTGAGGTACCTAAAAACGCCTTGGGTAGTTGAAGTAAAACCGGAATGTTCTGTAGACAATCATCGTTTTATTACAAGAAAGTCTAACACTCGTCGTAGTCTTCACCTCGTCTCCTTTCTGAATATCTACAAGCCGAGTGTTTACTGGTACAACATGCTACACTTTCTGGAAACTTCTATTACACCAGACGAATTTACATGAAATTCAGATGAACCTAGTGGTCTCCAACAGCCTGAGCATAGTATGCAAATTACTGAAGAATTATTAATTTTTACAACTTCTATTTAAGTAATAGGAATTATTTTATGGAAGGAAGTCTTCAACCCGCTGGGTAGAGGCATTTAGAGTCAGTAACACCTGGGCCAACACTATTGCGCACCTGCTGGAGTTGTAGTTCTTTCCCCGTTGGGGTTATCCCAGACTGCTTCAGACTGACAACGGCACCCAGTTCGTGGGCCGCAGATGGCGGATGGACTGCACCCGTTGGTGCATAAGGCATCACACAACCCCTGTCTACCACCTGCAGGGCAACCCATCTGAATGCCGGAACCTGGAGGTGAAGACCCAGTTGCTGTTGAGCATCGACAAAGACCACACGAAGCGGCATGTGCACCTACCTTGAACACTGTTGTGCTTGCGCAAGCGCGCCAATGCCGCGACCGGAGTGTAGCCAACGCAGTTGCTGCAAGGGCGAGACCTGCCAAGGCCGGGCCAATTAGAGGTTTGGGACCAGGCAGAACTGGAGGACAGAAGTTGCATCACGAGACAGACGCAACGTGCACCCACCAAGCAGCCTACAACATTGCAAGCCATATGACCCTTGGCTCCTCTCCCGCCCCCCCCCAGGACATACAGTTTCATGCCGGGCAGCGCATGCACACACTGTTGGCAGGGCAGAGGCAGTTTTGTGTTGGGCTGGAGCACTGTTGGACAGGCCTAGAGACTATCGTTGGCCACACAGGCACTTTGGAGCCACGCGACCTGGTGAATGAGCCGGACTTGACTGCAGGGTTCGCAACCCTCGCCCTCGTCGAACCCCAGGTCAGCAGGCTTGACACTCCAGTTACGCCTACAGGCTTTGCTGTGTTCACAACCAGAGACCCCACACCACTGTGGCCCCTTCCAATTTTGAGACCATACGATTTATTTGATATTTGATTCACAGTTTTAAAGAACTTTGTCAACAAACTTTTATAGTGTAATGAGAACCTAATGCAAATTTTCTTTTTCTGTAGTACTTGTGGCATGGCAATCTCAGAAGTATTTGTAATATATTTCCATACAATGTGTTTTGAATGATGGTAAGGATTTGCTTCATTGTGGCAAACTTTTAAGAGAACGGTTTTAAAAAGGTTTTTTTTTAAACAGACAACTTGTTAGTTTCAAACACCCACTTACTTACAGTACTACAATAATTGGAAATTTAAAAAAATATATATTTACAAAGAAATGTAGGCCATTTGAAATTAATGTAGATCATCAGCTTTAATAATGTTCTGGGCCTTATTTCATAAAACTTGTTAGTCTCATAATTAAGAGTAATAAAAGTAGTTGCTAAATAAGTTATGTTTCATAAAACTAATAGTGTAAAAAAGTAGCTAGTAGTGTAAGACTCCTAATAATGAGTGATATTATGCGTTTAAATTTAAAAGTGTTTCATAAACATCAGACACCAACATTTTGCACTGATTATTAGCACTGAATTTTATCAGTCTTGGCATCGTTAAAAATCACTTTATGAGTCCTCAGTATTTGTTGTATCTCTCTGTAGTGGCCCAAACATTTGTTAAAGAATGGAATCCTCAGATTCTAGTGGAAGTGAATGGCAGAGATCTTTTCAAGAAAGGAAAACCTAAACGTTGTTAGAATAAACACACGAGTACAATGAAAATTTTATATTAATACGTGGAGTTTTCAATCATGTGCTCACAAGCATTGAACATTTGTTAACCCATGCCACAGCATGGAACCAGGCACTTTCACGTAAACAACTGCAGATAGCACTACACTGGCTTGGCAGCAATGCCACTGTGTCGCTGATACACTGGCCTGGAAGCTGTGTGCGATACCACTGTGTCGCTGACATGCACAACGTTTCTAAAGCTACAGTCTGTAGGATGATCGACACTGCGGTGAATAACACTCTTCTGGTTGACGCTATTTGGTTGGGGAAGCCAATGTAACTTGCGCTTTATCCCAGCTGTGGAGAATACAGGATGACTTATAGTGTTGTAGTTAATTCCTCCAGGCATAGACTATAAGGTGCCTAGAAGTTAAAGGTTTTTCAATAAGGTAGTCTTTTGATGTTTCACTGAACTGGATAATTATATTGTCTCGAGTTTGAACAAAAACATCATACAGCAACACTTCCGACGTGTGGTACCCTAATTTGGCTACTCGTATTAACTGGGGCGACTTCATGGTGGAATGGGGCTTCTCTGGGCGGCGATATTATACTTAACTACTGCTGTTGTATGCTGTCAGCTGGGGATGAGCTCCGGCGAAGTGGTAGGCCTTGGAAAAAGGCCCGCATTTGGTGCCGTCTCCTCGGGACTGCTCTACTGACGTACTGACGTGGCCAGGGGTCCGATCCCCCCGGGCAAACACTCTCTGCACGACTGCTCCCTCGAACTCTGCGTGGTAATTGATTGACTCTCGAACTCACCTCTCTGCTCAGTAATGAAGAACTAGAACCCCTCACCTTCCCCGCAAGGAAGCTTATATCTCTCTATCTTCCATCCCTAATTGTCGGCACGTGTCGCCTTGTTGGGGGAGGGGGTGGTGGGACGAAAACAGAACAAAGCCTTTCACAAAACGTGCCCTGGTTCCTGAAAGTTGGAGGATGGGGGGGAAGGTGGCACCTTGCCCCTAGCTTACTCTGTCAGCTATTTTTCTGTGGTGCGGGTCCACATTGTCCCGGGGTGTTTCCAGCTTATCAGCTCTTTCTCGGTGCATATTTTCTGATTTCTGGCGAAATACACATGATTATTTTGTGATATCTCGGCGCTCAACAAATCTCACGGTCTTGCTAGAGCCGTAGGGGGTGAAGGTGGGTGGGGGGCATCTACACGCATCAGCGACACATGTGGCTTGTGGCGCGTGTTGGCCTCTGCTCGACCTTCCTCTGCGGGTACGATGGCTGCACGTGTGTCTCTAATTCCCTACACTGGTTATGAGGCGGGGGGTGGTTGTGGGACAGCGCCGCTCTAATCCTCCTAATCCATCACACGCCATGGTAAACACACTGTGCTGGCCAGGAAACAAAGTTGCAGCGAAACAGCAGGAATGCCACTACTTTGTGGTACACTGGTCGGAACGCTAACAGAAATGGATGCTCCTTCTGTAGACGAAAGAGCTTATGTTGACAGACACAGAAACCATTCTGTAAATGTTATGTTGGTAGCTGGACCATATGTGCAGTTCTACTACGTTCGCGTAAACTGGCCCGGAAGTGTAAGTGATGCTTGTATTTTACAAAATAGTTCTTTGTACGATAGAATGCAAATGGGTTGGAGACCTTTCCCAGGTGATGTTCTGCTTGGGGATTCTGTTTACCCATACATAATTGCAGTTTTTCTGTAATCACTGAGAATGTAAAGTGGCCGTGTAACTCCCCAAGAAAACATTTTGTTCAGAAATTTAATGAATTTATCTAATAATCATACTGTGAAATATATTTAACAGTCTTGTAAACTATGCAAGGTATACAATAATAATGTACATAGTTAAACCCAAACAAATATTTTGTTTAGGATTGTTCTTTAAATCCCTTGGACATTTCAGTACACATATCATCAGCATAAACAATATAAAATAAACACAATTACATTAAAATCAGCTGACTGCCAAACTCACAAAAATAGTGCACTGTTTTAGCAGAGGGCGAACTTTGGTTATGAAACAGAATTTTCTACACTACTGGCCACTTTTCATTTAACTGATATTTAGGAAATATTATTAGTGTGCTTATGAAATAGGGCCCTAGCATTAGAATAAGATATAACATTTCAGTGAGTTGTAAATACATTATATTAGTAGCTAGTATAACAGATTGGTAAGGATAGGAAGAGGGTTAGATCAGAAAGAAGGGCTGAATTACGCAATTACAATTTTCACGCACGTGTTAAGTATGTGAGGCCACTGAAAATTGGCAAGTGCATCTATTTTCATTTTATTTTAAGAGGTGTGTATATGTGTGTGTTTTTAGTGTAAGTCCACGATAGAAATGAACTTTTAAAAAGTTCAGTTCTCTAAGTGGGAAACAAAATTTTAAGACATTTAATTTCAATTTATCTTAACAGCCCGAGTTCAAGTTGTTTTCAAAATGCTCTTTGCCAAAAATATCCTGATCTCAAACGAATAACACAAAACAAACCACTGACACATTTACACACAAAACTTAAAAATTGTAATTCTGGCATTTTATGTAAACGAAAATACCACAAATATGGTTCTAGACTAATGACCAAGCCATATTTAAGCAACTGCACAACCCTGTAATAATTAAGTAGTACTCTCTCTCTCCCTCTCTCATGTAACTTGGCAAGAATTTGACAGTTCAACGAAAGTAACACGCCAGTCGCCAATGTTTACTTAAGTTTATGTATCCCTTTGCCATCAGCTGGTGCGTCAAGTGGCGGCTGTATATTTTACTAAGATGGTGTCGGCTAATCCATTTGCCATCTGAAATATATCTAAAAAATTCATACGTTATAAAAGTAAAAATAGAAAACCTTGCAAAAAAAATTAGTTATTTCTTTTTTAATTTATTAGTGACAACGAATTTGTGTTAACATTTTCGAGACAGTAATTGCAATTATTATCACACATTGGACATTATACCTAATATGTTAAGACTGGAAATAAAAGTAATTCGGGGAACTTTCTTGACAACGCACTTTCATTCACCAACAAAAGCTAGACAGCTTGAGTTGGAAATATGTGGAGTGGAATAATGTAAGAATTGCTTAAAAACTACCCACATGCGTCCCACTTTCTTTGTTTTATTAATACAGTATAGTATTTACACAAAAACAAGAATGCGATAAGCGTGCAGGAAGAAAACATGGCATGTAATGGACGTAGGCATAACAATTCCTGGGCCAATAGAAATTACTAGTAATCAAAATCGCTGTACACGGAAATACGTATGTTAGGCCTACTTAAAAAAATATACAGAGCTCGCGGAAAAATAAAACCATTGGTATCCATTCGTAAATTTGTTATCTTGCACAAGGAAGCTATTTTTTTCTGGCTGGTAGTTGGGACCTGCTTAAATGGCGTGGCAGGGCTTGTTGTGAGCCGAGTGTGTGCGTAAACATGTAGCAACACGTTGGCCTCTTAATCCCGTCTTTAAAAAAGTTCACTTTTCGGTAATTATTTAGATTAGGGAAAATTACCTGCAAATGGTGTATATGGTCATTAGTATTCACACTTAATACGAATTTGATTGGGGCTTCATGTAAATTGCAGTATATACCATTAAATGTGATGGTGAGGAGGGCTATGAAGATTAGGATGTTTATGCAATAAAACACGTAACATTTATGTCAAATATATTTATATCGGGTCACTAAATCATGTTAAATGCAAGAATGTCTTTGGAAATGAAACATTATTCACATGGTATGTTTTTGCAGACACGCTAAGATTATATGTACAGGTATAAACTACGGTCATCAAGCGGTGATACTCAGAGACAGGAAAAAAATGGACATCAACTTTGGTTTTCATGATGCTTGTATGCTGGGAGTGAGGCAATTTCAGTGTACTGTGAGAATTTGACCATGCAAAGGCTTGTGATTTACGAGCGCTATTAAGCATTTTTCGTTAAGATTCCTTCCATTTGACGTGTTAAATCAAATTGTTGTGCGAAAATATGAGTGTTTCCTTGCAATTATGGCTATGTGAATTGTTAAAATATAATTATTGTGCAGAAAGTCATATAATTTTATGGGAAAATTTTCCTGGTTTTCAGAAAAGCTCCTATTCTGGATAATTACCATAAAATGTATTAATTAATCTTGGAACTCTTACTTATCCGCATATTTTCTGCTTGTCTGAAATGTGTCAGAAGTGCAGTCGTAAAATACCAACGTAAGAGATTAATTTTCATTTGTTCATGCATCAGCTGATACAGGATCTTGTCCATGGCACATTTGTTTCATATATGTGAAGTTGCCACTAGCTGAATGTCAAGATCTTGCCAGGTTATACGAGACAAGAGAGTAATGGAGTGCAACTGGAAGGTGGAAAAGATCTTCAAAATGCTCAACTGATAACTGGCCCTCTCTTGATTGTGAAAATGTTGCTATAAGCTGTTCATGGTAAACTGAGAACTTTTGAAAGCCCTACTTAATATGCACGTGCATACAAATTGTGTATTCTTCCACCATTTTTAAAAATAAACATTGCCACCGCCTGATCACTTTATTTATGCCTTCGTCAAGCAAAACTGAGAAATTATAAGAAAAGTAAATATTTGAAAAATCTGACAATTCATACACTTAGATGTAAAAAAAAACTGAATTTTTAAGTTTAGGGGCTTTTCTGAAAAACACAATAACAATTCAAAATTATGATAAATTTTGTTCAATTTTTTAGAATAACACCCTTTGTAGTACCTCCCACAATTTCTAGAATATTTCAGGCGTACGAGACGATCTACAGTCTCGTCATAAGATGTAAATAGTGTAACAGTAAGTACGTGACGACATCATCTGCAAACTGACGGAGGAGTCCAGGGCTCCCTGTGCCGTCCACCGAACTACCCACATCACGAACTCTCCACTGGGTTATGGCACCAGGCGATTCTACACTCAACCAGCCCTGGGTCACTTCGACCACATCAGCTTGCTATTACTCACGTTCCAGGAATCAGAACATTACATATTTTGTGTGAAATCACAGTAGTGTGGCTATTGCTTTACTTTTGAAAAATGTTTTCATTCATTTAGTAGGGGCCTAGGTAGTAAAACTTGTATAAGTTGGCCAGTTTATAATGAAATTTAAATATAAACTAGTCTAGGTATTGGTACACCATTTAAATAACCAACATTACCTCACCACAGTGACAAATGAATACGCAAGCACAATTTAGTATGTTGATTGCAACACTAAAGCACCACACATTTTTTATTTCTGGAAAATAATACCTGCGAAGTGTCGCCCATCATGCCTAAAACACTCGTGTATAGATGGGATTCACAATTGTCCATAACATGCACAAGTGTTGCGGCTGGTATGAAAGTAGTATCTTCATCCACGATTCGCTACTTTAGAGCGTTGACGTCAGCNCATGCACAAGTGTTGCGGCTGGTATGAAAGTAGTATCTTCATCCACGATTCGCTACTTTAGAGCGTTGACGTCAGCTAGACGTGCTGCAAACACTTTACTCTTGAGGAATCCCCACAGGAAGAAGTCACGTGCATACAAGTCGAGTGTTCTGACAGGCCGAGGAATGTCACCAAATCTGAAAAGTATGCGATGTTGAAACATTGTCCATAAAGTGTTCATGAAGTGACTAACGGTATGCGCTGTCGCCAGATTCTGTTGAAAGTAAACTGTCTCCAGGTAAATGACAATGCTGGGTAAATCGGGGAACGCAAATTCAGTTAACATATTCACAAATCGTTCAGAGTTCGCAGTAACTGAATGACAATCACCATCCTCAAAGCAGTAGAGTCCTATGATTCAAAAGGCTGATATTCCGCACCAAACCACCACTTTCTGGCTGTGAAGTGGTTTTTAATGCACTTGTTGTGGGGTTTCATCCCTCCAGTATCTCATGTTTGCTATTTACACTACCAGACAACTCAAAATGTGCTACATTGAACACGATCATGAGATGGATGAAATGTCCAGCACTGTTTCACAGAACGATTTGTATGCAGCGAAGTCTTTGTATAACAATTCCTGCACCAACTGGATTTTGTATGGGTAGGAGTTAAGGTCGAAATGCAAAATCTGCCATAATGAACAGGTTCAGTGTGGTTGCATGCCTCCGAACCCAACCTTTAGGACTGCGAACCATTGCGATTGGCACATGTTCAATATTCTCCCATGTTCGCATGATTTTCACGCTCCCTATACATTTATTCAACACAGATGCTGTGGTTCGAAACTCGTCCACCCATGTTTTTAAGCAGGTACCTTTCAGTGTCTCCCGACATTAAAGTGACGACAAAATGTGTGCAGTGTCGCTACCACATACTCACTGTGTTTAAAGAATGTCTCTATAGCGAACGCACAATTTGCAGCTGACCAGAATTCCATGTTGACTTCTTCCCAGTGGCATTTGTCCACTCCTCAGGCCTGTATTGCATCATAGCTACGCCACATCAACAGGTGTATGGACAGCATACTGCACAGGTTATTTCCACCATTCCACCATATGTTATTTACTGTTACATAAGTGTGGCATAAATATGGCTGCTATGTAATCACTGATAATGTTGGTGAAGTAATGCTGGTTATTAAAATAGTACCCCTGCACCTCTAACTACACTGTTAATAGTTGACCAACATAAACTGACCAACCCATTGTAAAATTGCAGGTCTGCGCTGCCCCATTCTGTATATATATATATAATTAGCTAAGAGAGAATTGTTTAACGTTTCTGGATGCATAATTGTTACCCATAGATTGATTTATTGTGTTCTGGCTGTGAGTTTGTTAAGGTAAATTCATGGTTTCAATAATAAAACAGGTTTCNCCATAGATTGATTTATTGTGTTCTGGCTGTGAGTTTGTTAAGGTAAATTCATGGTTTCAATAATAAAACAGGTTTCTGGTAATATACTACGGCAAAAGTGTTGGAAATTTCATGTCGGCCTACATGTTCTTTTATAAGAAGCAACGACCTTCCTGTACTGGCACTGTAATAAATTTTGATAAATTCATTTCCTCAATGAGCATAGTTGTGAAATTATAACTTACTGAAAAAAAAAATTATATTAAAATCACACCTGGCAATAAAACCAACAGTACAATTTTCTCTTGTTTGTTATAAAATATGGAAAAAATATACTGAAAACAACTTAAAAACAAAAAAATCATAATTTTTCTCTTTACATTTGAATTAATTAAAAGCCATCTAATGAGTTATGAGTTTGCAGTGAGTTGTAGAGGAAGTGTTATTCTGTTAGGTTGCCGGGTCCACTACCCGAANTGTTAGATTGTCGGGTCCACTACCCGAATGGCAGCACTCAAAGCAATAACTCTTCTAAACTCACCTTAATTAACTAATTACATTAATTAGATAAGTCTTGTATCTCATTTGTTCCCTTATTTATTGATGATATGAAAATATGGGCACAATCTTCCTACATTGTTGGCTTCCATTACACATGTGCATGGGTACACACACATTTCCCACCACATAAGACCACCTAGCATGATGTTTCTTACATGGGCTGAGAGACAGAATTAATCTCGCCGAACGGCGACATACACAGCAATTCTGGCACTTATCATTTCGTACACAAATGCAGAATGTCTCTCTGGGATAAGGTAACCCGCAATCGCTTTACTTCCTGGCATAGCTTGGCGATGGTGGTGGCAGGACTGGGCTAAATGTCAGGTCCCATCCCGTAATGTCATGTACATGCTCAATGGGGCTGAGGTCTGGAGATCTAGCGGGCCAGTGTAACATGCATACANATTAATCTCGCCGAACGGCGACATACACAGCAATTCTGGCACTTATCATTTCGTACACAAATGCAGAATGTCTCTTTGTGGTAAGGTACCCCGCTTTCGCTGTACTTCCTGGCATATCTGGGCGATGGTGGTGGCAGGACTGGGCTAAATGTCAGGTCCCATCCCATAATGTCATGTACATGCTCAATGGGGCTGAGGTCTGGAGATCTAGCGGGCCAGTGTAACATGCATACATCATGCAGNTAATGTCATGTACATGCTCAATGGGGCTGAGGTCTGGAGATCTAGCGGGCCAGTGTAACATGCATACATCATGCAGAGTATGCTGTGTTGCCCAAACGATTTGGGGAACCGCATTATTGTGCTGGAAGATTGGTTTCTGCAGTGTGTCAANATGCTGTGTTGCCCAAACGATTTGGGGAACCGCATTATTGTGCTGGAAGATTGGTTTCTGCAGTGTGTCAAGGTATGATAGGAAGAATTGATTAACGTCATGGATGTGCAATGAACTGGTCATGCTCCCCTGAGTGAATACCAGAGGCGATCGAGATGTGTAGATTTTGGCCCCCATACCACAATCGCAAGGTGTGGGCGCCATGGTGGCTGAATGGTTAGACTGCCCGCTTCCCACCATGACGAAACGGGTTCAATTCCCAGCTGAGTCACTTCAATTTTCGCATGTGGGAATCGTGCTGGACGATGCTGCTGGTCGGCGGGTTTTCTCAGGGATCTCCCATTTCCCCGCCCCTTCATTCCAGCACCACTCCATACTCACCTCACTCCACCTTCATCGGCTTTAAAGATCTCGATGTTGAGAGCCACCGAAATCTCTTCACTCACTCTTCATCTAAGGTATGGCCCCAGTGTGGTGCATGCGAATGTTCTGGTCACTCGCACGACTACGATCATTAACACAACAATCACTTTGTCCAAGGCAGAAACGACTCTCATCATATGAGCACCACTGCTCTCCATTCGCCTCTCCAACACACTTTTTCCCTACACCACTGGAGATGTTCACACATGTGAAAGGGTGTGAGGGGTAAATATATTAGAGGACACCAGAGCATAAGCCTACCACCAACAATTAACTGTTTACTGTTCGTGCAGATACGTGGGAGCCACAGTGGTTCTGATTGCACGTGCAGTTGTTGTTCTTTCAGTCATAGCGGTCCGAGCAATCCTTCTGTCCAGGCGTTCATCTGTGCAGCGAGGTGGCATTGGTGGGGCTAGATGACAGTGGATATCCTTTGTCACTCGTTTTCTCCACCACCGATGGACCACTGACACATCACATGCAAGTGACTGGCAATNCAGTGGATATCCTTTGTCACTCGTTTTCTCCACCACCGATGGACCACTGACACATCACATGCAAGTGACTGGCAATTTTGCGGAACATCCAGCTACTCTCACTGAGTCCCACTATATAGCCATGCTCAGTCAATTAACTATTTAATTGGTGCCAGCTGTCGTCCTCCAGGCTTTTCAGACATATTCCATGATGCATACACAATATAATCGCACCGCCAACCGCACTTGTCTTGTTAGACGACCTGCTATAAGAGACGTGGTCTAATGACTGCAGACCAGTGGAGGCGACTGGTGACCTTCCACTTACGATCAGAGTGCCTTATACACACGAACAGTTTGTGTTGTAAAACTTGTTTGAATTGGACGGCGTTTAGTAGGTGTTATTCAATGGATTTCCACTAGTGTAATTTTCAGAATCTTGCTTTTGCCACCTCAAGGCATACATCCACCCTCTCGACACACACTGTGTGATTTCGTAGTTTTTATGCCATCAAACATTGAAGACGACATCCTGTGAATGACAAGTTCATAATATCTTCACCATAATTCCATGAGTTGCCATGTAGGTTAATCTTTTTGAAATATAACTATCATTGGAACGCCATGTGAACGAGTCTTTAATTGTTAAGTTCACGAGCTCTTAGGTTGATGAGCTCGGAACTGAACATAATCCCATGTAATTATTTGTATTAATTATATTCAAACTAAAATTCCATTATCTCATTGATTACCTATTGTTAAGTAGCTCTAACTCCTATAGCATATTTAGTTTATTCAATGTTCTAGTTCTTTAAATATTAAGCTACTAACAAGTATGCATATTCATGTAGGAGTCTTCAGGTCTACTGAAATCTGAAGAGACTTCAGTACCTCCGCTTACACTTCCGATTGGGCTCGTAGGCTTTTGGACATCGATCTATCACACCTTGAGATCAAGAGGACTCGTACTGGTCTGATAAAGATGTAGTCAAACTGGCATTCTGGAAAATCATTGAATTAGGCCAAAACCCTTCCAAAATGATTCCAATGCCATCCCAAAATATCTCCCAAAATCCCTAGAAATGTCCAAAAATGTGCAAAATTTTAAATTGAAAAGTCTTTGTACAATGGTCTGCCCTGCAATATCAGTGATCAGAGGCTCAAAAACCCGTCTCTTTGAACACCTACATAGCTCACTGGACAAACAAGGTCTGGTTTCACTTTACATACCCAGTGTTCCATTCTGTATTGTATGTGTACATGTGAGGTCAATATACAAAGTATCTTACATACACCTGGACCTAATAATGCCAAGCAGACTGGCTCCTCTTCGCAGACATTAATGTCGCCATTGGCAAATTAAAGTCTATTTTGTAAATTTGAAAGGCCGTAACATTTACAACGAAACCGCTGCATGGCAACGTGAGGGCGCAGCAAGAAGAGATATCATCAGAGGTAATTCACTAAAGTTCGCTCTGGAGTTCACTACTGCTACTACCTTTTACCTTGCCTGCCACTATGGGTAGGGTTATTTATCATTGTGTTAATTTTAATCTGAAGTGGCGAAGTACCAATAAATAATCACAAGTAATTTCATTTGGANTGTTAATTTTAATCTGAAGTGGCGAAGTACCAATAAATAATCACAAGTAATTTCATTTGGAATTGATGGTAATTTCCATGTCTGTCTTGTTCAAGTGATATGGCAAAGGAAACTGAAGTTAATACACTTTTTTACAGCATAGTTTACGAAATAAATACAATTGAAATGCAAATGCAGTTGCTGTAAGTTGCATACACAATGAAATGCTACTTGTTGTGGACATTTGGAGCATGTTCTAGACTGTTATACATATTNTGCTGTAAGTTGCATACACAATGAAATGCTACTTGTTGTGGACATTTGGAGCATGTTCTAGACTGTTATACATATTGCTGACAGTGGACACAAGTATTCAGAGAGTCGTGATGATTTGACTCTCCAGTTTCAAGCATTAAGCAGACTTGCTCTAAGAGAGGTACTAGCTTCAAATATTCCAATAAAATTTTGTTTTGAAACAATTATTTTATTTTTTTAATAATAATACAAATACAATAACATCACATACATCTATAGGGCTGCAGATAATTGAGCTTACAAATAGGTATTCACTTTCAGAGCAAAAAGTGATTTTGCTGGTGACCTTCGGTANGGGCTGCAGATAATTGAGCTTACAAATAGGTATTCACTTTCAGAGCAAAAAGTGATTTTGCTGGTGACCTTCGGTATAATCTTAAATTCCTGTCAATCCTGTTGATTGGTGCACAGGTCAGCAGTATCGTAGCTTCTTAATGCCAGTGTTATCTGCTGTAGCTCTGAAACATTCAAAATAGTCATTATCTTACAGTTCTGCCTGCCTCCTTATTTAACAATAATGATTCTCTCTAAATGAAAGATAAGTGAAAATTAATTTAATGACTCATATAAAATAATTATTGAAATGCGTGTCGAAAATGTTTATATTTTTCTTTTATATTTTGAATAAACCTGAGTAAGACCAAACCATCTACTTCCTGAAATAAAAACTTACGAATGAATCCTTGCATTAATTTATTCACTTGTAGGCGTATGAGGCCTAGCCCTGAGATGCACTTAACCCCCGTCCCTATCGCGGGCTCCCACCTAACACTTAGTGTTAGAGTAGGTTAGTAAAAAAAANTGAGATGCACTTAACCCCCGTCCCTATCGCGGGCTCCCACCTAACACTTAGTGTTAGAGTAGGTTAGTAAAAAAAACGTGTCGGGAATCTGATAACCAGCTGACGAAGTGCGGAGAGCGGAGAAACAAAGGAATTATCAGCGAACGAAGGTGAGATGAGGGACTGCGGCGACGAGCGAAGCGCGCATGAGTGCTGCGGAGGGCGAGTTACCCGACTAAATAGTAGAGTGCGCATGTGTACGGGAAAGCTCTGGGTGCCATATAACTTTCCGTACNCGGGAGTTGTTCGGCGGCACAGCCGCGAGACGAGTTAAGTGTTCGGCCGAGACGGGAGGCGAGGGAGACATGGGATTAGCCAGTCGTGTGACGAGAACAGTGCCGAGAACGTATGAGCAAATTCCCGGAAAAAAGTGGCAGCCCCAGACAGAGAGGTGTCATTCCCCGAGAAGACGTAGTCTTGTGCAGGATGGTGACAAGGCAAGCAGTTAGTAAGTCAGTAAGTCAATTGTGACGTCACCGGGGAGAGAACCCAGGAACAGCCGAAATTTCATGTTTAAATTTCCGAGACAAACCAAGTAGACGTGCCGAGAACTTATGAGTTCATTTCAGAAAACGTAGTGGCTGTTTGCGAGGCGGAAAAGGCGAGGACGCGAGCCGGATCGTTGCGGATGTCGACGCAGACGAGGAGACGCGCTCTCCGACGAGGAATGCCAGCCGACGTCGCAGACACACTCCAAGTCCCCGGGAAACCATCCTGGACTTCTGAGAGAGTCAGTCAAAGCTGCAGGAAGAAGCCAGCTGAGTACGGCATGCCAACGAGAGCCAGTACGAGGGCCTGAAATAGGGCCACCTCACTCATCAGGCCTCAACTACCAACGAAGAAAATTCACCAAAAGCCGCATCCACAGATAAGTAGAAATATCTCCATTCAAACAACCTTCCCCGACGCATAGCATACCGCCCACCAGCCCTTCAGGCCTACGACTTGTAGAGGGGCTCACTCTCGCCAGTGTGTGTAAATACCTATGTTACCTTCAGACAAATAAAATACTGGTGTGTTAACAAACAGAGAATACGAGTATTTGTTTACCCCTAACGCAACAACGACAGGTGCCCTTAGTCTGTATAAAGAAAATTACCTAAGTACCCTACTAGCCATCACTCTGTATACCTCAGGTGGCCTAGTAGCGACATGCCTATAAATAAATTAGGAAACTAATATAAGCTAATGTATTTAACTAATACCTCCATCCCTTCAAGAATCTGGCTACGCCAAGAGGCTTCGGGAAATTGTAACAGTATTTAAAAACATTAATAATGAATTTCAAATTAAAGCTAACTACCTGTGCACTATCTTAGTGAGAAATGAGTTGCTATGTTTTGGAAACAAGGCCCTATTGAGCCTTCCCGTTCTTATCGAAACTAATATTGCCATAGCAGAAAATTAATAACTGATCGAGTCATAAAATAATGAAAAATTATGAGTAAGATACTTGGTAAAAATTTGTTGATCTTTTAGAAAGCAGTAACTGCATGAACTGATTTCCCTTATTTTGAAGCCACCAGATAGTGTAGCTAGAGGTGATATATCACAAACACACTAAATATACGAATACGTGTAGCAATAACATGTTAAGCAAGAAAATATTATAGTAAAGTTTTACAACGTGACGGGTATGCAATGGCGTAGTTTTCCCCGCAAATTTCAGGGATGTAGTTGAATTAAATGTAATGCTGTAAGTTTCAGTTTTATTGTTCGGCGAAGCTTTTACTGGAAGAAACTACCTGAAATGCGATGCGAGAGAGTTGGTCTATCTGTCCAGTTCTATAAACCAGTTTGTAGAACATTCCTTGTGTGTTCTGGAGCAATTTGTAAGGGTGGTCGAATTCCTGAAACAGAAAAAAAAGATAGTATATTCGTGAATTGTCTGTAACAATTACACCAGCTGTAATGAATTTATATTTATCATTAAAACCTAACTATATCATCTAATTTCTGGAGTCGCTAAAAGATTCATAATATTAATTTCTGATAAAAATTTAAACAAGAGCTCGTTTATTGGCTCTTTTACTGAAATTTTTTTTCGTGTAATTCTAGACGTGCCAGGGATTCCACCTTTCACCAGCATGTGTTTTAACATTTCCGCAGCCCATAAAATAATATAACAGGAAACGTGAGAGATTATAAAAGTCTTTATCATTAAATAATATCTGATTGTTATAGAGATATTTCAATTTGTTTGATGGAATAAATAAAACATCTGGCTGTCATAGAAAAATAACACATAAATGTGATTCGGAGACTGGCAAGCATCATCATATGTGTGACGCGTATATACGAGGCCACAAAATTAAAGTTGAAAATTGCGAAAACGGTTGGCTTAAACATGACGTCTAGTACGTTTTCTTGAGGCAGGTCGTGGAGTAGGTGGAATAACACATTCTTGCAAGCATGTCTGTCAATTGTTACGACAGGGATCCCCAAAAATGTGTATGCAAGCGGCACCCTTGTGTGGGGGTTATAATCTTAAGGCACCCTCGTTACATTTTTCGCAGCCAAATTTATTTCCTGGATTTTATTCTGAATTAAAAAGAGAAAGTAAGTAAAATATTTTAAAGAATTAATTGTGTCAATATAGATCTACTCTATTCTTTGGTAAATACAATTAGATTAGTACCGGAAATCATTCAACTGGTACAGTTAGGCAACCAAAATAATGAAAACTTAAAAAAAGTAATTTTACTATCAGTGTGAGACTTGTGACGTGCTTAGAGCACACAAGTTTGATAACAGGCCTAACTGTTGACAACACAACTCTCACAAGACATGCACAAGACTCGAATCAGTGACAACTGTTTCCCCATCTCTCGAATTAATCTTCAATCGTTTATTTGTCACGGTGTTACGCAGATAACACGACAACACTTTATCCAAGTTGTTTACATTCATTATTTTGTAATAAATAATTGTATTTTGTATCCGCTCCAAATACTGCGGCACCGTTGTCAATCTCGAGGCATGCCAGCATGTCGCGGCACACAGGATGGGTAACATTGCGCTGAGAGTTGGACGAATTTTTTCGTGCCATTGTTAACAATGCGATGCCTACGATGAAACCTACATTGAAGACACATAGTCATATTTTTACAAATGAATCACCAGACGTCGGCTCGGATCGTAACAACGGGGAATGTCGTTTTCAGCTTGTCAACCGATCGCTGTGTCCTGCTCGACGTGGCGACTTCACGTTGCGTGTACCACGTTACAAGTAAGTTCTCGTCAGTCGGCTAAGCCTTGAAATGAGTATTTCAGTGAGACGCATTAAGTTAGTTTCACGTGACGTAAAACGATTTGAGTTTTTAATACCTTGCCATGCTGTCATCTCATTTTTAGTTTCAATTTGTTGTTTGACTGGGTCATTTATTCTTTAACCATACATACCTTTGTATATTCTTTAAAATTGTTGTTTATTTTGCTCAATAAAATAATACCATTGCACCTAACATAATGTTAAAATTAAAACGTAGATTACTTACAGCTAAATCTACATAACTGATATTTACCACACGAGATGTACAACCATTATTTTTATGTTAGAAATCCATCCTTATTCAAGATAGACATGATACGTTCGCAAATTAAAAGTCTGCAAAATTGCTAGCAACGTCTTAAGAAGACAATGGGTGAATTAACGTTATCAAACTGCGATCTCTTTATGTATAATCAGATAGTTACCTTCTGTGATGTGCAATTAATTAACGGGCTCTCGTTGACTAATTGTTAACCACTTATAGGTACAGATGACTTTACTCACCACTAGGTCTCCACGCTCCATTACCATGATCTTGTCGGAGTCCATTACAGTTTGCAATCGGTGTGCCACTGTGAGCACAGTATACGCAGCAAACTTGGCTCGGATAGTCTTCTGTATCAGCATATCAGTCCTGTAACAGATGCATCACAATGCCTTGTTGACGTTGACGATACCGTAAGCACCCCAACTGCACTTATTACAAGAGAGAGTGAAAACTATGCATCTCATTGATACGTTCTGAGGTCGAACAACTTTTGTGTTCATAGTGCATGGAAAGCTCTGAGGAACTCGATAAAAATATCTTTCTTCTTGCTAATTAGCTGTTGAATAGTTCGTAGTAAGTTAACAAACCTCTGTTTGATGGCGATATATTTAGTTGATATGTATGAACAAAAAGAAAATACTTAAGAGTGATCGTTTTATGTGTGTGTAATCTCTCTCTCTCTCTCTCTATATATATATATATATATATGTATATATATATATATATATATATATATATATATATGTGTGTGTGTGTGTGTGTGTGTGTGTGTGTGTGTGTGTATGTAGTGTCCGTTTGTTCGGACGCGTATAACTCCCGAAAAAATCAAACAATTTTCATTCTGTGTTTTTATAAACCTTCCTTTCGTTCCTACGAGTGTTTGTACACCTTTTTTTTATCTGTATTATCTGTAAAGGTACTAAAATCTGCAAAAGCTCATTTTTACCATGCTTTCGCGTCAGGAAGCGCCATGTTGACAGCTGTCTGTTTGAACATTTCAGTTTGTTGTTCTCAATGCGTTTTTTTTTTTACACATATATACATATACTTATATATATATCTTTCAATTAATTTCACAGAAATGAATAAAACCAAAATCGTTTGTGCCACAGCAACGCGTGGCCGGGTAAGCTAGTGTATACTTAAGAGACGAGATAACCCAGATATAAGTTGCAGGTATATAATATTTGAAACTATGCAGTAGAAAATACTTTTTCATCCCTAAGGCTAGGGCTACACGAGCGATGTTCCCCCATTTGACGTCCAGCGGTTTTTATCGCTGGATAAATAAGAACGACGGGGGTGCACTGAAAGTGCCAGCGAACTGTGTATGTTGACGACCACGGTTCGTCGTCAGTACCGGTGTCACTCACGAGGGAATTGTCGCGTGGACTCCTGCCAATACAAATCTCTAATAAACAAAGAGTAAACAAATGCCGAAATACGCACATGTTGGCAGTTGGACAAGTTTTTGACGAAGAATAGAGATGTCATAGCGAGATCCAGGGTCCACAGTTAAAATAACCGACCTGAGTTTCGGATCACAGTCAACGATGCTTGTACGTGACTTTCTGTCTGTTAACGTGCTCACACGCACCTGACATAAAGATTCAAACCATATACAAAGGTGAGGTATGGTGTAGGGACCTGAGCTCAAGACCTGAAACTATAAAAATATTAATCTTTGTGCGAACCTAAAAAAAATCTTGCGAATTTTCACATAAGGTATATTCGGAGAATAACAACGGATTGTCAAGTGTCTACACCATTACATGTAGGGTCGTTGGAAGATCATAAAGGAATGATATTAGTAATAAATAAGACAAATTCGTAAATTTAAACTTATTTTTGATGTATTTCATATATTATAAATTCGAATTTCCCAAATGCTAGCCTGATATGTGCTCTTCAAACATCCACTCTTCTCATGTCGGCGCGGCGGGCAGCTTAGCCGAAGTCTTACTGCAGTACGAACACTGTGGACGAGATGTCGACGAAGGCGCTGGCTTGGCTCCATATTCCTCTGAGTCGTAAGCCTTCGTATGCAGAATTAATGTTTATTATAAGGGAGACGGCCTTTCCAAATCTACGTTAAATCTGAGTGGCTACAGGAGAAATATGCTACTGGCATCTATCACATTTCTAGATACGCGATACAGTCTGATGTATTACGTCCTTCTAAGAGCCGTTTATAGTCGACTGAGTTCTGTTTGAGGTCTGATAACTGTTTGTGGTCTGTTTTTTTTATGCCTGATTTTCGAGTTATTATTTTGAAATGTGATATTTGAGGCCTAATATTTTAAGAATGTTTATGGGGCATGTTTTTGAAACAAGTTTTTTAAGGAATTTTTTTTGAGGATTTTCTTGAACGTTTTGTTTTGAGGCATGTTTTTGAGGTATGTTTTTGATGTTTATTATTTTGAGATGTAATTTTTGAGGTATGTTTATTGAGGTAGCTTTATTAAGGTATTATATTAAGGTAGGTTTTTGAGGTATTTAGGAGGTACATTTTGGTTTTTTGAGGTTTCTTTTCGAGGTATGTTTACTGAGGTATATTTACTGTAGGCATGTTTTAAGAAGTATATTTTTTTAGGGATGTTTATGAGGTATGTTTTTGAGGTAGGTTTTGAAGAATGTTTTTTGAGGAATGTTTAATGGGGAATATTTTTGAAGAATGCTTTTTCATATGATGGATTGGAAGATTGAGAGACTAATGCAATGTTGATGGAAAAATTGAAAGATTGACCGAAATAATTGATTGAAAGATATGAAGAATGATAGAAAGATTGATCTTAAGGATGAAAAGAATGATATATTGATCAAAGGATTGGACGAAATATTAAAAGACTGATCGAAAGAGTAATCGAAAGATTGACAATTTGATCGAAAATTTGCGAGATTGATCGAAAGATTAAGATATTGATGAAACAATTAGAATATTGATGGAAATATTGAAAGATTGGACGAAAAATGATATATTGTTTGAAAGATTGGAAGACTGATCGAAGGACTGGACGAAAGATTGAAAGACTGATCAAAAGATTGGATGATTGATAGAAAGATTGATCGGGCGATTGAATATTGGTGGAAAAATTGGATGATTGATCAAAAGATTGTAAGATAGTTGGAAATATTGATTGAATGATTGATCTAGGGAGAGTGATTAAAAAGATTGATAGGTAAGATTGAGAAATTTAACGAAAGATTTAATGATTGATAGAAAGATTTAATGATTGATCGAAATATTTGAAGATTGATGGAAAGACTGATCGAAAGATTGAAGAACTTATTGAAAGATTCGACGAATGTTTTATAGCATGATTGGAAGATTGATGGAAATACTGATTGAATGATTGTAAGATTGATGAAAATATTGATTGAATGATTTAAATTTTGAAGGAAAGATTGAAAGATTTATGGAAATATTGGAAGATTGGGAGAAACACTGGAAGATTGATACAGAGATTGAGTGATGGAAAGATTGGAAGATTGAAAGATAGATGGAATGAAATATTGATGGTTGAGAAAAGCACGGAAGATAAGACTATCTATCAACCGAGTTTGCCTCGTTCATTTAAATTTTCAAGGACCCAGTGCTATTTGTTCTTAAATAATAACCAACTATGCCTATAAAATGTTGTTGGGTACTGGTACATACAATGATTATAACATGACTTAGGTAGAGTGGTCGCTGATTGTGTGATGGGCTTGGTTCGGTCACATATATATTCCATAATAACATAAAAATATCTGAGCAGCATATTTATGCCTACACGACAGTCGAAGGAATGAGGTGAGGGAATTAATTATTTGCAGATAATGACATCGTGTAAGAAGTCGACTTGAAAAGAGGAGACTGGGTATGCAGTACTTAATATAATTAACCTGTAAAACAATTGTTCAAACATTGATAGGTATGTCTAAAGCTAAAACTTTAATATGCCATTGAGTGAGTGTAACAAAGCTAATAGCTTGAGTGATTATCAAGTTGTTATGAAATTGATTAATTCGTCTCGAAAAGACACATTCTACAATATACCATGCGTTACAACTTTAAGATAGTAAAATAATAATAACTATAGCTTTAATAGTAAGTTTATGTAGTAACTGAAAGAGAGACTTCTGCAGGGTTCCGCAATACTATATGTAGAATTTTGGTATAAATAGTTTTTATTAAATTAAATAATAAATACGGATTTTTTGATTTGGCATACATCATGCCTATAAAACTAGTATGGCCGCCCACGCACCCGTTACAAATGTGGCCGGAACTGCTGAGCAGCTTCGGGTACGTTCAGCAATCTCGAGTCGAAGGTTTCCGAGCACATCCGAGTCAAACCGAAGACCACCAGCCGCACAGCTCCCATTAAAACTACTTTGCAACCGTTTGCCAATTTATACATTACTCACGAACACACTCTATTCTTAATTCAAAGTTACGTGAAGTAGCTTCAAATTTATTAGAGAGAGGCACGCCACAATGAGAATTAAAATACAATAAGCATGTTGGAAATAACAGCTCATTTGATTTATTTATCCCCCAAATCAGCGAACAATATGTTTACTCGCAGAGTCTAGCTTTGGAATGTAGACCACGTTTTTCACAGTTGAGTGCATTGTGTTTACAGGAAGTATGGCGTACACTGATGTGACGATCTAAGTAAATGGGCTCATTATCGAATGATGTCATGTCAGTTTTTGAACGGTGCGCGGCGCTGAAACCACAATTGCTGCCCAAGGTACAGCGTAAGTAAAAACACAGAAATGAAGTGACACGTTTGTGTCCTTGATGTAAGCGTACATGGCAGCTTAATGACTCCATTACACTCGGACTTGTTTGGTTACATTGTGACGGGATTTGGCTCGTCACTTTTGACTTTGCTACCGTTGGCACGTTTATCACTGCTTTGGTGGTGCGATCTGTTAGCGTGAATGAAGCTCTGTTCTTCTAGCAAACATTCTGTTCGTAGTAGCACGCGGGTGAAAGGGAGACCTGAACATGGTATAACACACTCTTGCAAGAGCATGATGACTACAGACACACAAGAGGAACTGGAAGCGAAGATATGCTTGTCAAACACAATTCACACACAACTGCCGGAGTTAAGATACAATTCCGCACTTGTGTATATTAGAGGCCTTAAATACCCCAACTAACGTAGTTTCTCCATAGTGACGACCGGACACAAGCATTTCCGACCGGAGTAGGCACAACACTGAACATGGTGGACGGATCCGTACTCCACTTGACGTCGCCAGCATGGCCGCGAATAAACACAGACGAAATCTCTATGGCTCAAAAGGCGTGGTACCATGGAAGTAACTTTTTAGGAACATCGATAAAAAGGAATTTAAGAGACTTCATTGCAATTCTAAGAAGTGAACTTTGGATCTTTATTGTTCGGTAAAGGAATTAATTTTAATTAATTAAACGGGGTTTTAAGATATTTATTCTTGTTTGGCATAGTAGTAACAAAAATTTAACAGACAGTTGATTTATGTGTAAGTGTAGTTTGAGTGGACTTAGTTTAGCTCATGTCTAAACGGCATGCTATGATTGCATGCCAAAGGTAATAGCCGTTCTCACTATCAGCTGATATCGACAGTTGGCATCGCCAGATTTTACTAGTGCGTATTTCAGAACAATATTCCTAAAGGGCCTCCCCCAAACTGATACAAGAGAGAGTGCAGAACCAAGGTTACTTTGGGATGTTAACCCACTCAAATATGAATGGGCTCCGAAAAAAATTTTCTAAAGGTATTCTTTTTGATCTAGAAAGTAACTATTAGCAAGGAATTCGGGTGTGCTAGAGATGGGGTTCTACAGTGAAACCGGCTTTTACACTAAAATAAGCTATCGAATGACGCACAACGAATATGTTCGGAAGCTTNGACGCACAACGAATACGTTCGGAAGCTTCTGTATTCGATCCCTGCCAAGTTATCTGAAATTGGGGTTTCCTACGTAATTGCTTGTGCTTATTTCAGGCAAAATATGTGTATTCGTAATTTTCCATCCAGTAGACTAAATTTGTCATTGTTTTCTATGAATAATAAATAAAATAATACTTCTTAATAATTAAACATTCCTTGCGCAATTACCTAATGAATTTATAATAGTCTTGTTAAATATGAATAAACTTGTATAAAAAATGCACCAATCCACGATTGGGACTCGAAATCAGGACTACTGGCTGGCAAACTGGCTTAACAGCAAGCAAATAATTGGATCAGNTTAATTGGATCAGTTTGAATACAGGAGCAAGACATTAATAAGAGCTTTTTTCAAATTGAACAATGTTATTTGCAACATATCAGTTTTGAGCACTACATGTTAACTAAAATATAATGAACAAAAAATATGTAAAATACAAATAGAGCTGTTGTAAATATATTAGGGACAGTTGGTAAAAACGGCGATTCTCTAAAACTAGTTCTCAGTCATTTGTTCTTTCCAGTGGCCGAAGCTTCCTCATAAAAGCTGTTTCTGCGAAATACAAGAAGAGTGCGCAACATCCACTTCTTCTTTGCTACTGGAGCGTTCTTAAATGGGAATTCATTCTTTGAAGTCTGGTTGAAAATGGAAATGATAAGTAACTTACTTTGGATCCACATTAGCAGTGGCTTCATCGAGTACCAGTATTTTGTTCTGCTTGAGAATAGCTCTTGCCAAGCACAGAAGCTGCTTTTGTCCAACACTGAAGTTCGAACCCTTATCAGCAACTTTTGTATCGAGACCAGTCGTATCACTCAAACATTCCTTCATCTCCACCTGGAACAGTTCATAAGAACAGTACTTTTTAGGTTGATTTATATCTCGAAGAATTCATTCGTAATTTAAAATCATGGGTTATACATCAATTAGCACAGTAGCTCATATGTTTAAATGTTCCAGCGTTCGGGCCGGTAGTAGGCTGTTAATGAGCTTTTTTTAAACCCAGATTACAAGCGTTAGATGTTCTGGAGGAGTATCTAGGTAACAAGGTATAAAAACCATCCAGGTTTTAAGCAGGAACTGCTGCTAATTCGTTTCCACTAAGTGGCGTATTTAGATGTGATATTTAACTAATGTTTTTATTCTTAAAACACTGTATTTATGCAATAGAGGATTGATGTAACTGTAGTTTGGCTTACATTTTCCAAAGCTTGCCAAATTTCTTCATCCTTGTACTCAGAAAACGGGTCTAAGTTCTTCCGCATTGTTCCGGAGAAAAGGAATGGGTCTTGTGGGATTATGGATATATTCTTTCTAATGTCGTGCAGACTGAAATCTTTCGTGTCGTGGCCATCTATAAGTATGGTGCCCTCTACATTGGTGAGTCGGAACAGAGCGGATATTAGCGATGACTTCCCTGCTCCTGTGCGCCCCACTATGCCAACCTGACAAAAAAGCAATTGCATTAATAACACCACAATAACATAATACTAATTTCAAAGTTAATTAAATAAATTATTTGAAAGATTATTTTCGCACTTTAAATTTAATATTAAAATCCTCTTTCAAAAATACAAAATAAGCACTTATGCACGAAAAAACTTTCGCGTTCAAGGTCAATAAAGATATATAGTATGATCCAAATGAGAAGAGAAAGGGGAGATGCAAAGAACAGACAGGGCGAGCCTATTCCTCTGAAAGCGGCGAGTGGGTAGTTAGTCGTCATGTATCTACGCTCCATAAGGACACTTTGTTGGCTCCTGCGCATACATATCGACTAGAGAAAGGTTGACTACTGCGCATACATATCGACTAGAGAAAGGTTGGCTCCTGCGCATACATATCGACTAGAGAAAGGTTGACTCCTGCGCATACATATCGACTAGAGAAAAACGTCGATCAGCAACGTGCGCAGAGTTACCGTCAAAAATGATAAACTATATTTTCAGCTCAGACATTAGAAACACAGTTTGACTTCCTTCTGCCTTCCCCCCTACTCGTTATTACAAGACACCACCCCTTCGGTGCTTACACCTCTCAAACTGGGAGACGAGAATATTCTCATGTNCTCCTGCGCATACATATCGACTAGAGAAAAACGTCGATCAGCAACGCGCGTAGAGTTACCGTCAAAAATTATAAACTATATTTTCAGCTCAGACATTAGAACCACAGTTTGACTTCCTTCTACCGTCCTCCCTACTCGTTATTACAAGACACCACCCCTTCGGTGCTTACACCTCTCAAACTGGGAGACGAGAATATTCTCATGTNCCCTACTCGTTATTACAAGACACCACCCCTTCGGTGCTTACACCTCTCAAACTGGGAGACGAGAATATTCTCATGTTTTGTATCGCTATGTAACATTGCAGTTGTTTGAAAACAAATGATGTAGAAAGTACTATATTTTCACATACATGTGTGTCAACAACGATTATTTTATATTTACTTATAACTTCCCTTCCAGTTCTCTCCTAAAGTGTTAATTGAATTTCTTATTCTTGGTAGTCCTAGTAAGTACTGGGCAGTTCTGTAATAGGGGTTGAGAGTAGAATCAACAGAATATTGTGTTAGGTTATTATAATCCTAGTTGTTGTGGGAACAATCCAAACAGGTATTGTTGTAGTTGTTCTGTAGGAGGTACTATCTGTTTTGTAGCAGGAACACAGAGCTCTGATGTAGTAACCATATGGAAAGTAGCAAGTGCAATTACAGACAGAAATACAACAAATAATTCTGTTAGTATTACTATATCTATGTTAACAATAAGTAGATTGTACGTACGCCCATCATGGGGCTGTCCCTATTTTGACAGTCAATATGGTTTTAACAAACATATTTTCGTCATCAGTGCAAACAACCTCAAGTTTGTGGAGCGTTCATCCAACCACTCAGTCACCAATTAGGGGATGGTGGGCTGGTGCATTTTCTGGCCTTAGGTACAAGTATCCTACAAGGCGCTGTAGGTACAGAAATGGGTTCATGTGATCTGCTAGCAGGTCCCTATATCGTTTGCCAGTGAGGGACAATGACATGTGTACTGTAAACCAGGGGACCCATTTAATCGCACGTAAACAGTCACCTTACGAGGATACCACCACCACCGGCCTGAACTGTACCCTGTCGATCCATCGCTTCACGTGCTGGGCGATGCACTCGTACCCTGCCATCGGCGTGTGCCAACGTGCATCTTGACTTATTAGTCCAGACGACCTCTTTTCCATGCACCACGGGTCAAATGGCGGTGTTCCTGTGCCAATGTAAAACGCCGAGCTTTGTGATTCGTAATGAGCAAAGGGGTACCACATTTGGTTGACATCTTCTGTGCCCCATAGCGAGGAAATGGGTGTGAATTGTATGGCTGCTCACAGGTAGTTGTTTTCCATAATTTAATTGGCGNTGTGCCCCATAGCGAGGAAATGGGTGTGAATTGTATGGCTGCTCACAGGTAGTTGTTTTCCATAATTTAATTGGCGAATTATTTGCACTGTGGCCTACCTATGTGCTGTTACCAATCGAGATAGTCGATGGTGACCCCCTGTCATCGATACATTGTACACTATGGCAGTTTTCCCTGGCGANCTGTTACCAATCGAGATAGTCGATGGTGACCCCCTGTCATCGATACATTGTACACTATGGCAGTTTTCCCTGGCGACGGTGATTTACCCTAATCCATGAACTTACGGTATATTCTTGGCAGTGGCCAAGGAAATATCAGTGCCTGCACGATGTGTATGTAGAGGATTTGGGTGGACGGAGGATAGAATCTAATTATAGTCTATTCGCAGTAATGTCACACTTTTTGACTCAAACCTTTGAAAAATCACCCAATGTGTGATGTGTTTACTTGTTTCCTAAACATGTCCCGTATCACAAACATTTTGTACTTCTGTTAACATAAAATAACCTTATTTTTGGTTAAATTAAACTTTTATTATATTTTATCTGTGAATTAGAATTATTTCCTTAATATACATTAAAACAGAATATAGGCATGTAGGTGGTGCCTGGTAAGAAAAAGAGATAATTAAAGAATTGAGTAAACTCAGTGCGCACAAATGCCGTGTGTAGTCCCTTGGGCGTAATTTTCTAGACTTAGGTANATTAAAGAATTGAGTAAACTCAGTGCGCACAAATGCCGTGTGTAGTCCCTTGGGCGTAATTTTCTAGACTTAGGTAAGGTTCCTTTCCATGAGGCGGAAAGGCAGAAAACACACGTAATGCAAGCACTCACCTTTTCTCCAGCATTTATTGTAACATTTATGTTCTTCAGGACTGGAGCACCATTAGTTGTATATGTTAATGACATGTCTTTCATTTTAATTTCTCCCTTGGCTGGCCAGTTTGCAGGCGCTTGGTTATCTGGAAAATATTCACAACGGAAAGTTATGGTAATGAAGCAGCAATTAAACAGAACAAAAGTAAAAAAAAAAACNTATCTGGAAAATATTCACAACGGAAAGTTATGGTAATGAAGCAGCAATTAAACAGAACAAAAGTAAAAAAAAAAAACCAAGACGGTTAAGGATAAAAGTTAATTTATTTTTAGTGGTGGTAGCCTGTATAATATGATATGTNTATCTGGAAAATATTCACAACGGAAAGTTATGGTAATGAAGCAGCAATTAAACAGAACAAAAGTAAAAAAAAAAACCAAGACGGTTAAGGATAAAAGTTAATTTATTTTTAGTGGTGGTAGCCTGTATAATATGATATGTGATGAGGAGAGCGTTGGTTGTTACATACATTTTTAATTCTGAGGACAGTGTAAACATTTGAAATGATGTTGATTTAATTTCCTGCCGACAAGAAAATAATGCCAATTTAAATAGCTACTTTGACTGACGAATACGCTCGGGATTTATCTGAAATTGTGATCTTTTATACATAACAAATATATTTGATCGCATATTTAAGCAGCAGGCATCATTCTTCCTTACTTTTGGATGAGACTGCCTAAAAATGAGGTAATCCTTTTTCCAAAGTTTAGATTTTTCCAAAAATTGTACAGCTAATACAGCAAATAGTGGCCAGAGTATGCATTCGTAGAAACGTATGTATGGCGTCTTGTAGGTGAAGTAAAGTGTGTTATTACCACCTCCCGAAGTATTGGTTTTCCTCCTTGATTACTCTGAACAAAAATAATTAACAAAACGGAAAAATAATTCACATCAATGCATGCCACTGCACTACAAGAATTTAATATTAAAATATGAAACTTTTAATACATTTTCAATGACAAAAAACTTATTTTTATCGTACAATAGTGTAAATAGTGCATGAAATTTACTTATGCTCATTCCTTGGCTAATGTATCGAGAAAAATTGTGATGAAAGTCAGCATAAATGGTTTATTATATTTTTAGATAATATAATATGTAGTACATATACACAATACAAATTTTTGCACCACCTGTCACATATACGCTTGTACCGTAGTCTCATATTTTTTTTGTTGAATACAACATCAATATAACCTGCAGAATGAAATATAAAATGCACAGGATGTCAATTCTGCATATATGCTGTAATTTTTGAACAAACATTTTGGAGAGTTGGAGGTGCACTTCTGGTCGAAGAAGTTAGAGAGCGTGTGTGTGAGAGAGAGAGAGAAATAGAGAGAGAGAGAGTCAGTTAAAAGTTCGTGGAGCAGAAAATATCTGAACATATATTGAATTAGAAACGGTATATCAGTTTCCAAATAGTATACCTATGTAAAGACAATAAAGGCAGTTATGGAAATTTACGAGGGAGATACAAACAGGGTAATAAATGACTGACAATGTTAAGGTGTGTAAAGAACAATGTGCCATCCGCCCATCCGGAGCGCTGATATGTAACCATTTCAGTTATAGATCAATACTCCGATTTAGGCATTGCAACTAACCAAATTTTATTCGGAATATAGTCTCCGCAACGAATGATACCTCACTGTTTTCTGTTGTGTACAATGCAGACAATTAAAACTATTTCCTATGCGACCGCCCAGATGTGGTAATCTGCGACTGAAAATGTTAAGACAAGGAAAAGCAGAGTGGTGATGAATTAATGTGATTAGTTTGCAGAACTGAACCATAACTGAGACACTGAATTGTTAGTAAGACATCAGAATCAATTGTAATGGTGAATTGCACATTTCAAGTAGCGTGGGAGGACATTCTCTATATACATTTAGCGGTAATTGAATAGTTTAATGGAAGTGGGCAGGTTATTATAGGAGGCAGTGGGGGCTTCCACACGCAAGATAGGAGCCGGGGCAAATTCTGCTGGCTGAAGGCTAGCGAGTATAAACCAAAACTAGTGGGGTGAGTGAGATTTGGGCGGCTCTTAACAGCGAGTTCTTGAGAGCCGATCCAACACCGGTTGTCAAGGAGGAGTTACTTACGTGGAATAGAGCTGGTTGGTTTGCCGCACAACCAGGTTGAAGCAATGGGCGATATTGTATACTTTAAAAATGCCCTCGAGAAGGTAGCATATGCAAGTTATTGATGAAAATGGATCGCTTGCTGAATGACGAGAGTTAATTGAAGACAATGTGAATTCCTGAAAGACAGGGAATCAGGATATGAAATGAAGGGATATACGCGCCTCTGGGTGCCAAAAGGAAATGTGTTGTGAAGTCATCTATTCATTATTATGGTGGGTGACAGGAAATAATCCATGAACTGTGGAATCAGGCTGCTCGAAGACTGCCTTATTTAAATTAGTGCTGTATGTAGAAATGTGGAACTTATTCAAATTGTGCAGAAGAATGGACAGAAAGAAAATGAGATGAAAACAAATAAACAGAACTTTGTGAAATATAAGGATTATAGAATAGAAGGCTGGATGCAAACACGGGAATTAATAATCTGAAAAGTAAAAAAAGGAAACCATTATGTTTACGTATATGTCTTGGAGTAAAGGTGCAGAGATATTTGGGAGGGGCAAGCAAGTTCATTGGGTAATTACAATGAGAAGAAAGTATTGAAGTTTCTATGAAGAGTGTCGAAGGGAAAAGGTAAGGCAGTTAAGAGGAAGAAACATTTAGTTTTGGCAATACCAGTGCTAGAGTATGCTGCGGCAGTGTGGGACATCTTCTTGGGCGTGTGAATGCAGAATATTGTATATACATAGAGGCTGGTGAGATATAAATGAAATCTGCAGATAAAAATGGAAAAAGTGAAGCACAAATGTATAGTGNTATACATAGAGGCTGGTGAGATATAAATGAAATCTGCAGATAAAAATGGAAAAAGTGAAGCACAAATGTATAGTGGGGGAAGGGAATGAATTTGAATTGGGGCTCGTGTAAGTAAATGGCTAAAACATGGGATTACGCAAGAGGAAATAACATTTGATAAAAAGGAGGGTATTTGCTCCGGGACTACCTTCTAATCACAAGTAAGATGTTAAAACTGTTATATGACATCTGTATGTAAACTCTATACAGCTATTAGCATCCTCTTCTTTGACTTTTTTTTTGGGTTCCTGCAACCACGTCAGCTAGCAGTACATATCCTTTGTATATCGATCATGACATTCGGCCTCATCTTATATGTTATCCTCTCAGTGCGCGAAGCTGCAATTCAGGTCCAAATACATAACAGCGATGTGATATATATTCAGAATATGTGCTAGAAAAATGATAACACTTAGTTCTTTTTTGTCTTGGACAGGCTCACATAAACGATAGTCGCAAAGTCCTTCTAGAAGACACTATTAATGACCACGTGTTGACATTTCGTCCAAAACCGCTGACATTTAAATTACTTACATTCTTGGTTTTGAATTTATTGGCTAATTCGTACCATTGTACCATAAATGATGGATCTTGGGATANAAATTACTTACATTCTTGGTTTTGAATTTATTGGCTAATTCGTACCATTGTACCATAAATGATGGATCTTGGGATGCTTATACTACATTATCTTCCCTTATGAGGTCTGGATACAGCTGACACCTCGAAGTCACTGTCACACATTGAGGAAACAGTGAAACGCCGCACGCATTTGGCTCCCTGGTAAGTTATTCTAATACGAAGGTGGATCTATCAACATTTCCCAGATGTCAACACCACACGACAGCTGCTCACCTCCGGAGATCGACAGTGGTGTTACGGNGGATACTTATACTACATTATCTTCCCTTATGAGGTCTGGATACAGCTGACACCTCGAAGTCACTGTCACACATTGTGGAAACAGTGAAACGCCGCACGCATTCGGCTCCCTGGTAAGTTATTCTAATACGAAGGCGGATCTATCAACATTTCCCAGATGTCAACACCACACGACAGCTGCTCACCTCCGGAGATCGACAGTGGTGTTACGGNGGATCTATCAACATTTCCCAGATGTCAACACCACACGACAGCTGCTCACCTCCGGAGATCGACAGTGGTGTTACGGTATCGGGGTGGTATCTCATGTCGTAATGAGCCCTGTGAGGTGCTAGCGCCGTTGAATTCATGCAGTCCTTCAGGCACGTTCCACGAGTTCTCAAGTTCACTATCAATAAATGAGATGGGTGTAATAAACATCGCTATAACTAACTCGTGGCAGTGTGTTTGGAGGATTGCAAACATTGCTTCAATGCATGGATGGACGGGATCGGATATTGAGAATTTTTTACGAGTCAGTTTAAATACATACGAATATCCGTCCAAAACGCAATATTACAAAAAATTATTTTGTTACACTTTATATAATTATTAGGTTTTTGAGTGTTCACAGGAATAGCGACCAGGCCTTACAAGTGGAACACTAGACATGTAGTAATGGGGAAAGATTCGTCCCAGGCTTGTACCAATAAATCATCCCAGCATTCGCCCGGAGTGATTTCGGGAAACCCTTGAAAGTGGAACTCATGTATGCCGGACCGAGAATCGAACCTGGGGCCTTCCGAATGTGAGTCCAGCGTTTTACCACTGCATCACCCAACTCCACCACCTGCTAGCGTTTCAAAAACTCTTTGCTTTCNGAATGTGAGTCCAGCGTTTTACCACTGCATCACCCAACTCCACCACCTGCTAGCGTTTCAAAAACTCTTTGCTTTTATCCAGCGAAAATAACTTTACTATTATGCCCATTTTTCGACATTAAAATCATTAATAAGTTATACAGATGATGCAAAAATATGTTTTCTCTGCTAATTTTACATCATATAAATATATTAACAGTAACTAAGAAAAAATAAGATAAGTTATTACGTGGGGTTGTTTCGAGATTCGGTTCCATGTCAAGATACTTGTATTCTGCCATCCTTTCAACAGCCATCATGTGATTTTCCACTTCAGAAGACTGCTTTAATCCAACTTGTAGAAACGATGTTATTGAAACTAACTGGCTGAGCGCAAAGCCAGCCTTGGCGCCACTATTATCTGTCCAGACCACACAAACAGAAACGATTAAGTTTATAACATATCAGCATGGTTATGCAATGCACTGGACATGAGTTTAACTTAACATACACTGACTTGCCAAAACTCACGAGATAGATAGCAGTACGTAAAGGCTATAGTCGGCGGCGCCATCGTACCGTGATGTCTTGGAAGTGGCCGGACCTGTTTCAGTTGTGCTTTGACAACGTTGAACTGATTAATGACCACAAACTCCCTTCAAGGACTTCACTTTCACCACCACAATGAGATGTTATAGCAGGATAATGCATCACGTTATCGGGCCCAACTTGTCCATAATTGGTTGAGAAGCATTCTGTAGAATTTCAACGACTGCGGCGTTCACCTCGTTCACCCGATAAGAACCCCATTGAGCAGTTATAGGGCATGGAGGGAGGTCTGTTCGCACCCAAGATTCTGCACCTACAAATATCAGGGAGCGGTGGATAACTATCCAAACGGCATGGGTAAACACCTATCCACTGGTGTTTCATCCACTTGTGGAATCGATGTCGCGAAGAGTTTCTGCTCTTCGCCGTGCTAGAGAAGAGCCTACACGATATCCCAGGACTTTTGGCATGTCAGTGTAAATTTCTTTTATTTTAAACTTTACGCTTCTAAAATACGTCAAGAATAGTAACTGGTAACAAAGTATATACAGTGAGGAAGTCTCATTTTCTGGTTTGTGTAATTGANAATAGTAACTGGTAACAAAGTATATACAGTGAGGAAGTCTCATTTTCTGGTTTGTGTAATTGAATGAAATATTATTAAATACTTCATGTTAACATTCCCTAATTAAAGATTACGCCATGCCCAAGAGATCCCATCTTAACCTAATTTACATATGAAAGCATATCGTTTAATCATTAGCAGGGTAGAACTTGAATCCACGTCCTTCAGTTGGTAGGCAGGTAATATGACTTCCAACATGATCATTGGTGGGCAGGAACTTATGTAAAAACCCGACGGTATCGAAGTGGCCAGCAATAAGAGGGTGGCCACACCTGTTATTTTCATAACGGGAAGTGTTATTAATAAGAGATTGCTCTTAGCTTGAAGATCTCGATAACATAAAACAATGTTCCGCGAATTGTACTTTCATCTCACCTGGTTTACGATATTTCGCAAAAATACATTCCAAAATCTAAATTTCCGGGGACTTATTTTGCCCTTAATATTTAATTCAGGTACAAAGTGTCCTATATATTTGTCACTTGATTTTGCATAAAGCATTACCTAACGAAGAGTGTCGGTCGAATTCATCCCCCGCCCTGTTTATTTATGCAGACATAGACTTGCATATTTATTTATTATTTGCGTATATATATATATATATATATATAATGTAGCGGGCCTATGTTTTTCGCGTAAATGGAAACAACAAAAAAATTGGCAAATTTATTTTCCCTGTCATAAGGCTTGATTTTATAATACGCAATGAGCCTGCAGAAGTACTGAAATACTTTAGGGGGCAATAGTGGAAAAAAAAATCTTCTAACAAAGTTAACGGATTTGATGAGCTAAACACCAAATAACAAATACTACCTGTGTCTCGACAAGCATTGCAGCTGCCATCTTTCGATGTTTGCTTTTGGGGAGACGGATGCTACTATGCTCCGCCGAAGTTCACAAGCGATGAGACTTTTAATCATTTCAATACGCTTAACAATTTAAATATCTCTAAAGTAATTTGTAAACTCTTTAGCGGGTACACGTCTTTCATTAAGAATTGCCGTAAATAGTAGAGGGACCGAGCTCGGCTGAGTGACTGGTGGTGTATGCGTTCTCACGGTACGCTCTTCAGAACCTGTGGGGTGGGGTGGGAGCTGGGCTGTGGTCTGGCGACCAACCTGTAATGGGTGTATGGTGAGGAGTCTGGCTGCCCTGAAAACGGGACTGTTGCTTCAAGTCCACTGTTCANGGGTGAGCCTGGACTCTGAATACCTGGTAGGACTGACGTGACGAAGGAATGTCAGTCCTTGTCTGGCCATCCCCCGGCTAAAGCTCTAGCAGTGGTGACCGACGTAAGTGTAAGAGTGAGCCGGTGAGTACCCACTGGTGATCTCCGGTGGGGCCCGCTCATTGATGATTGGGTGTTCCCATGCTGCTGTGAAGGCTGCCGACTTAACTCCTTAATGGAGCAGTGATGCTCAAGTTCATCTCCACCTCCTCGTGGTTGGGAAGGTAACATGGTGGCCACACCATGGCTAACGGAGTGAAGACGCNCTCAAGTTCATCTCCACCTCCTCGTGGTTGGGAAGGTAACATGGTGGCCACACCATGGCTAACGGAGTGAAGACGCTTGAAGGCGGTAACGGCCTGTCTGTGCACATTAAAGCAGTTACGGCGAGGTTATGTGCAGTCTTCCAGAGGCTGTATATATTCTTCGTCATGCGGTGAAGACCCGCGAACCGAATTGCACTCCCCCAGCTGAGGCCTTGACCTAGCAAGTCGGGCTGATCTCGGGGTGGCGAAGCTCCTACGAAGGGATTGTCTGGCGTCCTGGAGGAGTTGGGCTGCTCTGGGGGAAAACTCAGTGTGCATGTCTGAAAATTGTGGGTACCCAGGGGATCAGTGTGAAAGCCCCGGCTTCGGCCGTGCTGATCACGGATCGGACTCTGGGTGGCGTTGGTTGATCCTTCTGCCTGGAAGGAGATCTGGAGGTGGGTGTTTGCCTAGAGAGCTGGGCCCTAGTGCCGGTAGAGACCAGTAGCAGCTGCCGTGGAATGTAAGTGTGCTGATTTCAAAGGGTTGATGCTCACTAGCGAAAGATCGACGGTCTGGTCCGCCTAGTGAGAGGACTCGTTCACGAAGCGGTATCGTAGAGGGAGGATAGCTCTCGGCCCCATCAAGGTGGCATGTGCAGATTCAACTTTGTATAATGCTGTTGACAAGTGAGGTGGAACCACCCTCGGGAATCTCCACCCACTGCGACTGGAAAGGGCGTGATCTCTTTCTATTGGTAGCTTTCAACTGCTACCAATTAGAGCTCTGACCAACCTCAAATAACTTATAAGTTATGGATGTATGTCTGGAGAGGGAGTGCACACACATATAACAGCCTGATGTTACTTCACAGCCTTAAGTGGCATTTACGAAAGCCGAATATTATGGAAATCCTGAGGTGCACTCTCCAAAGCTGCTCTGAATTTGGTCTCCTGTAACACCCTAGGGCTCAGGTACAGGAGGAGCAGCCGTGGTCAAAACCCGTGGCGCCTAGCGTGTCGAGAATCTGTATGTTCTTCAAACCGGTCCTAGGTCTGAACGGGCTGGGAATTGTTCGGACGGTTGGATTGTCATCACGGTAGTGTGGAGGTGTGGAAGTTTCCCTAGGCCACTCCCGTTTACTGTCTTGGATTCATTCTGCTACTGATCCACATTTCTCAACCCGCTTCTTTGGTGTAACCTAACCCACTAGTTGTTAGAAAACGACAGTGTTTAAGTTTTTTTTTTTTTTTACAACAGTTCAAACATGCTAATACAAATGTATTTTTGAGAAACAAAAAAAAAATTGCAGCTTTAAGTGGAAACGTAATCATTATTTTCATGATATTTACTGATGACAGGTTCTGTAAGGGTTGCGTATCTTCGTCCAATAACATACTAGTGTGCAATTTTTTAAATGATTTCGGTAATATCTGCAATAAACTAGCGACCCAACTACAACATCTAAGATGTGTACAGTCCTCTGGAATTACTTTACAACTTGACTCGCTCGTGTTGTCAACTAACATTTCTGTGATGAACCTGCAGCTTCACGCCGTCGGTTATTAGTTATCTACTTCTTGCGGAATATGCGAAGAAGCTCTATTGATAAGCAAGACGTCCTGGATACTTATTCAAGATAAAAATATCAATGTAACCAGTTTCGTGTAGTACATCATTACCCTCGATATGATTGGGAGGTGGGACGGCAGTTTTGCAGTCGGAATTCGAGTCTCCCGGTTCCATTCCCGAGGCGTGGTCACGCCAAGATTCTCGCATATGGGAAACGTGGCGGACGTTGCCGTCTGCATGTGAGTTTTCTCGGAATGCTCCCGTTCTCCCCTCCGCCGTTGCATTCCGTCGCCACACCATCCACGCCTCACCTCACTACCCCATCGGCGCTGGTGGTGACTTCAGTTGCTAAGCGCTGTCCAAATTTCTCACGTGTCACATCAAACCAGGGACTCATCACTCCAGCGCGTTCAGCAAGTTGAAAAAAATAGTAATTTCAATTGATTAAAATTATTGCATCAAAGCAGTACTCGCCAAAGTGGTAGTGCATTTTTCATAATTGTTACAGTTAATCGTGACAATAATCCCAGTTTAAATAGAAACACACAAAGTTATGCATTTCTAGTAAATTAATTGTAAGTGAACGAGAAACTCACCTCCTCCTAAAAGTAACCCGGATGTAACTGCTGTTATGAACAGGGACAACAGCAGGTCGACATAGAAAATATATGTGTAGCACGTGGCATTGAATACGTAACATGTCGATGAATAGAGATCCTGTAATAGAGCAATACATACGGTTGTGTCAGATACGATACACTCTATGTTAAATGGTGTAGATAACAATAATGAGGTTTTAAGTTATTACTGTAAAATACTGAAAATAATGGTGTTTAAAAAGAAAAACAGAAAAAAAGCGCATTCTTGAAGTTAAATTAATATTGAACACACTTCACAAACAGCTGGCCATTTTAATTTTCCGTTCAATTAGTATGTAAGATATAAGCTTTGGAGGAAAGCTTAGATGTTTATTTCCTAATCAAATCGCGTGGGTGGTACATAATTGCCTCTTGGTTGGGACAACATTGCCTCAAACGACCACTCAAAGCCAAGAGCGCTCACACTCAAGCCGCATATCGATAGTCGAAAAATGTTCCATCAATATTTATCGTCTAATCAGCTAGTACACAAACTTGACTAAATTCTCAAGAAGTATATCACGCACACGAGAACGGATGTTGTGTTTCGGCTGTATTGTGTCTCACGTGGTTGCGTAGCGATGATTGTGTCGGTGAAATCACCGAGGGTTTCACATGAATACGTCTGCGTCAGCGGGTAACGTTTCCTTTGGCATACGGGAAGGAAGTTAAAGTAACGAAGTCGATACAAATCAGCGTGTCAGCCCACCTGAGTCGCAAGTTATACTGCCAGCACACCTGAGTCGCAGGCTATACTGCCAGCACACCTGAGTCGCAAGCTATACTGCCAGCACACCTGAGTCGCAAGTTATACTGCCAGCACACCTGAGTCGCATGCTACACTGCCAGCACACTTGAGTCGCAACCTATATTGCCAGCACACCTGAGTCGCAAACTATACTGCCAGGAAATGTTCGCCCACGCCCCAAAGTCGCCGCTAGTCCCCACCCACGCCTCGAACATGGGAAACGTCAACTCAAGGTCATGATGACATCGCATTCGTGTACCCTATTGAAACCAATGTCATTTATTTAAATCGTGTTATTAGTCACGAAGTTATAGTGTCGGAATGGATCACCCTGCAAACGTTACGTCGCTGTTTCCGTCCTTACTCACGTCGGTCTCATTTTAGAGACGCATTCACGTCGAAAATTACCGCCTATCGGGACCCCGAATCAAGACAGAGCAACCTCAGTGGTTGGATGGAGACTCGAGACTAACCACGAAGCTGATATTGGGTCAAGTTCCGTACTCTATGTGGTCTGTATAGGTACACTGGAGCCTAAATCAATTACATTTTTTACTTCAATACAGATAAAGAATAGCGGTGGGGAGCTGTTAGCCAGTCATTAATTTAAATCACTATGTAGCATAAATTAATGGACGATTATGTGCCGAGACCCACCCTACCATGGTCGTTACAAACTACAGATTACGTTTATGTGAGGCGCAGACGCGGGAGGTATGCTGTGCCTCACGTAAATTATGAAGTCTCTCAACTTTTCGCAGCACCATTGTGACGGACCTGTTTATATATACTGTACCCCAGGAATAAACCTGCGTCAGGATCTCCGCAGTAAACGGCGCTGCCAGACAACTTTTTTTTATTGAAATACATATTTCAGAAAATGGAAAAAACTTAAGTGGACTACAATTATATATATATATTTATATTTAACGTACATCCATACCTCGTGTCTGTCGAACTCTTCCATTAAAATATTTTGTCCATTGGAGGCTCGAATGGTTGATAATCCTTGCAGTGTTGCGTTCAGGTGGACAAACACTGGGCTTTTGTCTGCAAGGCAGAGACCCACGAAATTAATGTAACAATTCAAGCAATATTCTAATACAAATGCCACAATATTAGAAACAAGAGAAAGGGGCGTAATAAATTATCACATTAGACCTGCTTAAGCTCTAGGTGTATATAAATATTCTTTCGTGGCTTATTTAACGAACAAGATATACATTTTAATATACTACTCATGTCAATTCAAAATCAGTTACACTCATTGACATAAAAGTTTCCTGATCCTGTAAAATTCATTCAGTAAGCATGAAAGTGGGTAAATGAGCACATTTATAGTAGAAATGCAAACTATTGTAGTGTTATACGATCGTGCGTGCACATACGTCGTAATAGAGCGTTGCCACCGCCCTTGGAATGGAAATAAGGGAGAGCTGGATAAAGCAAGGTAGTATAGTAACACATGATACCGCCCTTGTTTCTTTGGAAAGTACTGCGACCTACGGAGTGATATAACTTATTACTTTGTCATGGTGCGGTGGCCAGTGCATAAGATGGTGAAGTAACATGTTAACCTTTGTGGAAAAATTTAAAAACATGGTGGCAATTAAACTGTTTAAATTAACTCCATATGCCTTGAATATATTTTCAACCTTTAAGCAATTCAAGATTAGTATACAAATAAAACACCGCCTGTCTTTCAGTAAGAGAGAATTAAAATGTGGCATTTTTGTTTGTTTGTTTGGGATGTCATGTTCTGAACATGGCTAATTTGACAAAACATTATACCTCCCGGATATGCAATATAAGATAGTATCCAGTTCCGGCTAACTGATTTATGTTTTGTTTATTTATATTTTAAACACTTTATGTATAATCTATTCATTCCTATTTTTCCTAAATATCTGAAAGAACGTAAGAATACCTGTAAGTTCGACCTGGTACGAGAAAGTATGCCACAAGCTATTAATTATGTCCTGGGTGGGAATATGGGATATCTTAAAGCATTAGTAGGATAGACGTTCCATAAACTGCTTTATTGGCTAGATATACAAAAGTGAAGAATGGCATAATCTCCACTGTTAGCGGGTACAATACCCGGCCGGTTCACTACGGATTTCACAATTGGGAATCGTGTCGGACGATGCCGCTGGTAGGGGGGTTTTCTAGGGGATCTCCCGCTTTCCTCGGCCTTTTATTTCGGCGCTGCTCCTTACTCACCTCACTGTTACGTCGGGTCAACTCTAGTAATATTTTATGTATAGACTAATTAGCATTACCTACATGAGATAATGATCCAAGTCGGCATACTGAATAATAACGGAGTAAAATAAGGCTTTGCGATATACCAGCTAGTTATTTTAATGGCCAATTTTTAGGGTTGAGGTATGAAATGCAAATGGAGTAGAGACAGCATGAACGGGCCTATGAAGGAGAAAAAGAAAAAAAAAAGACCAATGGGCACCATCTACCGTGACTTCGGCGATCCCTGTTCTAACCACTAACAACTGTTTTTTTCCATCTGCTCCTCTCATGTCTAATGTTCGATGTTAACCTCAGGTCTGGGTCGCTACACATCGGTGTACACATGCACTCAAGAGCAGTAATTGGTAAAGCATGTCCTTACCACGGAGAGCAAACCTTTCGGGTTAACGTTCAACAAAATACGCAGACTTAAATTTTAACTGGCGGTAAGGAAATGGGCTCACTTATTCGATCAACAAATCAAAACAACGGCAGGCAAAGCGTGAATTACTCAATCCTAAAGAGAAATTTGGAAGTCAGTATATGTTTCTCAGAGCCCTCGTCTATTTCTAGGATCACTGATTTTGATTTCAATAGAGCCATGATACAGTCACTTTCCTCACTGCTCGATGAAATTTATTCCAAGCACAATTTAGGTCGAGTTAAATACACTGAAGAGTCAAAAATACTGGTATAGGCGTGCGCATGCAAATAACAGAGGTATGGAACCAATCAGAGTAACGCGATACGGTTGGCAGCTAGATCGGTTACTGCTGCTTCAATGGCAGGTTATCAAGATTTAACTGAGTTTGAATGTGATGTTATAGTCAGCGCACGAGAGATTGGACATGGCATCGCCGAGGTAGCGATAACATTTGGATGTTCGCGTACGACCATTTCACGAGTGTACCGTGAATATTGGGAATCCGGTAAAACATCTCATCTTCTACATCGCTGCGGCCGGAAAAAGATCGGGAAAGAACGGGACAAACGACGACTGACGAGAATAAGTGACAGATGTGCAGCCCTTTCTCAAATTGGCGCAGATTGGTTTGTGGACTGCCCTGCAGGATTCATGGTGTGAATTGCCTCCTGCATACCATCAGACATTAGTCGAGTCCATGCCACGTCGTCTTGCGGCACTTCT
>NQII01001742.1:125227-173646 GCA_002778355.1 Clitarchus hookeri
GGGGGGGGTTCTGGGGAGCCGTGGTATATGATCGTCGTTGGTGGTGGTAAGAGTGTATAAATACTGTTAAGATATCCTGCAGCCTCATTTATTGAATTTCCTGACTAATTGCCTAGGAACCAGTTTCCAACAAGATGACGCTAGCTTGCACAGAATCGGTTCCCAATGAATGTCTATGTCATATTACAACTGTTCCGTACCTTGCCTTTCAGCTTTATTTGTTATCTATAAACCATTTGCGAGGCCAGATGGGGTTCCAGCTTTCCCCACGTCGAAGTGTTAGTGGTTGTAAGCATACTTTGGAACAAACGGTTGCAAATATCCTGAAGGATAACTTGCGGCTTCGATTTGATTCGTCGACCGATCGTATCGACGCATGTATCGAGGCCCGCGGTGGTTCGAAAAGGGAACCAAATGCGTCCTTCTTCTGCACCCGCATGTTTGGGGATCATTTTCCTGATTAAATAATTATATAATAATTTCTTACTTATGTGTGTGCCATCCAACTGGTAAAATTTCGTTTGTAACCAGAGGTACTTACATCGGTCGGACCACGAGTGCAAGGGCCTCAGTGACGATGTTAAATCAAGTTTACATTAAGTTACTGTATGACCGAGACGAACCCGCGTAAAATAGCCACCAAAATGAATGTCCCTACGATGGACAAAATTGTTATTCTAGTATGAAATTCTGCTATTGAAAATTCGTTAATTGATTTAAGTGATCTGAGGTAATTTTACATTGCGATTATTTAGATATGCAGAATAAATATATAATTATAAATGAACTTAATTATATATAAATAATAGTTATAAATGCATTTAATTATATATAAATAATAGTTATAAATGTACATAATTATGTATAAACATATAACATTTTATAGTAGATGTAGTAGAATATACATTTTGACAATTGACGTTCGCTATCGGGCCTGCCCCTAGGATTTCTTAAACAGCCATTGTTAGTTTCCACTTGAAACATGTTTGCTGTTCTCATGTCCAAACCACGAAATACACTCCACTCCACATTCGGGAATGCACTCTCCTTTCCCCCGAGTGAATTCAACGACCTCTCCAGGAAGCATAGCTATCTTGAGTGAGCAAATTAATGCAAAACATGGGAGGCGTAGGCTTGTACTAAGTGTACAAACATGTGCTCGGAATGCAGTTTGAATAATGGCCTTCTTGTGAGTCTAAGTTAAAGCAGTCTGCCTGCGCTGTGTAATGCTGACCTAAGCAGCACTTATTGCTCATTAGATCCATGGCCCCGTTAAGTCCTACGTACTCACCTATCTGCAATTCACGGAAGCCTCACAATACTTCAATCGCGTGAATGAACATGTCAAAAACCTAGCAGGGAACTTACAAGCTTAAACTTGGCATGAAAAGGCACAAAGAATGCGCGGTGGTTACCTTTTCCTTTTAAATCACATATGAAACGAAACAGTTAACCAATAATAAAAGAAAATCGTTTTACACTTTCACAATTCAATTCAGCGGTGGTAAGTTTGACACCACCGTTATGCTGCTGGACATAAATTATTAATTGCAGTTCAGAAGTAACATATTTTGATTCGAAGAATTTTAAATTTTGTTACGATTAGGAAGTTCAACAAAACATCACCGAAGATATTGCAAATTCCGAGTTTCAAGACATTTTTATTAAAACGCTGCCGTTACGGACAACAAACGAAGCACTTACGTACACTGGTCAGACAAAACGGCTCACGTCGGTGCGAAATGTTTCAGATATGAGGTGGCAGATGAAACCAGAGTTCCAAAGATGCTCAGCTGCTCAGCCTCCTGCTATGGGGGTAACAAGACGTTAATGAAAGATGTTGATGGCTATACGCAGTCGACGAGAACAAAGGATGAATACCACCGCAGAGTGAAAGGTGCACTATGTCACAGGCATAGTTAGTTAGTGGCGATTGGGCAAGCGGGAACGCTAGTCTTCTGAGAGCATTGAATATAAGGGGAACTCTAGAAGCGGCAAAGGAATTGCAATAATTCTCCCCGCCATTCTGGAGCCATTGTCCTGGCTTTTCACCACGCTTTACGAAACATCTAAATTTCATCACCCAATCCCAACTTCATATTTCTACGAGGATACAACACACGAGCATGTGGGCAGCCTTTACAGGGCACGTTTGAACACGACCGCAACTAACCTGATAATGCAAACTCCATGACAATGCTCCGTAGCTTTAGGCGCTTGCCGCGGTACCGGGTATCCTTATCTCCACATCACATCCGGCCCAAACTGATAAGAACAACCAGCGACAACTCATATGCTACTTCCGGTCTTACAACTACGTTCAAGGTCAAACCTGTTTTCCGTACACGGCAAAGGGATCATAGATATACGAAAATAATAACAACAAATAACTAGTTTTATAATTTTATGTAAGTACCGTAATCATATTGTACATGTCCTAATATAGCTCTCATGCCTCGAATATAAGAAGATATATTATTCAAGACCTGTTTTCCGGAATATTGGAGGTTTTAATACTGATGTTGCTAAAGATGATAATGCGTTTGTTAAGCAAGTTTCTCAAGCTTGATACCTGCCAAATGCTGAAGTTTGGAAGTAGGTATTGAATCTGCTCTGCGGCGTGAGGCGCCAGCACTTGATGCTAGCCCTCAGTGATAGGGCGTAGGAATACGTCGACACTGTTGTCTCTAGGTCCAATTTACTAATAAATTACACTTTATTTGTGAGTTCACATAATCGAGTTTTATTGTTGCTTGAACAGGTTAACTGGTACATGAACTCACGAGACAAACTCCCCTCCCCTTTTTCTATGTAGGCTACGTATGGTTTGACGCCGCGACTGGCGTCGTGAGGGGGGGGGGAAGATTCTTCACACTTGGTGTATAACTACTTATCTGACACTGCTGCGCTGTCTTCCCTCGGCTGGCGGCTTGGTGGGGCGTCCCGACGCCTGGCCTCGAAGTTCCTCATTCTCGGGTCCACGCAGGACTCTGCATTTGACGACGTCGGACTGACTTTCCTCGGATTCTTCCCGCCGCACGCCCCGCTTGACGGCCTCCGACTGAGGTCCACGTCTTGATGCATTTGGCGAACTCGTTTTCTCTCGGCTCCCGGTACACCCTTCTCGTTTGACGAAGTCTGACTGACTTTTCTCGGATTCTTCCCGCCGCACGTCCCGCTTGACGGCCTCCGACTGAGGTCGACGTCGTGATGCATTCTTGATCCTCGACTGACTCCGGCTGACTGACTGACTGCTCGATCCGCGACTTGGCTGATTGACTGACTCGTTCATCGCACTGGCTTCGTCTGGCTCCGACCCGGACGCCTCGCTTCAGGTCCCCTGACTGACTGATTCGACGTCTCTCCACTGACTGCCTCGTTGCTCCCCCCCTTCACGTGGTTCTGTAGCGTCCATCACCATATTCAACTTCCCCCGTCTCTGCACGTGGTCCGGGGTGCTTGTCGTCCCCCCGGGTCATAAAACACGTGGCCGCTGCTCGTGTGGTCCGCAGCCGGCCTGGCGTCGTCCCTTGGTTCTGGCCTGGAAGTTTATTGTCCCGTTCTGCACGCACGTCCCCTAAAAGCTCTCATGGTTTATTACGGTACAAGCCCGGGATAGATGCAGCTGGTGGTGGGACCTCTGTGTCCCTTGGGCAGCTGCAAAATGCAGCTGTGTCCGCGCCCTGGTGCCTTCCGTTGTCTCCGGATGTCGTCTGCACGTGCAGGAACAGTTGCACGTGCAGAAACCTTTGGTAGCGCGCCTTTGCAGCTGCGAGGCTCCTGGCGTCACTCTGCCGGCACGTCCACAAAACCCTTAATCCTTATTGCGGTCGTCCGGCTGCGAGCTTCGCCAGAGCATGTGTTCTGACGAATAAAATATAGGGACGCAGAATGCGTCAAGCTTAAGGAAGTTATGTTCTGCTTTATTTATTATATAGATTGGGTATTCAAGGTATGGCAGCTAATCCTGGTAGTGGACTTTTAAAGATGTGGTTTTATCGTCGTTTGCATAACAATCCTGGTGTTGCTGTTAATTATAGTAACCAAATTGATGTACGGGATGTAATATGCTGGAAGACTTTTGCTCTACACGAAAGTGTTATTAACCAAACTGATATTGTTTCTGTAGCTCAAGCTCTTGTACTGTATTCTCGTAAAACGATTAAGCTGGAATTGGGTGATGATATTTGGATGTTTCGTAAATTAGTTGCTACTACTGGTGATATTAATATATTAGGACATGTGCAATATGTTTACGGTACTTAAATAAAATTATAAAACTTGTTATTTGTTGTTATTATTTTCGTATATCTATGATCCCATTGACATGTGCGGAAAACAGGTTTGACCTTGAACGTAGTTGGAAGACAGGAAGTAGCATATGAATTGTCGCTGGATGTTCTTATCAGTTTGGGCCGGATGTGTTGTGGAGATAAGGAGCCCGGTACCGCGGCAAGCGCCTAAAGCTACGGAGCGCTGCCGCGGAGTTTGCATTGTCGGGTTAGCTGCGGTCGTGTTCAGACGTGCTCTGTAAAGGCTGCCAACATGCTCGTGATGCGTTGTGCGGCAGACAAATTACTGTCCCAAAACATCTCCCCGCCTAGTGCATATTTTAGAATGGAAATGTTACAAAAAATTTCTACATAGCGCATTACTTGGCCTATGTTATTTAGCCTGGCAGTAACTTGGACTAAATGTAATTTGGCCTAAAAGTCAGCCTGGCCTAAATCACTACAAATCACCTGGTATAAGTCACTAAGCATAAAAGACACTTGGCCAATTGTTAACAGACAATTTTCCTATAAGCAATTTCAACTAAAAGTCACTTGTCCTTATTAATTTTAGACAAAGTTACTTTTCAGCCAATTGACGTATGCCCAATCTATCGGCCCGAATGCACGCACATTATAACAATAACCATTTCACTGAAGAAAAAATATGTTCTCAGTTCTAAGATTTTTGGACTGCACGACTGGTTATTTGCATAATTGGTGTTTTACCTTGCCAGTTTAACTCTTAGGTGTTTTATCCTCGAGAACATCAAACTCACATACATTATCAAGTTAATTTAAGTACCTTTTCTTTCCTTTAGTATTCAATAAGAGCGACAGTAAATACTGTAATAGCACTTCACAATTAAAATAAATAAATTTGTGATGTAAAATAATTACGAATTGCAGGAAAAACCACGGACGAACTGATTCAGCGCCCAGAAGCTGAGATATAAATAAAAATTGTATGAGTGATCTAAAATGTTACTTTGAAACTTAATTTTCGTGTATTTGTTCTGTGACACACAACATTTTAGTTATTACTGGAGACCAGGAAATGTCGCGGATTCACTCAGCAACAAGCTAGACTGCACAATCCTTTGTGCACTCGAGCATCAGTTAGTTGTTCATTGGCTGTTGCTCCAGTTACATCCAATATCAGGTAGCACGGGATTCGGGTATTTTCCTTGCAGGTTCGTTATTGGATGAAAGTCGTTCGGGGCGTGCCCAACAAACTATGGTCCAATGGAAGCACAAACACATCTGTACACGTGGATGCAGTTTAACTCGTCCTAAGATGAATCCGCGAAATGTCTCGGTCTCTAGACATACCAGTTATACAAAAAAAACACATAGAAAAACTGGATTACATATATCTAGAAGAAAAATTTTATATGAAACATACTTATCCCTTCCAGTCTCTTGAGATCCTTAGATGTCTTCATGTACACTTTTCTTAGAATGAAGAAAACGGCCGACAGCCCAGCAAGAATAAACAGGAACCAGTAGTTCATTATTACTGAAATGGTCAAGGCTCCCAGAACAATAAGCAAGTACTGGAAATAAATAACGTCATTTAAACATATTTTTTTAACGGTAGAGGAATTTTATTAACTAGAGAAGGAAATAAATTCTATGTTAGCATGCTCAAACAAAACTGGTTCTCTTAAAAAAATGTTTTTATTATACTGCATTATTACGACAAAATATAGCTATTTGAGTATTTACATATATTTACAGAACCTGCGTCGGTAACTAGACAAAGGAATCCCTTCCCAAATAGAAAATCATTGATTTCGATACCACTGTGAGTCGTTTGCCGGTTTTGAGCCTCACTTTGCTATAAAAGAATATCGTGACATGCTCATTTATGAAACCAGGTTTCTAGATTAGTTATAAAACGGCCAATGAAGTTCGACAGATGACGATAACAACTTCTTGAAGGCATTATGATTATGATTATTAAAATAGGCCCAAAATTGTCTCTTGAACTTCGCTTATGAGACTCAACTGTAAGTATTAGAGCCCGGATAGTGCGTGTTCGTACTCGTGTGACATAAAGTTGCAGGAATGGAATACATACAGCTACACACCTCAAAAAAAGTTTTGCACCATCGGAATTTCTGAGTTACTGTACTAGGTTCCTCACGGTCCACGAGCACGCATGGGATAAAAAATACGCACTGTCTGTAGAGAATATCATGCCTGACTTGACAGAAAACACCGACGATGAAAAACAAAGCACAATCTGAGGTAAGGTGCATTCCTAATACAGACGGCGCAAAACTGGTTTTGAGGTGTGCACAATCGACTTATTTTAGTTTCGTAACATCAGCTTACTTTTATGATTTAAATTGCGTAGAATAAAAATATTGTGCTTTGGAAATTATACCGAAGCACCCCTGTTTGGTTTTCTGTAATCATACCAACAATTCATTCTGGTTTGATATTCATTATCTACTTCCAGCCAAAGTTTTTGGTTTTCCCAAGACATTCTTGTAACAGAACACCCGTGTCATCCAGGGTGGAAACAAAAAGTCCCAGCATCTATCATAAATACAATAATTCTAGTATACAGGTATGAACGAAAATTAAAGGTTTGGTCTCATACACCATGTTGAATTCTTAAGCATAGTCCTACTGCTGATTTATGCTTATAAGACAAAAAGTTTTGAAAATGGAACTATAGTTCTCCAGCTACTTTATTTACTGTTAGTGCAGACAGGGCATGTGAATAATCAATGTGTGTTTATGTTATAATTAAAATTAAACAGAATAATATGTTATTAACTAATAGTAATGCATTTATACGCAAGTAGCTATAAATGAGCAGTTCTAAAACACCTGGCGCCTGGCAGGGAGCGGGGAGCCGGTGAGCATCTCCCGCGGTACATCGATCACGACACCACGCACTATATTTACGGCGCTACACAAGGCTCTCATCGCTGATTGGCTATGTGAGGCTCTCTAAATGTTCTAGTCTGTGATTGGCTACGCGAGTCTCTCACAATTTTCTGGAAAATACATATTTTTTAATTTTAATTATTTATATTTTAAAAAAATGTTTTAAATTTTATTATGATATTTAACTGATCACCTAAGCGAGGCTCTCAAAACTGGCAAGTCAGTACGGGTCATGTTAGCCGAAGAATGTTAACAAATAATAATTTAAGCCCTATGTGAACTTCTAAGCATAGTTGGTCGTAATTCCCGAAAAGTTTAAGATTTAGTTGTCTAATTCATATCATAGGCATCGAAGCCGACAAGGAAAATTAGCAAATGGTCATTTAAGCCCTATGCGAACTTATAAGCATAGTTTATTATAATTCCCGACCCGTTTATTAGTGTGTGTTGCCTTTAATGCCTTATCATTGTGTATGGTTGGGAAGACTCTGAGATAACCAACACGCATATGTTTGAGAAGTTCTTGATATAACTCTCCCGGCTTGGCCTGCAAGAGCGTGATGTATATCTCATAGGAAGGACATAAATGTTAATCTAATGAGGGAAAACTTAACCTTATCATGATGATGGGAGTGATGTTATGAAGTTGCTGAACGTATATCTTACACGATACGGAACTTATGCGCACCTATGATTGTAGGGAGTAAATGAATCTGTAATAATTTTTACAGATATAGGAAATAAATAACTCCACAATTATTTGTGTCGTCAGGAACTAATATATATATATATATATATATAATTTGCCATCTGTATGTTAAATAATTCGGAAATTACGAGCACCTATGCTTATAGGGCTTAAATTATACTGTGATAATTTACCCATTGCCGAGTGTGTGCTGTGTATCGACACTTAGAACCATATGTAGTAATGAATATGTATTTTTTCCCTTTTGGTGTAAACTTACTCGGCCAATCTTTGTTTTCATGTGTTGATGGGTCTGCTGTATGTGTGTGTATGTATGTGCGTACAAGAATTTTGCATACTGGAGCCGTGAGCGTATATCACTTGTAAAACTTGTTTCTCGGGAGGAGTCGCACAGAGTTTCTCCTTTGGTGTAACATACTCTTCGTCGCAGTGTTCGGCGTCACCCTTTATGTTAGGGTGCATGCATCGTTGAAGTGTTTGGCACCACCCTTTATATTAAAATGCCCGCATCGTTGAAGTGTATGGTAGCGCCCTTTATGTCATGACGCGCACGCTTCGTCATAGTGTTCGGTGTCATCCTTTATGTTAGGGTGCGTGCATCGTTGAAGTGTTCGCCGCCACCCGTTATATTAAAATGCCCGCATCGTTGAAGTGTACGGTAGCGCCCTTTATGTTATGCAGTGCACGCTTCGTCGCAGTGTTCGACATCGCCCTTTGTGTTAGGGTGCATGCGTCGTTGAAGTGTTCGGCAATGTTCTTTATGTTTCACCAAGTGCCATGGAGACATCCTTTATGTCATGCCTTGCATCACAGCGACTGGGGAAGACTCTGAGATCATCCTCCCAGCTTGGAATGCTAATGTGTGATGTCTGAGACAACCTATCGCTTGAAATGCGAGAGCATGAAGTATAAGATCTAGTAGGAATGAATTAAAAGGTAATTTGTTTGGAAGACTCTGAGATAACCAGTGATGTAGGGACCAGTTGGGTAACATGGTAGGGATTTGGGAATACTCGGAGAATCCCCTGCAAGAGTATGATGTAGGGGCCGGTCGGGTGACATGGCAGGGATTTGGGAAAACTCGGAGAACACACACTGCAAGAGTGTGATGTAGGGGCCAGTCTGGACGTCAGGGAAGACTCGGAGAACACCCTCTTGCCCATGTTATGTATTTACTGGTTGTACCTTAAATGGTTCGGGAATTATAATCAACTATGCTTATAAAGTCGCATAGGGCTTAAATGACTGTTTGTTAATTTTTCTTGTCTGAGTCCATGCCTATGATATGAATTTGACGACTACATCTTAAACGATTCGGGAATTACGTCCAACAATGTTTATAAGTTCGCGTAAGGCTTAAATGACTACTTGTTAACATTCTCCAGATAACATGACCGGTACTGACTTGCCAGTTCCGAGAGCCTCGCGTAGCTAATCAGAGACGAGGACATTTTGAGAACCTCTCGTAACCAATCAGCGATGAGAGCTTTGCGTATCGCCGCGCATCTAGCGCGTAGTGACGTCATCGATGTCTCGCGTGAGATGCTAGCCGGCTCCCCGCTCCCTGCCAGGCGCCAGGTGTTCTAGAACCGCTCATTTATAGCTACTTACGCAATAGCTAAAATGTTAGATCTGTACTTCTGTGTAATGTGAATGGCTAAAAGACTGTAGTCGCGTTTTATACAGCTAAACACATGGAATTGGTAGGAATGCAAATGCGTGCTGTAATGTTTTCAAAGCAAAACTCGCAAACTTGATTTGCCATAAATTTAAACAATACATTCGAGATACGTCAAGTATTATAACTTTTTCACTTAATTCTCTGCCAACTTAACAGGGAGTCTGGATGCTATGGACAGCCTATAACATCAAGGCAAGAACAAATATCGCTAATTAAAACGTAGTTTGTGGTCAATTATGGCATTTCTATGATAAAATTGCATGAGTTCCATCAGTGCAGTTGTTTGTTGAGTTTGCCCACCTGCGCCGAATCAAACATTGATTTAGGGAGCTGCTCATCCACGGTACCAACGTCTTTAGAAAAGCGGTTCATCACTCTGCCTGCAAGGAAAAAACATCCATGATAGTAACTGCATGCTACAGCACAAACACTGATGACCAAACATACATTCCTAGAAATGATTTATAGTTAAGCGAGTATTTTGTAAGCCCTGCTGCTTAATTTATTTTTTAGCCCATCATGCAACCTGCCAACAGTGTAATTAACATTTCCGTGGAAATTGTAAGTAGTTCTAACCGATTTTATATACAGGATGATTCTAAAATCATGGGACAAACATTGAGGGGTGGTAGAGCTCAATAAAACAAACAATTATTGTATAGGAGTATATCGGCGGAAGTGACGCGTTGAGGCACAAACACAAAAACATAACACATTAACGGAAACATAAAATGTTCATTAGCAGCATACTTAACGAGTGATTCCGTACAGAAAATGTTAAAACAGTTGCTGGAAATGCATCCACCAACAGTCACGCATGCTTGGCGACCTCTACATATGGCGTGATTGGCTGACAATGGTGGCGTGCGTGAAATACCCGGCGTATTTGAATCTGTTCGCCAATCACTCCGCCGACTCTACCAAGCTTGCATTACTGTCGGTGGTAGCAATTTTGAGCAATTATTATAAACATTGCTCTAAAAAGGCATTTAGAGGCGACGTTGTAAATAAACAATGTGTTGCATTTCATGTGTTATTTTTGTGTTTGTGCCTCAACGCGTCACTCCCGCCCATATATTCCTATACAATAATTGTTTGTTTTAGTGAGCTCTACCACCCCTCAATGTTTGTCCCATGATTAAAGAATCACCCTCTGTATACATTAATTGGCACGAATTTATAATACTGTTAATTACATTTAATAACTCCGGCATTTATTGGGTTAATTCAATGACTATAATTATCCAAGAAGTGAAATGTAAACATTTAAAGACAAGCACATGAAAATGTTTATATTTACACTCGGCGTAAAGAGACAAACGAGCTGAAAATAGAAAGCAAGTGGGGTTTTCAATAGTGCATACTTCACCGTAAAGGGACTGTAGTATCCATGAATCGACCAAGCGACTACGTGAAATTCCCTCTAAGAGAAACAAGCTACAGTTGTGTAAATTATTTCTACAATACGAATACAAAATAAACTAATTATAGTTGCCATATATTTAAACACTTTAACATATGGCTTTACTTTTGCTCAATTTCTGCAAACGTTACTGAGCGTACTCAAGAAAGGGTTTACAACATAACATGTGCAATTCCAGTTATTTTTCAAAGGTTGGTTGCAAAAGTTATCAATTAATCGTGGCCTGCCTATAAAAATACACTTTCATACGCCACAGAGCAAGATCGGACCTCGCATGCCGTATACATTTTGTTTGTGAACTTCTATTATTATTTAAATTGTATGATGTACTATTTTTTTATTGAATTTCTTGCATTATTACTTGATGTGAGATTTCCTTACTCGATATTGTATGTAAACTATGACTACTTGCATTTGATTATCAGTTTATATTATTCTTCCTAGCGTCACCACGTCTCGTGTGGGGCTGTCTCTCATGTTTATACCTGGAGATCCCTTGTCTCTCGCTGTTGATTGCCAACTAGGTATGCATGTTGGAAGTTAATATGTTTGCCTTTCATTTAGGGCTCAACTCTGCTCTTATTTGTACATTTGTAACAGTAAAAAACGAAAACGTTAAATTGATTGAAGTCAAAAATTGCAAGACTTGTATCCAAGATATGCACCAAAGTTGATTAGAGAATTTAAGTAATGCTAGAAAGTGGACACTAACAAAAAAACTCTTATATACAATTATATCTCAGTAAGAGGCCTATTGATCTATTTTTAAAATAGGAGACTAGGATTAAAACAAATAAATGCAGGTAGTACTCGTATAAGTAAATATAACAGACCAGACACGTTGACGATTTACCCGCGGCAGAAAATATGGACGTAATACATTCCGTAATAAAATGTGTTCAGTTTGTTTAAGCAAATGCAGTTTGATAGATAACTTACCTGTAGGATTGACATCGAAGAATTTGATGTATGTTTTGATAACGCTGTTGAACATTTGGTTGTACAAATCTCTCGAGCACTTTAAGCTCAAACTGTAGAATGCCAGTATTTTCAACAACGACAAAATGATTGTCGAAGCAATGAGAGCCGAGTAAATATATATGCAGAATTCTGTAGCAGCGGCCCGTTCCTCTGAAATGGGCGTATCGCTTCCGACATCGACCCCGGCCGAGGTGGAGTTGTTGTTCTCTTCAGAAGGAGACGTTGTGTACGCGCTGCTCATGTCAGAATAACGCAAGTTTTCATTCGTTCTGACCCTTAAAAAAAATGTATTAAAATATTAATGCCATATATTTTTTTATAACAAAATATGGAAAGTTTAGAAAAACATTAAATAAAAGAAGTTCAAAAACGTTATATGCAATGCTACTTTCTACGTTGCCTTTATTAATGTAAATAATGACACCTAGTTTGTTTCTTCACTGAATCATTTTGGCCGATGATTAATCAGCCGTAGGAATTTTCTGAACTCGTCAAATGCATGCAAATTTTAAGTGGAAACGGAGAAGATTTCACAGCTTCCCCACAGTTAAACACCGCAGATTAAAGTCCGCTGGGCGCAAATATTGATGGAGAGGGCACGGCTACTGATAGGCGTATGCAGTCACGCTTAATGGAATTTCGGTCACCCCACCAGGTAAAACGCACAAGAAATTTTATAATATCATAACCCAAGGCAAATATTACCTTTTTATTCAGTGCCGTAACAAATTAATAAGTCAAAAACATATAAAATATATAACCGAAATTACTAACGGTAGATGTGAAAATTTTCAACTTGCTTAAATGCTACATCGGGATTAAACGTTGACATTTGATGTGAAAATGCAACGAGGGAGTTAGTACCGAAAAATCTGACGTAAGCCTGAACGAGCGTTACAATATTTGGATATAAACTCAGGTTAGTTGTATGCGCTATATTTAGACGTGAACTTAGGTTAGTTCCGCTTTCAATGTTTCCTTTCCATTCCCTCCGATTGCGTGATAGCATACAGCGGGGGTGACAGGAAACTGCAAGTACTGCGAGGTCTGGAGGGGAATGGTAAGGAAGGCGCACAGAGTAAATAAGTACACAGAGGCGAAACTGCGTGGTGGTCCCTTTGATTTGGGTGTATCCGTCCTCTGATTGGTTACGAGAGTTTCCAGGAGTGGGTCTTGTGTCTTATAGGCTACTGCTGCTGCAAAAGGCTCCCTATTTGCTGGGCTGCCTGCTGGCAAGTATGCTGCCAGCAGTTGATTGGTGAACGGCGTTCCGAAATACTGCTGGCAAGTGACGACATTTTGCTCGCGTAATGAGCGGCTGTTTTACATGGAAAGCCTAAAATACTCTGTGGTAGACGGCCAGTTCAACATAAGAAATGAGCGAAGTGGGTGCAGAGATGCGGGCGGCTCTTATCGTAGAGGGGTCTGGAGAGCTGATGAGGGTGACGCAAGATGGGTATGGAGCAGCACCGGAATGCAAGGACGGGGGAAACGGGAGATCCCAGAGGAAACCCGCAGACCAGTGTGCATCATCCGGCACGATTCCCACATGCGAAAATCCTTGGACGATCCCGCCGGGAATGAAAACGCGGTTCGCTTTGGTGGGAGGCAAGTATCCTAACCACTTCACTACCGCGCCCCAACATATAGAAGTTTGGAATGCATTCAGCTGAGAGTTGGAGAACTTAAAATAATATTTTCATCGTCTTGATGTAGCAGATCTATTATACAGGATGTATCAGTACAGCGGTTAAAAACTTTCAAGAGAGATAGAGTTCACCTAGACTATCGGAAATCACATAGCAATGCATGGTAGGAAACTTTTCCTGGCGCGGTAGTGACGACACAAAAAAACGTCAGATCTTCAATGCGCCGGAGATGTGAGGCCTGCATCACGGCATGGGGTAGTCATTTCGAACACCTTTGATTTTTGCTGTACTAAGAAAATAAATATGTTTTCTCACCCTGTTCGTGTCCTTCCTCTCTCGTGTTTTGTGTCGTCACTACCGCGCCAGGAAGCGTTTCCGACCATGCATTGCTATTGTGATTTCCGATCGTCTAGGTGTGCTCTATCTCTCCTGAAAGTTTTTAACCGCTGTACTGATACATCCTGTATGAGCTCTAAACGTAAAAACCATATAGCTTAGATCAAAATCATAATACTTTGAAGCACTAAACTTTGCAGTTACAATTTGACACCCAAAAGAACAATATTTATCTTGACGCACAACTTACCAGTATGACATCCAGTAATCCGTACAACTTGCTGATATTTGAGAAAAAACAACTGTAAAAATCATGGAAAATAATGCCAACTTATTTGGTCCACACAAAAAATATTCCAAGTAGACAGATCTATGCATCGTTCCTTTCGATGAGGACTCTGCAAAATTCTGGACTGAGTTGTCGTGTTTTTGTGAATCAAATTCAGAGCTCCCGAAACTCTGAAAACAACAATTCATTTTTTAAAATTTAATTTTGTTTGATTATAGGTCTAACAAAAAATTTACCACATACATATTGATAGTAGTTATATAATCATATTCTATTTCTTAACAGCGAAGAAGTTAGTCATTTCTTTCAACACAATTTCCTGTGAATAGTTTAAAAAATTTAGTCAAAAGTGAAAAAAGCTTTCTATCTCTCTCTCTCTCTTTATATATATATATATGTGTGTGTGTGTGTGTGTGTGTGTACACACACACTCATACACGAGGAAACAAGAAATCTAGATCTAAAACTATAGATTTTTTTTTCACATATATATATATTTTTTCTATATTTATAAAATCTCCAAAGTGTTGAAAATTACGGAATGTATAGTGTACGTCTTCAAAGATGTGCAAGTTAAGTGAAACATACGATACAATAATCTAGCTACGATAATTTAATAGAGAGATGATGAATGTAAAATATCCCAAACAACCACTTTTATTTTGTAACTATTGTGGAGTTTTTTTTTCCAATCCACATGTTGGTTGATGTCACAAAATGTGAAGTTATTTGGAAGGATTTCTAGTTATTAAATGTTTCTCAGCATCTTCCAAATAAAAGCTTTTTTTTTTATTTTTTTTTTTTGCATTTTTGTTATTAGCAATATGATTAATATTAACGAACATAGCGATTGTCTAGGAATGGCCACTCTGAGACAATCTTAAGCAGCTGGGAATATAATTGCTATTACTAAGCTACTTTCAAAGTGACAGTACGTAATGTACATTATTTATTTTTGACCTGAATATCTTATTTACTTTACTGCAAATGTTATGTTTATAAAAGACCGAGTTGAAGGAACTCTTCAGCAAATGTTGCATAAACAAAAAAAAATATATATATATATATAATTAGATTTTAAGGGTGAGCCTTGCAGGTTGTTTGATATATATATATATATATATATGTATGTATATATATATAGTAGGTTCTGTTTAACACTCTGCGTCAATAATGACTTACTCTTTTATGGTCAGTGTTATCAAACTTTGCCAGTTTCGTTAGCAACAGTGAGACATACACATTGCGAGTCACAAAATTACACAAACCATGGCACCAGATCAGACAATTTCTAAGGTCTCTTCATAGTGAGTGAGTGAAGAGATTTAGGGGGCTCTCAACAACGAGGTGTTGAGAGCCGAGAGGGAGAGCGGAAGCTGCTCGGCGGCCGTAGTCGCCGCGGCTAAGGCTTATTCTATTCAGTTTGAGAAGCTCAATGCTGATAGTTTGACACCTAAACATTTTCGCCACCAGGTAGGACTGGTGTTACATGTGTGCCAGAATTACACTGAAGAGCCAAAAAAAACTGGCATACCTGCCTAATATCGTGTAGGGCCCCCGCGAGCACGCAGAAGTGCAAGACGACGTGGGACAGACTCGAATAATGTCTGAAGGTATGCAAGAGGCAACACACACCACGAATCCTGCAGGGCAGTCCACAAATCCATAGGAGTGCGAGGTGGTGGAGATCTCTTCTGAACAGCACGTTGCACAGCATCCCAGATATGCTCAATAATGTTCATATCTGGTGCATTTAGGTGACCAATGGAAGTGTCTAACGTCAGAAGATTGTTCCTAGAGCCACTCGGTAGCAACTCTCGACGTGTGGGGTGTCGCGTGTTATCGCTACCTCGGAGATTATGTCCAATCTCTCGTACGCCGACTATAACACCTGTTCAAATGCACTTAAATCTTGATAACCTGCCATTGTAGCAGCAGTAACTGATCTAGCTGCCGACCGCATCGCGTTGCTCTGATTGGTTCCATCCCTCTGTTATTTGCATACGCACGCCTATACCCGTTTTTTTTTTTTTTTGCTCTTCAGTGTACTTCGGCTGGCATATAAACAAATGAGATAAGTGTAATTTTCATAAAATAAATATAATTTAAAAAAAAATTATTCGTATTATAATTATTATAATATGATTTATTACAATATTTGTTATATCTATTACGTTTGTATTATATGTGTTAGAACCTACGCGTATGATAACCTTTGTTCTTCGCATAGAGTGGGAAAAAACTAAATATGTTCAAAAGTTGTTTAATATTTAGTGGTAAAACTGAATTCACCAAACCCTGTATTACAGAATTACTTTAATCAAATGTAACAACAGAATCGAAAAATGACTTTTTATGGCAGCTATATTTATTTCGCTCTTAAATTCGTAACTTTTTTTCTCACTAAAATCAGCGTTGACGAAAACTGAATGCCAAACACAAATGAATTTGTATTGTTTACTCTTACAAATAGCGTTGACAGGTGTGAATGATAGTTACAAAATAAAATTAATTCGTAATATTTTGGCTCGAGCAATTACACATCACAAATCGAGCTAAGCACAAACATTTACACACTACATTCTCAATTTACTGCCAGCTTAAAAAGCGACCTATTTGGAACACCAGTACACCTCGACGCGGAAGTTTTGCTTGCGCCAAACACTCCCATAAGGAATATAGTGTTGTTCCTAACTAAAGCAGAATAAACCTCATCCAGGCGTTGCGCTTTTTACGCAAGGATGCCGGACCAGCAATGACTTGCGCCTTCATCCTTAAATGTCTACATTTTGAGTATTGAGTTTCCAAATAGTTCAGAGCCTACTAAACAGATTTCCCGCAGATCCGCCCGGCTAGGTTTACCAAACATCCAGGATGAAAAATAACAGGATATTCACTTTGGAAAAGGACACTCACCCTGGAAAAGACGACACTTTAATTTCATTAGTCGCGCAAATTATTTATGCCAGGCAACAATAAATTCAATAATTTTTGCATTAGGCTAATTTATTAATAATTTTGAAGATCTGAAGGAAAAAATACAAAAATACGTAAATCAAGTTATTGCTATTTCAAGCAGTCGATTTCCAAGAGTTTAAATAATAACCTAAAATTAAATTACCATTATTAGTTAACATTAGATATGAAAACTAGATACCAGGAAAATAAACTAATTTGCTTACAGCGGTTGACACAAAAAAACATTTCAATACACACCCTGCAATATTCAAAATAAATCTACATAAATAAATTGAAGACTTTTTTGTTGCACAAAAACTATCAAAATAAACAGTAAACAAATCCTATGTTTTATCAAGTAAAAAATGTTTGGGCATTATTCATAATCACAAAAAAAATGTTGGCCGGATGCAAAAAAAAATGCTTAGGAAAGAGGAACGTGTGGTAACCCAAATCGGCCACAACCGTGCGACTTAGTCGACAACAACAGACGAATGAGAATTTGCTTAACAATACAATGCAGAATTTTACATCTATTACGAAGGCAAAACTTTTCTTAGAGTTCAGGTTCCTTATAATTAGTTATTTAGAAAAGTTCTTAATAATCGCATATTGATGTAACATTAAAACGAACATAAACTGTATATATGCGTACTGCATGTTTATAAGTACAGTTGTATCGGAACTAGAAATATTAGAACATCACCTTATGCGAAACACGTGACTTTCTCGGCATATCCTTGGCGTGTCCTGTTATTCCAATGCTGTCATCTGTTTCATCGCCACTCGTGTCATCAGAGCTCTCACCTTTCTCCAGAAATCTTGCATAGTCTAGCTTACTTGCTGTTATTTCCAGAAATGTTCCTTGAATTTCTATTCTACCCTGTATGTGAAAAAAAACATTTTTTTTTATTTACGCACAAAATAACTTTTAAAATTAAATTTTACGTCATTATTTTAGATTAAATGAAAAAAAACTGAAGAAAAAAACTGTAATACGCCTATAAAAATGTCATGTTTATGCTTCCCCCGTAATGTAATTTCAATTTAATTGTGATTAAACTGAAGTAACTTAAGATGCTATAGTATCCTATTTAATGTCAGCAAAAACTTTCTTAAAATTTTATTTAGGTACTTAAACTAAAAAGTTACCTTAGAGAACCACTTTAACTAAAAAAAGTAGTTTTATATAGAAAATAATGCAATTGTGTTGTAAAATGTCTGTGGTGGAAATGTAAATCATATTTACAATCCTAAGCACATTATACCGTCTTACACTTGGTAACATTAAAGGTGGCTTGCATGTTTTAATTACTGTAACGAACTTTGTTAGCTGGTTGGAGAGATCATAATAACAAAATAAACATTTTAAGATTTACCAATGGTAGAAATTATGAAATGGCGTATAAAGAGAAGTTTTTCTTCCAGGCTCTTGGGGCTGAGGCGAGAATTGGNGGGGGGGGGGTGGACGGACGACTTAAATTACATCGCATTAAGTAAAAAAACTATCGCATGTACGAGTCTAGAAATACTTTTTTTTTGGAGCGCCAAGAAAAAAAATTATCCAGTGCTTCTAGTGGCCTAATAAGGTATTGACGGAGACGTGCTTACGGGAATTTTAAGTGGTGTATTACGAACATGTCTACTCGGTGTTCTTACCAGAATGTGACTCAATAGAAAGCTGCATTTTGCATAAATAATTATACACACAGCATAATATTTTGGTGGGAGTTTTGCGTGGAACATTGATAATATCTAAATGAGGTACATATTTAAATAAAGAAAATTTAAAACAACTTCAGCGCCATATATGTAGTATTTATGTATGCATATACATACGAATTAATGCAAGTATGTATTTATATGTAAATGTATTATACACATATATATACACACACAACACACATATATACACGATATGTGTTCAAATGAAACCAGTCCGCAGGGCCCACAGTGATATTTGGTCAATAGTTGGCAAACTGTCAAAATTTCAACTCAAAATATCGGCCAAACTGATAAAACATTAATAGCACATATTCCCTGCCTGGAGAACCGTTGACCCCAATGTGAAACTCCCTTTACCTGAGGTTTTAATTCAGTTCAAAAGTGATCCACGATTGCTTCGGATGCGCCTTTGAATGTTTAAGCAAAATAGCGAGTTTCACTGAAGTTGACGTGTGAGGAGTACATAAGATAGGAATTGCGCTGTTTTCACACCCTGCTATAGTTGTCCTGGGCAGGCAGCCAGCCAGTCAGGGCTGGCAGGTGACAACGAAACTTTGCAGGAAAGAACCGGAGCGAGAGAAAAACAGGGAAAGTCCCTGAAAATAACTTATATAAGCCCTCTATGAAGGAATCAAGGGAACCCCCTACGAGATTAGTACCGACACAGCTGCCAGGAACCCCCGAGATGCTTGCCACACCCCTCCCACCCTCCTAGTTTGAGCGCGCGAGCAGCTAACGAGACACGAAATCCTACACAAAAAACGCGCAAGGTACATGGGGGAATTCCCGATTTCTCTCGTGACAATCTGCTGACAGCCAACTTGAATATAGCAGGAGACTGGTTAAATTCAGGAGCAACCGAGAAAAGGAGGTCAGCTGTAATCCGTCGTTGACAAGGAGTTATTCGGCAGCCGCGATGCGAGACAGAGAAGGCAGTTAGGATGAGAGGCAGTCGTATCACCAGGCCGGAGTTCGGACCCGGCCTAGGCAGTAATGTAAAATCAGTTGTTCGCAGTCAGTTGTTCAACCAAGACGGGAGTTGTTCAGCGGTACAGCCGCGAGACGAGATAGATGCAGCCGAAACGGTAGGCGAATCAGGCACGGGAGTAATCAGTCGTGTGACGATAACAGTGCCGAGAATATGAGTAAATTCCCGAAAACGAGTGGCAGCCCCATGCCGAGAGGCGCCATTCCCCGAGAGACGTAGTCGTGCACCGGATGGCGACGTTTCAAGTAGTCACGAAATTAACAGTGGAAGTTCTTGAAACAGCAAGGATATATATAGAAAAATATTATTGGTATTATATGCCAATAACAGTGCAACAAATAATTATTCACTGCCCCAAAATTATACTTCCTGCTTTTTTTCCAGTCGGGAAATTACCCGAAGGCGCTCATGAAGTTCAGAATAAGGATATGAAGAAATATCACGAAAAGTATTTCCGAGGAAATGTTATAGAATAAAGACTATGGATGACGTTTTCAGTTGGCTATTTATTTCTTCAGATCCGATCATTAATAGTATAAGAATGCTCCCACAGAAGAAAATGAGACAAATTTTGCCAGATGTAATGTATACATAATACATGTAAATTGATGTGTGCCCATCATTAAGAACTTTTAAATTTAAATGTTATGTGTTTTTTGTTATGTGTTTTTTACTGATACCAGTATTATTATTAGTTTTTTGTTTTAAATTGTGCGTATCCTATTAAGGGTTTAACTACTGATGTAGAAAAATATATGAAATTAATCCAATGTTTACTGTATTCAAAACAGAGCCACATTCTTTTGATTAATTTTTGTTTTATTCATCATTGGCGATATCCAAAACGTGCACCTATAGAATTTCTTTCGTATCTTGTTACGCCATATTTTGGTTGAACAGCTTTAAATTAAATAACACTTTGAGGAGTATTCACTATGTACTCGGGGCTTCATTTAAATTGAGATTTATTTGCTCTTGAAGGCAAAACTAATACTTTCATAGTTTTACTGTTTCGCTAGACTTATCGGAATATAAGTAAAAAAATTACAATTAGTCAACACTTATGTTCGTAAAAATAAACTGTTGCTGTTAATAATTTCGCAAATAAACACGATAGATGGTCAAGCCTGCCATATTTGTCGCGGTGCTTTAATTGGTACATAATCAAATCGCGACTTCATTGGCCGACAACCAGTCAATAATAAAACGTTACAGGGTACAGTAGGCGTGCCCGATGTAGCAGGGCCAATAGGAAGATCGTAAGTGGAAATACACATACAAATACAACTGATACTGCTGTGGTGGAGAGCATAGGCAGTCAACTTCAACCTTGTCTTCAGAGCCAAGATATTTGGGTCGTCCTCAAAGGGTTAATTTTAAAATCAAATTCGTTATTAGCGATCTCAAAACGTCCAAAGTCAGTATTTTCATGCCATTAAATTTGGTTTTAGTGTTGTTTTTTTTCCCCACACTGTAGGGTACCACGTTTATAAGTGTGTGGCGCATGTGTTATGTTATTAAAGTTCTAGTGGAGGTTTTTTAGTAGACGTGTGGCTATACGTGGAATATGGCTATAGTGCAGGACCTTCCAAACGCGTCCAAGTAGGATCAGTGAACAGCGATTTAGTTTTTAACGGGTGAGGAATACAAGACAATGAAGATTCATCACGACATTATCGCTATGCACGGAGAAAACTGGATGTCGAAGACGGCTGTCGTTCACTGGGCGCGAATGTTCCATTACGGCCAGGCTGACAAAGTCGTGACAGTGATGACTGCTGGAGCTGACAGTGCGATCAAGGCGGACTGTCGACGAAGCAGTCGACTTTCCAGTTGACGCTACACAGAGGAAGTGTACCTCCCACAAACTGGAGCACCGAGAGTGGGTACCCCGCATGCCAACAACACTACAAGGGACAGCTAAAGACTCAGCTTTAGAAGCATTTGGCGGACCGTTACTGCGGCGCGTGGAGGCAGGAGACGAAACCCGGTGTTGCCATTTTGAACCTGAAAGGAAATCCATCACCATGCAACGGAAGCATGCCGGCCCGTCCGAGCCAACGAAATTTAAAATTGCAGCAGTGTTTATAGGAATTTATTTGGTGGTCCGGAATGATAAAAAAAAAACGTGGTGGTTACAAATCTGGGTTATAAGCACAGTGTCCAATAGCATTCCACTTTTTAAAGTGGATTGCATCAACAGCAACTTCGAAGACAAGCTGCCATTTTTTGTCCTGTGGAATCATGCATACTGGGATACAGCAATCTGGATAGCTTGCTTTTGACAGCCTTTTACGTGTTACCGAGTATTTTGGTGTACCGATGGATACTGATCTTGAAGTTGGGGGTCTTTAAATTCAAGGGGTTATCGTGAGCTTTAGGATAACTATCATTGACTTTCTGCAGCATCAGAGGAAATTTGTAGGCCAAGATTCAGTCACTTGTTAGTAGCCTATTTTGCCTGAATGCTTCCGACACATGGGACAGTAACCTTGTTTCTCCTTCCTTCAGTAGAAAACTAAATTTACTAAGTAGATACTCCCCCCTCGTCATCGTCCAGGTGGCAAAACTGAGGTTAAAGTGTGTAGGGTTTGTGAAAGATCGTTACATCTTGCTTTGGTTGATTTCAAATATGTATTTATAGCTTCAAATATTCTTTTATAAAAAGTCCCATAAAATAATTTACAACGTTATTTAAAATATGCTACCACAACGGTCATACAAAATTAAATAATTGTACAAAAGATGATAGCACCCCTCAAATATTACAAATACCGAAACCCCTTTGTATAAAATTCTTTACATAAGAACACCGTAAAAATGCAGTATAGAAAGCAATATTTCCTTACACTATAGAATTATTATTCTCACAGTATTTAAATGACTTAGGAGTGAATAGAATATAAACACGCACAAAATATATCTATTGTATTCTACACGTAATTAAAAGCCATAGAAGGAACATCAAGAAAGATCAGTGGTACGAATCAATTTATACCATGGGTGCTGAACTGATTTATGTTTATTTCTTACGCCGTAGATATGCTATTTTTAACAAGGGAAAGAAAAAGTCCAACAGAAACTTATGAAATAGTTTCCTTCAAGATGACCAATTGCCAGAATTTCCCAAAAAATTCCTTCAGTTTGCAACAGTTTCTACATGAATACTGAATGCACGAAAGGCTCTTAATAAAAATAATTTTAATTTGATAAGCATTGTTATTGCGGTAATTGTCAATACTCACATTATTCATGACTATAATATGGTCAGCATTGTGTAGGTACTGTAACTGATGGGTTACCAGTACACGAGTCTTTCCTCTCAAGAAATCCATGACGCACTCATCGAACAGATGCTGGCCCACATGCGTATCCACAGCTGATAAGGGATCGTCCAGCAGATATACATCTGCTTCTCTGTACAGTGCCCTGTAATAACAATCACCCAGTCTGGGTTTATATTAAGTATAAATGACAAGTAATAATAAAAAAATATTAGGTGTTGCTGATTAATAGTAGAGTTATAACAAAGAGTTTGCAAATTCACTACATTATTGCAGAGGCGTATTGAGAAAGCATGGTACCGTGGTACCTTTACTACATTTGTTAAGGAAACCTTGTAGTATATACTCCATTCACGGTTACTTCCAAATTTTCTGAAGCCCTGGTAAAGTTCTACTTACCGGATATTCTTCCACCTCACGCAAACCAAACTTGACCGAGTCTCGATAATTACACCAAAGTGACAGTACGCCACATTCATGGGCAATCAGTGTAGGGATATTTTGTATAAGAATTATTTCCGTACTAGGTATTGCCAACACACCTGTTTTCTCCCTGTTTTTATTCATATTAATTAAAATGAAATATTATAATTTATATGTCAAATATACGTATAAGTTGAATTTAATAGAAAAAACAAGGTATTTTTATGTTAACTCAAGTATAAAACATGTGTGATACATGACACATTTAGGTAACAACCCAGTACTTCACATATGGGGTTATTTTTCAAAGGTTTAAATACAAAAGTGTGAAGAAATCGTGAATAAACTATAGCAGCACTTATATATATATATATATATATATATACAGAGTGGTCCGCCTAACGTGGATACCCCCAAAATTTCCGGAACGGTTGCAGATCACGAAATGGGGAAAAAACTGTGAAAAGAATGTTGGAGTATACTTTACTGTTTATATTTTTAGCTGAACCTCAAATCATTTTCAGACTACAGGAGCCTTTGCAAGGAATCAAGGTCATGAGTTATTTTACACGATTAATTTACGAAGTAAGGGTTTATGGCTTTTATGGATGGTTTGATTGGTGGTGCACCAACCTTGCTAGGTTGATCCTCGCCTTCTGGCCGCCGGACAGCAAGCAGCCCTTGTCTCCTATTATGGAGGCGTCGCCATTTGCAAGCTGTTGAAAGTCGGACAACAGTGCGCATGCCCGGACAACTGCATTGTAATGTTTATCGTCGTACGGTCTGCCGAATATAATGTTCTGCCTGACAGTCGCCGGGAACATCCACGGCTCTTGGCAAGCAAAGGAAATGTCGCCTTCTTTTCTACACCAACCTGCTGTGACCGGTAGCTCTCCTAGTATGGCGTACAACAGCGAGCTCTGCAACAAATAGCAAACACATTTCATTCTCCCTGTATGATGTCAGTCCACCTTAAATTCAATTATATTATTTTGCAAATAATTGGATTTATTCATTAAAAAACCTTTCTCGTGCGTATTAACACGACCTTGTTCAAACACGTTGTAGGTCTATGTATTTATTAAGCTGGGTTTGACCCGAATTTCGTGTAAGATGGCCTCGGCTTTTTTTTTTTTAATCTGCTAATAGAACTGGGATACTACAAATCTAAGGTTAACGTTATAAGACAATGAAATGCGGATGGTTTTCTATCACAAATTGTTTACATTCGGTACGTGATTTAAGGTGCGGCAGAAAAAAAAAACACGTGAAGACGTCCGTGAACAATGTGCTTTGAGGCGAGTTCGAGGACACTTTCGAATACCATTTGTCCGAATTATCCCGGACATGCCCTGGGTTTCATGGCGTCCGGAGATGTCTGTGGGAGATATTCGGATAAATACCGTTTAAACTATAGTGTATTCAACCTTTTAGACTTATATTCCTTCAATTAATTGGTTCTAGAATGTAAGTTATTCCAAGTGCTGAACAGTTTATAACAAACACATTGTAGATAAAGAATGCTAGCATCAATGATTGATATATATCGGTAGTATATATCGAAGGTAGCTTGGACCACTTTTCATATAATTAAAATATTTGTGTATATAACTAAAAAAGGGATATTTTAAATTAACAAACTTAAAAATTTAATTTACCAATTTAAATTTAAAAAAAGAGTAGTGTCTTTTAACATAGTTGAATTTTGAAATTTAATTGATTCAAAATTTGTGTGTAATTCTAATTTGTAACTTTATTTAATTTTTAAATTTACATTGTAAATGCATTTTATAAATTCGTAATTAAAATAAATTCTTAAAATAATTGTTTATAAAATGATTTTAAATATTTAAATACTTATGTAAATGTTTTATTTATATAAAAATTGATCTAAGCTACCATTGATATATACTGAAGGTTGTGCACAGTAAAGTGAGCAATTTAAAAATCAACCTTCAAAAAAATAACCTTCCCTACCTGCGCACTGACTGGCATGCGCCCAGTAGAGTTTGACGTGTAACGTATTAGGGCAGGGATGGCGAACCAATGGCACGCATGCCATTGATGACACGCGAAACAATATTTTGGGCACGCCACGCCACGGATCAAAAGGTTTGCATTTTAGTTTAAAATAACAAAGTTCACTATGACGTATTGATGCATTCTGCATCCCGAGATATATTTTTCCGTCAGCAGGCACACGCTGTCGAAACTCGCAACGACAAGGAAACGCGAACAGCCGCCATAAACCAGCTAAGGGTTCTGCGAGAGTGCCAGAAGAATGACGCCAGGATTCCGCCGCGACGAGAAGGCACAGCCTCTCACAGCTGCGTCGAAAACGTTAAAAGGTTTCACAGCCCACAGCTGCATTTCTCTCGCAGGCTGGCTACTGCCAAAAACCAGCTAATAGCTTTGGCGAGCGTGCTGGAACAATAACACCAGAATTCCGGGAAGGAAGGAACACGTGTGTCTCGCAGCGGAAAGGGGGACGCTAAGCCCTATACAACTGGGGCCGGGTATCCCACTCGAGCACGTGGTGGGCGAAGCCATAAAACTTTAATGCCAAAATCGCCGGCGCCGCTGAGACCACGTGCGGATAGCCGCAGCGCCGAACACGTGTTTACGACCAAGGGCGCGGCGTTCAGCCCCCAGCCACGTGCGAGATGAGGCGTTTTAATATGGCTAACGGGCTAATAAAACGGCGGAGGAGCAGACGAGAAGAGGTCAGTTCTACCACAGACGCGGAGGGAGTGAGTCGGCGTACGCGAGTCGAGGAAAGAGGAGTGGAGCCGGGAGGAGTGGAGTTCGAGAGAAGGCATCACGACGCCAAGACCAATCTGCGAGGAACTGTCGCAGCCTCCCGACGAGGTGACGAAGCAGCCCCGAGTTCGACACCGGAGCGGAGTCAGCCCCAGCCGAGAGACGAACCAGCGCCTCGAGACAAGCTAAGTAGAGACATGCAGCAAGTGTGAAGAACCTTGTTAAGCGAAAAATAAAACGACATACGTGAACTCTCAAGGAAGTTCAAATTCATTTGGTAAATTTGAACTACGAACAGTAGTGTCAACATATTTACACGCCCTATCACTGAGGACTAGCATCCATTGCTGGCGCCCTACGCAGAGAGCAGATACAGACTTATACGCCATAGCGCAAATAGGGAGGTATCAGTATTATATTAGGAACGAACGCGCGCGAGTGATCCTACGGACCTACGCTAAGGAGTGAACGGGTGCGGTGCGCGGGGCGGCGGGCGGAAAGCGCGCTCGTTTGTTATTGTCTTGCCTTAGTTACGTCGTGGACTACAATTGCTAATGACGCATAGTTTGTTGACGTTTTCGTTCGTTCAATTTCGTTGACACAACTGTATTTTAAAGTTGATTTTTAACTATTATTTACCATGGCTAGTTCAGCAAAAAAACAAAAAGGGCAAGATAGTAAGTGTAATAGAGAATTTCAAACTTGGTGGACTGAAAAATATGGCATGATAAGTAAAGGCGACAAAGCGGTGTGTGTTTTATGTTCTGGTACAGTGGTATGTAGAACATCGTCTGTAAAACGGCATTTTGAAACAAATCACAAATCTCTTAGTCAAAAAAGCGAACCAGTGCAAAAGGAATTAATTGCAAGTGCAATGAAAGACAGAAATAAACAGTCAACGTCTATGATTAAATATGTTGGCAAAAATTGTCATACGAGCGCGGCAAGTTACTCGGCTGCAAATGTCATTGCTCGGCATAGTAAACCTTTTCAAGATGGAGAGTTTTTGAAGGAAGCCTGGTTAGCATGCGCGCCCTCACTTTTTGATGATTTCGATAATAAAGATAAGATAATTCAGCGCATTAAAGATACTCCTCTATCTAGAAATACAATAAAGGAAAGAATCTTAAAACTGGCCGAAAATATAACAGATCAACAAAAAATTGACATTAACTCCGCTCCTTTTATATCGCTATGCATTGACGAAAGTACTGACATTACTAAATCTGCACGTTTAGCTGTTTTTGCTCGATATTGCGTAGGAAACATCATTAAGGAAGAATTAATTGCGATAACATCGTTGCTAACAACTACAAAGGGCACAGATATTTGTACGGCTGTTAAAAATTCGCTTGCTGAGAAAGAAATTGATTTTAAAAAAATTGTTTCAGTCACAACTGATGGTGCTCCAAGTATGGTGGGCAAAAAAAATGGTTTCATAAGTTTATTTCAAACAGACGTAGGACATTCGATTCTTGAATTCCACTGCATAATTCACCAACAAGCCTTGTGTGCTAAGAGTGGTTTAACATCTCTTGATAAGGTAATGGCGGTAGTCACAAAAATAGTCAACCTCATATCGTCGCACGCTTTAAATAAGCGAAAGTTTGATGCTTTGTTGAATGAAGTCAACTCGGTATATAATGGCTTACTGATGTATAATAATGTTCGCTGGCTGAGCCGCGGGAACGTACTTCAAAGATTTGTTGACTGCTTGGAAGAAATCAGACTGTTTGTGCAAAATGAGGGAAAAATTGAACAATACCCAGAGTTGTTGGATGTTATGTGGCTTTCAAAATTGATGTTTTTTACAGACATATGCCAACATTTCAATGAATTGAACGTAAAGCTTCAAGGCACAAATAAAACAATTATCGTCATGATAGATCTCATTCGCGCTTTTGATGCTAAACTACATGTTTTCAGGAACGATATTACTACAAAAAACTACAAGTATTTCCCAAACTTGAAAAAAAATTTCAACCATTTAGATATACATGAGAAACCAGGTGGAGAAGTAACTGAAGAATTTATTTCTGTAATTGATTCTTCAATCAAGGGATTCTCAGCGAGATTTTCTCAGTTCAGAGAATTATCGGAAACACTAAAGTTTATTATGTACCCTGATGTGACTTCATTTGATAAACTGAATTTGTCCCCATTCGATTGGTTGGAAATTGAAGAATTTGAAATGCAGCTGATTGATTTCCAGTCTAGTTCAATATGGATTCAAAAATTTATTGAAGCAAGGAAAGAGTTGGAATTAATTGAAACAGAAAGATTGTCAAGCAATATAAGTAAAAATGCCAGTATCAAAATTTTGGAAACATGGAATTCGTTTCCAGACACATTTAACTGTTTGAAGAAGCTGGCTCGTGCTATTTTAACCATATTTTCATCTACCTATGCCTGCGAGTCATTATTTTCAGAGATGAATAACATTAAAGACTCGCTTAGAAACCGTTTGACAGATGACTCCAGTTCAGCATGCATTCTGCTAAAAGTAACATCTTACAACCCTAATATAAATTATTTGTCATCTAATCTGCAACAACAGAAGTCACACTAATGTAATTTGAATTATGCGTACAACTGAAACATTTATTATTTGACATTGCAAAATGTATTTTTGGTAGTAAATAAAGAGTTTTGAGTAGATAGTGTTTAGTATTATTATTTTTCTAATAATCACTAAGTTAAAATTATCTGACGGCACATCTATGGCCTCATCAGGAACCAGGGCATGTTTTTAAATGCATTGTTCTGTTTCCTACGCCGCCCTCCTCGCCCCAACAAGGCGACATGTGCCGACAATTAGGGAGAGAGGCTAGGGAGCATATAAGCCTCTTTGCGGGGAGGGTGGAGTAGGGAATCAGTAGACCATCGAGCAGAAGAGTTGCATATCACTGGGCAGAGAGAGCAGCCGCGCCGTGTGTGTCCGGGGGACTTTTGATCCCCGGCGACGACAGTTCATTATCACCGCGCCAAGGGAAGAGTTGCGTCAAGGAATCGCGAGAGGACGTGAGAATGAGCCCAGAACAGCAGTCCAGGGGGAGATGGCACCAAAAGCGGGCCTTTTCCAAGGCCACCCACATCGCTGGAGCTCACTCACAGCAGAGAACCTACCCGCACCAACAGCAGAGTTAAGTATCAAGTCGCTGCCCAGAGAAGTCAACCCCCTCCACCAAGAAGTCGCCACAGTTAACTCGAGTTAGCCAAAATAGAATATTACATCTCGGAAGTGTTTCTATATGTTGTTTTTGTTTAAACTCGAGACAATATAATTATCCAGTTAAGTGAAACCGCTAAAAACTACCTTATTGAAATACCCTCAACCTTCAGGGTACCTTATAGTCTTTGCCTGGAGGAATTAACTACGACCCTATAAATAACGCTGTATTCCACAGGTGGGGAATAGCGTCAAGTTAGTAAAGACGGAGTGAAAGTAGTTCCATGCCTAAACATTGAATGAAAGGTCGCAGGTATACATGTGTGAATACTGAAATTATTTATTTTGTATTCAGATTTATAATGCATTAAGTGTAAGAATGAGCAAATTATTAAAGTGTTTATATTTCTAATAATTTCACAGTTTCACCTGACCGACGCATGAACAAAGTGATGAGGCCCACGACTATGTTATTTTTACGTTTGGTAGAAGAATACACTGTGCAAATACAAGTAGATTTTAAGCAGGGCAATCGAGAGTGTTCAGTTTATATTGAACAACCTATACTTGTAACAATGATCGTATGGAAGAAATTTTGTAACGTGCGTAACTTCCGACTCTTTCAGTTTTTATTATAATTCTCTTAGGTTCACAATGTGTTTAGGCATGTTAGCCCGACAAATTGAATGAAGTGTTTTACGTTAAGTTCCGACGTTATGTTATAAGGTAATTACTATTTTCCGGCGCAAACTTTACAGTAAATATTCAAGCTTTCAGAGACAACCAGATGAAGGGAAAAAAACAACTGGAAAGTGAAAAGCACAATTGGTATATTTTATCTACGCATACAAAGAAGCTGGTAATTTAGAAGTCTATTTAAAGAAACCGAAGCATAAGAAATGTGTTTATAAAGACTGCGGTAGGGGAATTTCGGAGAACTTTTGTAGTTGTAAGTGCAAATTATAAACTTGTTCAAGCTGCAGACGGCTATTACATGGTACAAAACATTACGAATCGTTTTATTCTATGGAGTGTACGCCACCACTGTTACCCAAGATTTATGAAGAATAAAAAATCAATGGCAAAGTTTTGTATTCTAGCACAAAAGCTGATGCAACAACTTGCGTTATTATACCATATACCATAGATGTAGTAATTAACAATCAGTAAGACGCGAATTTTTTGGGGGTTGTAACAGATGCAAGAATTCACAGAGCCGCAAAACTATTATGTGTCGTTATACTGTACTTTCATTATCGAAATGGTAGAATTCAAAGATAAAGAATTGATTTGCTAGCCAGAAAAAGTATGTATTGTATACTAACTTTATTTAAAAAATCTTAAGGGAAAGAAACATTCTTCCTAAATGTGTTTCATTCATGCGGTGAAAACTACACTGAAGAGCCAAAAAAAACTGGTATAGGCGTGTGTATGCAAAAAACAGAGGTATGGAACCAATTGGAGTAACGCGATGCGGTCGGCAGCTAGATCGGTTACTGCTGCTACAAGGGCAGTTTATCAAGATTTAAGTGAGTTTGAAGGTGGTGATATAGTCTGCGCACGAGATATGGGTCATAGCATCTCCGAGGTAGCGATAACATTTCAATGATCACGTACGACCATTTCACGAGTGTACCGTGAATATCGGGAATCCGGTAAAACATCACATCTTCGACATCGCTGTGGCCAGAAAAAGATCGAGAAAGAACGGGACAAATGATGACTGATGTGAATCATTAAACGTGACAAGCGTGTAACCCTTTCTCAAATTGGCGCTGATTGGATTTGTGGACTGTCCTGCAGGATTCATGGTGTGAATTGCCTCCTGCATACCTTCAGACATTAGTCGAGTCCATGCCACGTCGTCTTGCGGAACTTCTGCGTTCTCGGGGGGCCCTACACGATATTAGGGAGGTGTACCAGTTTTTTGTGACTCTTCAGTGTATAACACTAATGTTGTTAGGAAAAAGACGCAGGGGTATTAACAGGTTTCCAGCAAATTGAAATCTGCCTTAAATCTTGTCGGTGCTGGTTGCCAGGTACATTTAATTAGTAATTCTGTGCATCATGGCGCAGACACCCAGAGTGTCAACATGAAACATCCTAAATAAATTGTAATATGAAAAACTATTGGTCACAGAAATTCCCGCAGGAAGAAGCCAACTGAGTACAGCAAGCCAACGAGAACCAGTCCGAGGGCCTGAAAAAGGGCCACCCAACTCACCAGGCCTCACTATCAACGAAGACAACTCACCAAAAGCCGCAGTCACAGATAAGTAGAGAAACGTCTCCCTTCAACGACATTACCCGGTGGACAAGTAATCAGCCCACCAGCCCTTCAGGCCTACGACTTGCAAGGGGGCTCAGTCTCGCCAGTGTGTGTAAATACCTATGTGACCTTCAGACCAATAAAATACTGGTGTGTTAAATAACGGAGAATACGAGTATTTGTGTAGCCCTAACGCAACAACCACAGGTGCCTTTAGTCTGCACCGAAGTAACTTAACAAAATAACCTACTAGCCGCCATTCTGTATAACTCAGGTGGCCTAGTAGCGTAAATTTCTACTTACCTGCCACGGAAATAGTTTGTTATTTACACCTTTTACGATTTACAATTGCTTGTGCTTGTAGGTTATTATTAAAAGTATCAATTATTCGTGCACCTTGTGAAATTACTTAAGAACTTCATTCATAGCAGTGCGCTGGGTCAGGTAAAAGGGTGGTGGGGGAGGGGGGGTACCCAAAAAATAAAGATCCTATTTGACATAAAAAATACAACATAAGAAAATATTTTAACCAGATCATTACAAATAGTCTATGCTAGATTATAAAACTTATTATTAATTTAGTTACATTTTCAGACACGCAAGCTGTCTAGTGAAAAATACGTAATTGGCAGCATTATTTGTTATTTTCCTAATGACGTGATGTAATTTAGTATGATGGGGGGGGGGTGCAGCCAAACCCCCTGAACCCCCTTTGCCCACGCCTACGGCACCATTTCCAAATTTTTATTTATTTTTCGTTTCAGAGAATTTTAATGTTCCATAAAATGAGTTGCTTTTGTTGTTTTATAAGACAGAGATGCGTCTGGGTAACCAGTCTAAAGGTTGCTTATAACTTAGTTTCACCAAATTAACTGGGAATTTGAAGGCACTGTTATAACGTAGAGTTAACGGTAATGGTTAATATAAGTTCATACCTTTCCAGACCCAACAGGTCCTATCAGAGCTGTTAGTGATCCCTTTTTCAGTTGGACGTTTACATTTGCCAGCGTTTCTTCTTTGCACGACTTATCCCACTTGGCATCTGCATTCTTCATGATGATAGCATGTCCCAGGCCGTCTGTGCTATCGGTCCGCTTTATGTGCGTCAAATATTTTTCATCTCGTTCTTCCAGAAGCAAAAATTTCTGTAACACGACACAACAAATTAAAACCTTTAAATATTTTAATAATTCTGTATTTGATATATTGTTATAAGTTCCTTCGCATTTTAAGAGTCAGTGCGATAGTTTCCGGCACAGTTAGTATACCGAAAGTTTTTGTGATTTACGTCTCGTAATTCTCCTTTTATTATTTCCAACTGTTAACGTACTTGTGTGCAAGCACGTAATTAAAACACGAGGTCAGTATTGTCAAGTAGTCAGAGTATAGTATATACATGGTTACTTACAACATTTCTGAAGCCCTGGTAAAGTTATACTTCCAGGATATTCCTCCGCCTCGTGCAAAAAAAGCTTAACCGAGCCTATAAAATTACACCAAAGGGACAGCGCACCGCTTTCGTGAGCACTCAGTGTGAAAATGGACTATTTTGCGTAAGAACTATTACATACTAAGCATTACCAACACACATATTTTTTGCTTTTGTTTTTATTCGTATTAATAATGAAAGGAAATATTAGAATTTAGAAATATAATATAAGTTAAACTTCAATTTAATTAAAAAAAGATATTTTTATGTTGACAGAAGTACAAAACGCTTGTGATACATGACATTTCTAGGAAACAACCAAAACATTTCGTAAATGCGGTGATTTTTTAAAGGTTTAATTCAAAAAGTGTGAAGAAGCCTGGAATTGACAATACTCGCCTCCCACCAAGGTGAACTGGTTTCGGTTCCCGGCGAGGTCACCTGAATTGTTGCTCGTGGGAAACATGGCGGACGTTGCCGTTGGCCGCTCGGTTTTCTCGGGACACTCCTGTTTCTCCCGCCCTGGCATTCCACTGCATCGCCTTCACTTCACTTCACGCGAGCGCTCGACATGTCGCTGTCAAGCGCCGATCAAAACCTCTCGATGTAATGGAAACACTCGCACTTTCAACGAGAGAGATTCTCCTCCTCGGTATACAAGTTGACACCAGTCGTCGACTGCACTAAGGTTTATTGTACTCAGGTGGAGAAGCTCAGTGCTCTTATTTTGGCAACTAAACATTTTCGCCGCCAGGTAGCACTGACATCGCACGAGTACCGGATTTTTTCGTTTTGTACGTAAGTAAATGGGATGACTGCCATTTTCATAACATAAATATGATTGCATGACATCTTCCGATTTGTTTTGCGTTAGAACGTATGCAAATAATATACTTTGTTCTCCACACTAAAGTGGAAATATAATATAATATGTTCACATGTTGTTTAATATTACGTCGTAAACTGGAGTTAGCAAGACGTTGGCTTACGCAATTACTTTATTTGAATATGACAACTAAATAGGAAAAATAGTGAAACTGTTAAAAAATATTTTTTTTAGGGCTTTCCTGCACTGTTTCCATAAATGGAAGAAGAAAAGATCAAAGCTCCCTTTCATGTTAGCTATATTTATTTCGCTCTTAAATTCGTAACTTTTTTCCGCTGAAATAAGCGTGATGCTTATGACCGCTGAATGCGAAACACAGTTTTATTTTTATTGTTTGCTCATGCAAAAACTTCGAGGACGTGAATAATAGTCCATAAATAAAGTTTATACTTGAAATATCACAATTCACGCGAATAAATATGATTTCTCAATTTACCGCCAGCTTAAAAGTGATATCTTTGAAACAGCAGAGCAAATTGCCCGAAAATTGTCGATAAGCAAAACTCTTCAATAAGAAATATAAATGTCCTTTTGTTCCCAACCTGAGTAGAATAAACCTTAACTGTACGTACGCGTGTGGTTTGCAATGCCGCGTCGTGTCGCTCCATAGGCTCGCTTCCTGCTGGACTGCAAACTACCCTTTATCTTCGAAATCAAGCTTGAGAAGAATGCTTTACAGACGAACATGAGTCTGAAGCGTGTTACGAACCAGAGAATTCTGGCTTTGCGCGCCGTTGTGGACTAGGCGCGCTGGGCGCAGAAGAAAACTCGAGCCGTCTGCTTCCCTTCTGAGAGCGGCCCCGATACCCTCGGTCCCGCTGTTGGAGGAGTGTAGTCTCCCGCCACTACCTCAGCACGCCCTATCGGCATTCAATGGAACCACAGTAGCCCTCTCGGCCCTCCTCGGGACTGTGCACTCCTCACCCGTCTCACATTCCACTGAGAGTGGCTTCGGCGTTCTCTCTTCTGCTTCTGCCGATTATGCTTTAATTACCATCGCCGGAATTTGAACCAATGACTAGGTCAGCACAAACGTAATTACGATTTAATTGACCTCGACAAGATTCGAATCAAGTACTCGCTCAGTACAAATGCAATTATGCTACAATTACCCTCGCAAGGAATCGAACAAAGGACCAGCCCAGTACAAATCTAATTACGCATTAATTACGCTCGACAGAATTCGAACCATGGAATAACCCAGTATAAACGTAATTACGCTTGAATTACCCTCGATGGGGATCAAACCAAGGAATAGATCAGTACAAATATATTTACTTTTTAATTAACCTCGACAGGAATCTAACAGAGTAGTAGCTCGGTATAATTGTATTTATTCTCTAGTTCTTCTTGACGAGATTCGAACCAAGGACTAGGTCAGTGCGCGTGCAAATGTATTTACAAGTTAATTAGCCCGGATGGAAATCGAACCCGGTAGTAGGCCAGTATAAATGTAATTATACTTCAATTACCCTCGGCGGGAATTGAAACCAACCAAGATGGTGGACATATAACACAAGCATATTAGTAATTCACATCTCAGTTGCGTTTGAGCAGTGGTCCGGATAGGATGTGTACTTAGGGTATGTAATTACTGTGTATTTACTCTCGGTAAATTTATTGATCATAATTACTCTCGGTACATTTATTAATGTCGGTATATGTACTTATACATTACAAACTTATTCATTATGCTATTATTAATTACATAATTGTAATTATTCATTACGCACTACTTGCGCCTAATTACGCCCAATTTCCTTCAACAGGGCTCGAACCTAGGACTGACCGCCTCCTCAACTCTTCTGATCCAAGAGTACGTCTCCCCTACCACGCCTCTACCTCTCTCGCTCCAGACTTCCTCGAAAAATTCCAGTGTTCCACAAATGTCGCTTGGGCGCTTTATCCACTTAAAGGGTACCACTACACCAGTCAGCCAACCACGACAGACACACCTTAATGGGGGTAGGGAGGAAGATCATTTTCCCAGGTTAAATGATGCTACCACTTTGTATCCCTCTCTCCAACACCCCTTCACTGCGACTACTAATGACTCCATAGCGCGCTCAAACGTACATGCTCCCCCTACTCAGATACACTGTTAGCCTGCATACCTTAACTACTGCACTCAGCTTGAGTAATCTTGCAGATCGCTATCACTGGAATTCGAGCTATGCTCAGTAATCCACTTCAGGGAAATGTGCGAGTCTAAAAGCAGATTGTAGGAGAAATTGCACCCTGGTGATATAAATGAATTAAACTATTACTTCGATACGAGGCTCATTCATTACTCGTCTAGAGTTTAATCCATTTAACATTTGTTCGACTATTTACTCCAAACTTGAGGGTAGATTATCGTAAGGAATTTTTGTGACACACAAAATATTTAATGCACAAAACACTAATTCGTACAGGCCTATGATCTGAATCGTCCTGCAACAAAACTGCTGTCTTACGACTGAATTAATCAAATCAGTGTATGTCATAGAAGACTTAAAGAACTAAATAACATGATGGAAATATTAATTGACTTCAGTCTCACCTCTATCCGATTCACGGCTACCAACGCCTCCAAGCCTTCTGTAAGGCCACGGACAAACACCCCAGTGACAAACGATACTGACTGGGAAATAACAGCATACACGAACACCTATAAAACAAAGTAAACATTATTGGTGCTTTTTTGCAAAATTTATATTATAACACTACAAAATCATTTGTAAATTTTACAAAAAATTTACCTATTTTTAAAATAACTTATATATGTATTTTTTTTATCCTACTTTCCTTGGAAATAAATTCGACGAGTCCACCGTACCTTGCGATTCAACAGAAATCTTACGTTGTGGAAAACTGTAATCCAACGTTGTTACTTTCTAATGATCCATGTACTTGGACCGAGTCTCTAACTAAACGACAAAGGGATGACTTAATTCTTATGGGTCCTCTGCCATTCTTGAAGTCTGATGATCAGGATCCTCGTAACTCTGAAGAAGGACACTTTTCGAACAATTATCAACATCGACGTGCAGAAAATTGCTAACAAATTAGGTGATGGCTAGTTTATTCGCAAATCGGAGATGCTGTATATTGCCTTCCCTACCGTTTGTTCAATCCGAATTCAAAATCTTAGTTTGGACAAAAAAGGGCAACAGACATTGGAAATATATCTGTGATCTAATTAGTTCTCACAAAACATCTCCATATCGTTTTAGATACCAATGGATCGAGGCATAGATTAAGTGTAAATGAGACAGTTCTAACAATCAAGAGTTAATGACACAAATTCGATCAAAAGGAGAGCGATGGTAAGAGATACTGAAGCGTATCATAGCAATAAATTTATATTTGGCTGAGCATAATCTTGCGTCTCGTGGAACATCGTCGAAAGTATTTTCTAAAAACAATATAAACTTCCTTGGGTTAGTACAACTCTTGGGACAGTTTGACAACGTTTTGATGGAACTCGTTGTTATAAACTATTACGTAAAAAATTTAGTGCATGCAGTATGTTGCCTACGCCAACAAACAAAGATTGATTTAAGTCAGATAAGTGTAACAATACATAGGCAACAAATAACACCACAAGAATAACAACGCCATTTTAAAAATAAAATACTGCATATTATAAACCTTAAATGTCCTTCCAATCTTGCTATTCCACATTGTCTTAATTTCATTTCAATTCACTTTTACTCGGATTTACCTACTCTTAACAATAGTATAAGATATTCTTCTATTACCAAGACTGAAAAGAATACCCCGTTTTTTAAAACGATAACATATCTAGAATTTAGGTCACGGCGGTATGCCTGACTGTTACGGTTTGCGTGAAAACTGATAGCAAAAAAGTATAAGTATGTACACAGAAATTCCTATACAAGTACCATTATAAAATTGTTGAATATCAGACCAGTGTTCGGACTGCGAACATTAGATCTCACTCTTATTATTAGTATTCCTCGTCTGCAGCAAGTATTTGCAATTTGTTTATTGTTTCAATAACTCTTACCTTAATACGAAGTCTATTCTTGCGTTTCATGCTAAGGCTATGTTTAGTGGTTCTTATATTGAGATCTGTAGTACAAGAACTGCATTTGGGAACATGAATACTGCCCTCGGAGCACAGGCAGGGCCAATGGTGTTGGGCTACGGCCATTTTGGTTGTATGCGACTTTCACCGTTGGTGAGCTCTACCTCTTCGTGACTCTAGCTAACCTTGAAATTACTTTGAACAAAAAAATTCTGAAAAATTCTTGAAATGTACAAAATTAAAAAATTTAAAAATCGATAAAACAATTTAAAAATTGTTGTATTTACAAGTTTCACGCAGCTGGATGTAAACTTGAATTCCGTTAACAAATTCCACTTTTTTTAAATTTATTACTTAATAATTTAAAAATATAAACAGCAAATATTTTATTAGTTTAAAAAGTTGTTTTATAGAAACACTCGAGGTCACGAGTTCTACTCCCGACGAGGTTATAGTACTGGCAGCACAAATTTCATTTTGATACATTCATGTTCGTTACGTACACTTTACCCAACGTAAACTGAGATCTAGAAGAAACCGCTTTGGACCTAAAGGCAGAGATCTCACTGTGTTGCAAGCCGGTGTACGCCTTTCTCAAAGAAGACCTTTGGCTGTGAGAGGAACAGATCCTTCAGTGTTTCCATCACCTCAGCATCCGAGGATAACTTCCTACCTTTCAAATAATTTTTTAGGGAGCCAAACACGCGAAAGTCACGGAGTGACGGGTCCAGGCTGTAGGGTGGATGCTGCAGTAATTCCCAGCGAAACTCGGAGAGAAGAGTTGTTCCTGGGACACACGTGACCTGGCATTATCGTGCAACAACACAACATACTAAGGCATTCGTTTTGTATGGCATGGCCAAAGACGTCGCAATGTCTTGCAGTACGCCTGACTGTTGACGGTGATTCCGTGATCAAGTAATTCAATCAGCAGTGGTCCTGGTGATCGAATAAGATGATTGACATGACCTTCTGAGATAGTTATTTTCCTGAATGACTGAGTTTATGAATGCTTGCAAAAATTTTGCGTCTGGGCTCAGCTGGAATGTAAGGCTGAACGACATGTTGAGATGTCTCGCAACCAACCTCCTCGTCCAACTAGCTTAATTTGACCTTGGTCATTATGGGTGAAGGGTTTTACAGTGAATCTGGCAAGTAATTATCATACTGTTGATCACACAAGTAATCATGGTCCATATAATTGATGGAAATAAGAATTCCTGTATGCGCGAAAATGCATTAGGTAAAGAGTTAGCGTTGCCATAAATGTGGCGGATTTCCGTTGACAATTCAGAGATGAAAGCCAACTGGTGCGCCTGCCGAGGGCTAGGTCCATCCAGGGACTGCGCGAATGTGGAGGTTAAGGGGAACTTCCCCCCTTCCATGTTAGGTTATTAGTTTTTCAAGCTTGTTTAAAAATGAAAAATTCGAAAGTAACTCTATACACAGCTAGCTATTGGCCTTACACAGCAATAGACAAACAATGACTGAAATACGAACTCGTATTTACGTCACAATGTTGATTTTGACAAATTTGTACGCAATTAATATTGTGACGTAATTAGAAGTTCTTAGTTCAACCGTTATGTCTGTACTGTTGTGAAAGGCCAATAGCTGGTTGTGTATAGGGACTTTCTCGGAATTTTCTTTTTTAAAAATATCAACAAGCTAGAAAAACCATGAATACAATTTGGCGGGGGAGATTTCCATTAATGGTTTGTGATCACCAAGTATCGTCAGGGTTCGATCTTCGATGAAGAAGCGGAAATGTTTAATAGCCAAGTTAAAACAGCAAAAAACTGTCATAACTACTACTGTACTGTCGTTGGCATGGATTAAGAATCGGCGAGAAGAAACTCAGTGGTTAGTTGTGACCATGTTCTACCTGTTGTGGTCAGCGGCGTGTGGTGAACTGTTGCAAGGTAAGCTGTGTTAGTTCACTTGCTAGTTCACACATCGGTCACTTAACAATGGTGGTGCAGTTGACGTCACAGAGTGCGTGTAATGGGTGCCTCGCCGCTCTCTTGTGAGTGGCCGCAGTACATTAAGTTTCTCCCGGCTTCACTCTGGTAACTGGTTCCTGCTGCTTGCACCGAGTGTGTACAGCACTGATCAAGCACCAGCTTGCCTTGCAACACTTCACCACACGCCACTGGTTATGGCACTACCCAAACTGCCGTGTCGGACTCAGCAGCAGCCGACACAGAATGTACGTCTGATGAAGGAAGATTTAGCGTAGCAGACATTGCGAGGACTTGCTTGAGTTCAGTGAACGCTTACCGAAACGTTTGAGTCCATTCAATATGGATCGTGTGCTATGTTTATTTTTTAAGCCTGTTTCTCACAAAGGCATCTGAATGAGAACGGTATCTTTAATGCAACGACGATAAAAATCGACCATTCCCATAAATTTAATATAATTCCAACGCGGTCGTGGGCAATTAGCTATCGCATTCACTTTTATACTGGATGCATGCACTGCAGTTGCAGACATTTGGAAATTCAGAAATAACAATTATGTAATACGTTGCACATATTTACTGGGATTTATAATAATACCATATTTTTGCAGTCTTTCAAAAGTTTCTCTGAGGTGTACTAGATTTGCATTTTTGCTCTTTAAGAAACAAGAATGCCTTCAGTTTAAACTAAACAGGAACTGAGTCCTTGAAGTAACTTAGTAATAAAATGTTGGAAAGTTTGTGCGGCATTAGGTTAAACGAATATCATGTATGGAAATTCGGATAACCCAAAAGGCCGTGGTGATGGCAGTATTAGGAATATCCTCCTCACATACAGGAAATTGTTAATGAACTCTCACATGCTCAATCGTAGAGTAAACTGAAGTGCCAAGCAGGATACCGTTACAAGTCATTTGAAAAAGGAATGGAACACCGGTGTGTTCAATTTCCGGTAGTCTCCACAGGACCTCTAGTCCCCGCTTCTCTACTTGACTAAGTGAAGTTGGATTGTCTACGGGCTGTTAGATGGCAGGCAGAATTCTTGCTGAAACACGAACTGGTACCCTTCCTTTGCTGCATGCAGTCTCGCTGAAGACACTCTCCTAGGTCGTGAGTAAGTTGGTGGACCTGAGGTTACAATGTAATGTTCTACCTGGTGGACTGCCTTTGGAGGCAACATGGACAGCTTGGTCGGAGCGGCGAACTCGGACAGTAGTTAATAATACTTGATGTTAGATTGAAAAGGCGCAATGCGACTTGCTTAAGAGTTTCTAGCGAAGTGGTGAGGTCAACTGAGGTCCACGAGTAAGTAAAAATGCGACAAGAAGTTTGTCCCAACGACAGGCTTCGAAACATCAGCTATCATAAAAGGCCATTTGAAAGAACGTCGTAAGTCAAAATTTAAAGATAACAGTTTTTGTCCAGAAGTAGAGATAGCGGCTCCGTTTACGAGTCTCGAGGTTGTTTGTTGCGTAGGTCCTTGCATGCTAGCGAAATTATAGAAATATCTGCACCAGTGTCAATGAGGAACTGGAGTTTGCTAGTTGAACTGGTCCTGGCGGGAGACATTATGCACTGTAGGTCAATAAGGGCTTACCTTTTCAGCTGTCAGCTCGTCGCCAATATATGCCATGGATATCAGAGCGCTGTAACATGCAATTCGTGGATTCGTCAACATGAACGACATAAAAAATCCACGAATATAACTTGTCTTCTTAATCTCCTTCAGTTCTTCCCTGTAAGATAAATCGATGAAACACGTTGTATGAAATACATTTCCGCCAAAGTGCAAATTTTCAGCATGACTAACATTTACATTCATATATAGATATTTAACTAATGATAAAACGAATACTTCTAAAAGAAGCCTAAAAATTCCTGTAAATATGAAGAAAAACACCAAATACCCGAGTAATCCATATCAAAACTAACTTCAGGCAACAAATAGTGATCCTTTCAAATCATACAAGACAACTATAGAGTTAAATACTTTAAAAAGGTTAAAAAAATCATACTTTATACAAATATCTACAAGTTAAATACAGAACTTGTTTATAGATAACAGAATATATACGGAACATATGCGCATATAATGTGACATTTGCATAATCTCATATAAAACATTTCCAAATACATTAAATAGGGTTAGGCACTACGCAAAGGAAATTGTTTAAGTATTTAGGTTTAATTTTAGTCTCAACACACAAATACCTAGTACTGCCGAATTTTAAGTTACCATACAAACAGAATGTTCCAGATTAATATTTACACTTTTAAACGTTAATAAGAGAAACTGTTAAAGGGAATATGAGGAAACAGCTTGTATTTGACATTATAAGGGCAACGTTGGTGAGTGCGTGTGGTCGTTCTACTGTTGTCAGTTCTGTCTGCAGCCATGAGCGGAAACACTACAATTGTAGAGCAAATTGTGGACGTGACAAGGTTTTCTATTGAACAACATAAATGGATTTAAAGTGGTAACGGAAATGCGAGAAAATTACTGAGGCGCAGAGACAATGGAGGGCGGAGTTCGATACTGCACCACCATCACACGTAACAACGACACGCTCGAGAGAGCCGGAAATGCATGTGATGTGAAGAAAGGACGGCGCGGCATGGTGGTGCACCACAACATTAATATCAAGGCTTACGGTCGCTCCTGGTTGAAACATTTGGTGGGAGGGGGATAGGCCGTCGAGGAAGTGTGAGTACCCACCAAAATATCCAGATAAAAAGTCACTCCGTTGGAGTTGTATCTGTGGGGGACTCTGGGGAACACAGCGTATGCCATAAAACTACGTACAATGGATACTACGAGAGATGCGATTGTGACAGCCTGTGAATCCACTTCCATGGAAACCGTAGCTTCTGTTTGTCATTATGTCCTACAGCGTTGCAGACGATGTCGAGCTGTTGGATGTGGACATTTAGGACATTTGCAACTGGTATTTACATACGCACACACCCAACGTTGCCCTCGTAGTGTCAAATACAAACCGTCCCAACAGATTGTCTTCAATAGTTTCTCTATCATTCCCGTTCAAAATGTGTGAACATTACTTACGGACGTCCGATATCTCTCGAACACGTAAAATATGAAATATTGTTAATTCACCATTGATTTTATCCTTATAACCTCCAAAACAAATCACACTCAAGCCCAATTAAACAAAATGTTCATCATCTTATTATTTCAGACACCACAAAAATACGCAAATATAGTTACATTAAAGAAATCATCCATATTCATGAAACTTTTTCCCACTACAGGCTCATTTTGTTTTTGCATATAGCAAAATTTATGTGTTTGTTTATTTATTATAATTTTTTCGAATTTGCCACTTTATCTTTATGTTCTTCCTACAATACGTAGCTAAGATTTATTTTAATTCATATGAACACAACCTTGTTTGTTATTATAATAAATTTAATATTTATTTTTACCTACATTCCTTTATCATTAATAAACCATATTAATATGTATTTAATTAAATTTAAACCTTTAAACGGCATTTGTTAGCTTTAATTTACAGTTACTAAATATTTTACATTCACAATTTTTAAAATATAAATTGGGTAAAAAGATATACATTTTTGTAAAATTTAGCTCCATGTAAATGCGTATACAAACGTAACAGAATAAACAATTTCGTTTTAATATTCATATTGATCAACACAATTTGTTATCTTAACTAAGAACAAATGATGCAGTAACGTATGAATTAGCAGATAGTGCATATTTATCCAAAATTATCTAGGAAATGACTGTTGTGAGATTAAGACAAACATAAAATCACCAGGGAGTTGTGTATTCACAGGGACATTTACCTCCTAATCGAGCTTATTAGGGCTGTAAATGGTTTCTCCCAAGCATACATCTTTATGATCCTCACACCGGAGATTATTTCCTCCATCATTCTTAATCTCTCGTCAGATTTCTTTGCGACCAACTTTCGATACGCAGTTGTAAGTCTTCCCAACCAAACTGAAACAAAGAATTAGCAATCTTCATTTCGATATTTGAATGTATGTGCAAACTGGGAATTGTGATAAACATTTTTACATTTCAGATAATTGTTAACTTCAATTTGATGGCAGTCGATTATGGCATTATGTTTATAACTTACCGCTGATTGTAAAATATGGTTAAACAAGACGTAAAACATTTAAGATCAAGTTTTGAGCTGCTACTTATTTCACAGGACATAACACAAGTATGTATGTACAGTGTGTGAATGTATATAACTTACACACACACACACACACGTGGTGGGAAGGAAAAGTGGTATAGCTAAGGTAGTATTTTTAGGTGTTAAGAATGTTCATTAACCTTAATTGCATAGACTCGAAAGAGTTTGTCTTTATGTATATAAGTGTATATTTAATAATATTATAAATCATTTACCTTTTTAAAAACAAAACATTTGCCAATGATTCAATAAATATTAAAAATAAAATACTTTACAGAAACATGACGAGATATTAAACACAATTTTTGCAGTAAAGTCTATAACAAACATCAATGACGACAAGTCACGCTTACCAAAATAGTGTGAAATAAGTTTACATATTTACCTACTTCGTGGACACGAATAATTTTTTTTTTATTTCATAAGTTAATTAGCATGATTTATTCCACACGAAGGTAAATTTCTCTTTTCCCCTTCACGACATATATAACGTTTTTTCATTCTCAGAATAACTAATGTGGAAAATGCTTAGATAAGTTTATCTGATATGTTTTTTAAAAGAATTTTTGTTTCTGTTTTAATTGCTAAATAGATACATATAGTGTAATGGAATGTGTAATGTAACATCAAAATTTTAATAGATAGTGCACGTGAGTGTTCTTTGCTCGGCTTACACTGCAGAAAATACGAGAAGTACAACCCAACAGATTTGTATCCACCACTAAAACTTACCAAATTTAATTTCTGTAGTACCACCTGGCAGATACTTATTAAAACGTGTTACCATCTGCAAGACAACATGCTAAACAGAGAAATACAACACCTAACTACAGACGAACTACGGTAAATGAGAACAGTGGCAGCTCTGATTCTTTCAAAAATGTAATAGGATGTAATAAGCAAAGTTTGAACATATTATGATGAGCGGGCAGATTAGAAATCAGAATATAACTGGGCAATAAAAATTATACCTTCAGTTACAAAGGTACTTGGATATGATCAAAACTACTAATTCACAACTCCCAAATTATATATATTGCAGCTAACACTAGCTAGCCAACCTTCATGTCTCAGCATGGAAAATATATTAAGGATCATGTATCTTTCTTACAGGGTCTTCGTGGCTAAAAATCTATGCAAAATGAATTTTAAAAAAGTAAAATATAATTGTGGTGCATGATAAAGTGTTAATTAACAAGAGCTGCACGCTGTTTAAGTTGGTTCAGACTTATCTGAGAATTAAAATGTTGGTCGTCGTAGACGGCAGCTAGCCGAAGTAGTCACATGTAAATTTATTTGTAGACATCCCCGCAGCTGAAGTAGTTCATCATATACGTAAAGTCGTCAGGCCCGTGGCAATGGAAATGTTACGTATGACTGAAGAATACGAAGTGAGGTTGAAAGTAGATCATAAGCAGGGCTTTCAAATGTTCTCGATTCACAGAGAACATTGTATACCGGTAATTATTTGCTACTTACGTAACTGTAGATACTCATTACGTGTTTTCGTTAAGATACATGCAGTTACAGGAAAATATACACTGAAGAGTAAAAAAAAGTGGTATAGGCGTGCGTAAGCAAATAACAGATGTATGGAACCAATCAGAGTAACGCGGTACGGTCAGCAGCTACATCGGCTACTGCTGCTACAATGGCATGTTATCAAGATTTAAGTGAGTTTGAACGTGGCGTTACAGTCGGCGCACGAGAGATGGGACATAGCATCTCCGAGGTAGCGATAACATTTGGATGTTCGCGTACGACCATTTCACGAGTGTACGTGAATATCAGGAATCCGGTAAAACATCACATCTTCGACATCGCTGCGGCCGGAAAAAGATCGTGAAAGAACGGGACAAACGACGACTGACGAGAATCATTAAACGTGACAGACGTGCAACCCTTTCTCAAATTGGCGCAGATTGGATTTGTGGACTGCCCTGCAGGATTAATGGTGTGAATTGCCTCCTGCATACCTTCGGACATTAGTCGAGTCCATGCCACGTCGACTTGCGGCACTTATGCGTGCTCGGGGGGCCCTACACGATATTAGCCAGGTGTACTAGTTTTTTTGGCTCTTGAGTGTATTTTATTTCTAAATGCTGAATGAGGTATAATTTTATCTGTGGCAGAACATACGAATCACGGTATTTAAATGTAGGGCGTACTTGATCATATAACTGTACTTAATTATGGCTGAAACTGAATCCAAACTTCCTGACAATATGTAATCCTACCACCAGTAAAAAAAAAAAATGCAGATGTGTCTTACCGTGTGGTATCGACGATATGACTATAGTGGAGATTCCTATGAGGCCAGGCCATCCGGACTGCAACCAAGTGACGTTGGATATTGCCAACAGAAACAGAGGCCCAAGCCACACGAAGTTGTGTAACCGGAACAGGAAGTCGAATCTGCTAACGTCGTTTGAAAGTAGGTTTACCATCTGCCCGGGACTTGACTTCCCCAGAGCGGCATAGCTGAGACGAAGAGCCTGCAGAAAAAGCGTTAACATATTAACTTCATATAAACAAAATAATAACTCGATGGAAAGAACTTTCCTGCACTAATCATTACATATTTTCATTAACCGTTAATTTATTATAAGGGAGCATTTAGATGAAAAAAATTAATTAATTAACGTTAGCAAAACACATTAGCTAATGACTCAACGGGAAGTGAAATACCTTTACACAGATATGATACTGAAACAGAATAAAGAAACTCTTTGCAGCATATACTTCACTTTACAAAAAGACCAATTGGTGACTAAAAATCTTACCTTACGATGTTTCTGAATGTTTTGTGGCATTTATTTAAGGTTACACTGTAAATATTTTCTGGTAAACTTCCTAAACTGTAGAGGAAGTTTTTAACCTGTGCGCTGTATGGAAATAATACCACACATCTAGCCGCATATATAGGAATGTTTAGTGTTACTACTATACAAAGTTTGAAAAACTTCCCTACGCATTTGACTGTTTCCTGAAAAAATGTAGGGACGCTACAATAAATACTGGCATGGTAAATTTCCGAAAAAAACTTTCTTAGAGAGTAAGTAGAGCTTTTACACTAGAAACAGGAGCTTAGAAAAGTATTATTTTACCTCGCGGGCACGTAAGTAGCGTTACGCAACACAGAACCCCACACCAAAGAGATAGCACTCATTTATCTAAAAGTAGATACCAGTTTTGGTTCGTGTGACTTTCCACGAACTATTTAGCAGAGTGTACAGCACCTGCCAAGGGCGATGACAACATATCACACTACGTTTCACTCATTCACGCATCAGTATTTCCCCAAAAATATTCGCCACCTATTTAAACACATTTTTTTAAGAAGGTGTGTACAGGCTGTTGATGTAGTGTGTTGATGTAGCTGCAGTTTGAGCACTTACAAGTGCAGGAATGTTCACAGCAATGCCTTTCAAGTAGCCGCCACGCTCTCGTGTTACTTGTTATACACTGAGGCGACAAAAGTCATGGGATACCTCCTAATATCGTGTCGGACCTCCTTTTGCCCGGCGAAGTGCAGCAACTCGACGTGGCATGGACTCAACAAGTCGTTGGAAGTCCCCGGCAGAAATATTGAGCCATGCTGCCTCTATAGACGTCCATAATTGCGAAAGTGTTGCCGGTGCAGGAGTTTGTGCACGAACTGACTTCTCGATTATGTCCCATAAATGTTCGATGGAATTTATATCGGGGAACTTGGTAGCCAAATCATTCGCTGGAATTGTCCAGAATGTTCTTCAAACCAATCGCGAACAGTTGTGGCCCGGTGACATGGCGCATTGTCATCCATAAAAATTCCATCGTTGTTTGGGTACATGAAGTCCATGAATGGCTGCAAGTGGTCTCCAAGTAGCTGAACATAACCCTTTCCAGTCAATGATCGGTTCAGTTGGACCAGAGGACCCAGTCCATTCCATGTAAAAACAGCCCACACCATTATGGAGCCACCACCAGCTTGCACAGTTCCTTGTTGACAACTTGGGTCCATGGATTCGTGGGATCTACGCCACACTCGAACCCTACCATCAGCTCTTACCAACTGAAATCAGGACTCATCTGACCAAGCCACGGTTTTCCAGTCGTCTA
>NQII01001742.1:173675-235533 GCA_002778355.1 Clitarchus hookeri
ATAAAGTCACTCGAGTCGGTCTTCTGCTGGCATAGCCCAGTACAGCCAAAGTTCGCCGCACTGTCCTAACGGACACTTCCGTCGTACGTCCCACATTGATTCCTGCGGTTATTTCACGCAGTGTCGCTTGTCTGTTAACACTGACCATTGTGTCCGGGCCTCATGGACCCCCCCCCCCCTGCCCGCTCCTACACTTGACTGAGGGCCTGTGCTATTTTACCACTTTAGATTATTGATGAGAGTACCAAGCAAATGCACTCAAAATTAACACCAACATTAAATTACCCATGAAGGACTTTTTTAAATACAACATTTATGCTAAATAAAACAGTGTTCGCGCTGATAAAAGTGACATATTGGTCTAAAACACAATTAAAATGTAACAAACCTTTCTGTAGACAACCGAACACAGCGATGCCTTTACTTGTACGCCAAGGTTGAAACCATAGTGGAGGTAGTGTGCGTTGTAACAGGAATACGCAAACACAAGTAAGCAGAAACCTATGGCGCTGTTAACTGCGTCGGCTGTGGGATCCGAGTTGTGTTGGAAATACCGCAACAGTGTTCCCAGGACCAGGGGCTGGCCTATCCTGGAAAGCAACGAGAATTAGCTGAATAACTTCATGTACAGGTCCTTCGTGGTAAAGTGAGCACTTTTTAAATCAACTTTTGAAAAAAAGAACTGACAGTTAAAATTATATACGCTACCTTACACACTGGCATGCAATCTCCCAGTTAAGTTGGCAGCGATTTAAGTCAACTAGTTCTAAGACTTGAGGTTGAATTGCGAGTGCAATATAAGAAAGTATGGCCAATACAGTCGGCACATTTTTTGCTTTATACACATTTTAATCTATTCGCAATTTCTTCACTCTTTTTTAATCAAACCTTTGAAAAATCATCTTATGTATAGCGTGTTTGGTTTGATGTGTGCCGTATTAGGAGTACTAGTGCGGCGCTGCTACCCCCACCCCCCTCCCACATTTGCATAACCAGTGTAGGGGCTTAGAGAGACACATGGCAATCGTCGTCACCACAGAGAAAGGTCAAGCAGAGGCAGACACGCGCTTCCAAGCCTTACATGTGTCACTGCTGCGGATCCCGCCTCCCCCCACCATCCCCCCTCCCACTAGAAAGCCAATGAGATCTGTTGAGTGCCGAGATATCACGAGTGTCAGGTGTATTTCGCCTGAAATCAGAAAACTCGCACCGCGGAAGAAACAGCTGACAAGCTGGAAAGTTTACTATATAAATTTTTAATAACTTACAAATGCGGTTTACAGGTTGATATTTCTCTTAAAATATTTACAGTCGCTCTTTCACTAACACATACAAACGATGCAAAAGTGTGCAATTTGCTCGTGACTTCTCTCAATACATGAAAACTAATTTGATAGTTCATCCTTCATAACAATATCTACAAAATAAAATAATACACGATTGAATGTAAAAGTGGGTATCATAGATAGTAATTACATTCTTAGTCGTTGGCGAGTAATTCTTAGACATTCATGTTAATTTCACTTTAAAAATATATAAATTATTGGATTATAATATTAAGATATTCACTGGCACAATTNTGTGTATTTTGCCTGAAGTCAAAATATACGCACCGAGAAACAGCTGACAAGCTGGAAAGGGGTGCCGAGAACACCTCCCCCCCTTAGCTAACCACGGGACAATGTGGAGACGCACCGCGGAGAAATAGTTGACAGAGTAAGCTATGGAAAGGGTGTCACCTTACCCCCCCCCCAATCATCAAGGAACCAGGGCACGTTTTTTGAAATGCATTGTTCTGTTTCCTACCACCGCCCCCTCACCACAAACAAGGTGACATGTGCCGACAATTAGGGAGGGAAGCTAGAGAGCATATAAGCCTATTTGCCAGGAGGGTGGGATTCAGTAATCAGTAGACCATCGAGGAGATCAGTTGAATATCGCCACGTAGAGAGAGGTCAGCCGCGCTGAGAGCGGCTGGGGGGAATCGGGCCCTTGGCCATGTCAGTAGAACAGCAGTCCAGTGACATGGCAGCAAATGCGGGCCTTTGCCAAGGCCGCCCACATCGCCGGAGCTCACCCACCGCAGATAACATACCAGCGCCAACAGCAGAGTTAAGTATCAAGTCGCCGTCCAGAGAAACCCCCCTCCACCACGACGTGACCCCCAGTTAATACAAGTAGCCAAATTAGAGTACCACACCTCGGAAGTGTTTCTGTATGTTTTTTTTATAACTCGAGACAATATATCCATCCTTCAAAATGAAACACCAAAATACTACATTATTGAAATACCCTCAACCTTCAGGTACCTTGTAGTCTGTGCCTGGAAGAATTAACTCCCACCCTATGAACCACTCTTGTGTGCCACAGGTGGTGAATAGCATCAAGTTTAATTGGCGCACAACAGTAGCACCATCAAGTTAAATTGGCGCCCTGATGAGTGGCGTAGCGTCAGGTTGTTTCCCAAATACGCCACGTATTACAAGCGTTTTATTTTTGTATTAATTTAAAAATACCTTATTTTTAGTTAAAATGAACCTTTACTTATTTTCTATCCATAAGTTATAGTAGTAACTTCATTTGTAATTCGTGAGAATAGAACAGGGAGAAAATATGTGTGTTGGTAATGCCGGGTAAGAAATAGTTCATATGCAAAATAATATTGCACTGAGTGTGCACGAATACGGTACGCTGTCTCTTTGGTGTAATTTTCTATACTTGGCTAAGCTTGATTTGCATGATGCGGAGAAATATCCTCGAAGTAGAACATTAGCCGGGCTTCAGAAAAGTTAGAAGTAACTGTAAACAGCCATAGAGTTCGAACAGCTTTATATTCCTAACAATTTTACGATTACACTCTACTGACGTATTGTTAAAGTCAGCAGGCCCAAGGTAACTTAAAATTTGCATTTGGCGTAAGTATACATAAACAGGATAAAATTACATCTTAAGCCGGGCTTTCAAAACTACTTAATTGAATGTGAACAGCATATAAGAAAAATGAATGGGTAAGGAAGGAAACATAACACCAAAGTATAAATTGGGAAATTGCTTGCAAACCGTTAGCTTTTAATTTCAGGTGGTAAAAAAATAAATACATAGTTGAGTACAGGATGAGTATAAAAGACTACCACAACTTTGAAGGTCTATAATATCAAAGCCAAACAACCTACAACCATCGTTGACCAGTCATATGAACCGTGGAACCGTGAATTTTGTTTACCATACATTCATAAATGTTCAATGTGATCACCATGAGCGGCCCGAACGACATCTACACGATAATCAAACTCGTTTCAAACTATTGTCAGCATGTCTGGTGTTACGGTTTGGATGGCGTTCGTAACTCTCGGTTTGAGGTGATGAAGAGGAAGCAAGCTCGCATTCGACACGTCAATGTGAGGGGGGGCGGTTACATGTTTCCTTTATGTGCCGAGAGATGACACTGGGAGCGTCTGTCGTCGCACTATGAGTGTGCGTTGTGTGTTAGTCCACATCACGATGGCGACGGAACAACAGAAGGCGTTCTGTGTTATTCAGTTTGCTAAATGTGAATTCTGCTACTACTGTAGCAAATACGGACGTCGCCCTCCCGATAGGTGGAGTATCGTACGTTGGTTTCGCCAGTTCCATGACACAGGGTGCCTTTGCAAAGGTAAAAGTTCCGGGCGACCGCGTATGTCCGAAGAGAATGTGCAACAGATTTGAAAATGCAAATCCCTCAATCGACTGTATGGACAGTGTTGCAAAAACGGTTGCTGTACAAACCATAAAGGTTACAGCTTGTGCAGGCTCTTACCGAAAGGGATAAAGAACTGAGACGTGATTTCTGCGCGTTCATTCTTGCCAAGAACGAGGTAGACGATGCCTTCATGTCTATACTGGTTTTTAGCGATGAAGCGACGTTCCATACAAATGGTAAGGTGAACCAGCACAACGTGTGGATATGGGGTCAGAAGCCTCTACATGAAACCACCGAACACGAGCGCGCTTCCCCCAAAGTGAACGTGTTTTGCACTGTATCCAAATTACGAACCAGGCAGTGGTTGAGGAAGGTAGCCTTCCTCTCCTGGCCTAGCCTCGCTACCCTTCAGGTAGCCTGGTCACAGCTATCACTGCTTTAGGAGTACTAGGCACACACACTCGATGGAGTCAGAAACAGGTAAGCAGAACAGTGAAGGGGAGACATCGGACTCCCTTTCCTCGGACACAACACCACACGACAAACAATGGCAGAAGCCGAATAGGAAACATACAATACACACAGTCAATATGCTATATCATCGAAACCAAGTAATTAATCTTAATGTACCTTTGTATGCTGACAGCACATATTATAGTCATCAAATAAGTTCAAAAAAGTTTGTTTTCCCAATAATTTTTAAATATAGCATAAACATAAAATTAAATTTTTTATGTCATCCCTCTAAAAAAAAAAAACTAATTTCTATCAATTTGGAAAACTAGTAGCACAATGGCAGGCCATGTAGATTGATATGTTTTGAATGAGCCAGACACTTATTTTCAAAATGGTGGCAATATAAACATTTAAGCTCTATGTGTTATATCTACCAAACAACTGAACAAATTTCAACTTAACTTTGAATGTTGACCGTATCTACTATAACCATCAAATTTGTCAGTAGTTTCATTTCCTGTCAATTAGCTTTTGTGTCATATCTCGGGAAACAATTAACCAATTCCATCAAATTTGGAGAAGAAGTTGTACTGTCTTTGGACATATTGATTTGTATATTTTAAGTGAGCCAGACACGTATTTTATGAATGGCGGCTATAGTGACACTTAAGCTTGGTTTGCTATATCTACGAAACTATGCAACCGATTTTAACTTAACTTTGTATACTGTATATATGACAATAATAGAATGAACCAATACGTAACATTTTTGTCTTCCATCTAGGAAGAACACCACATGAAAAAAAAAATGGACGTTTTATGCCATATATCTAGAACCAATCAACTTATTTCCAACCAAATTTTACACGCAGGTCGTGCTACAATAGGATATGTAAACCAACATGTTTTAGGTGCTGTAGGGTTTTTTTTTAATGGCGTTAATATAAAAAAAATTAGGTTAGTATGTTTTATATATTAAAGAATTCATCAACACTCAACCTCTTACGCATACATGTATGCTATTTTGCCAGCTTTTTGCAAAATAGAGCCAAGTGAGAAAATTTAGCATTTTGTCATATTTCCGGAACAATTCAATTAATTCCCACCAAGTTTTGCACACTATTAATGCTACAGAAGGCAACGTAAATTTACATTATTTATATGGGGTCAGGCATTAATTTAAAAAATGGCAGTTACATAAATATTTTGATATGCGTGGCATGTCTATTTAACAGTTTAACCAAATTCACCCAAAAATGTTACAGCACCTCTTTTGTTTTTAGGAATTGTTGTAGTTCACACCGATTAAGAAGACAAAATTTTTATGTCATATTTCGAGGACCAATCAATCTGTTTTCACCAAATTCTTCACACAAGTAGCGCTACGTTAGGCCATGTAAACTTATGTGTTTTTAGTGACTTGGACAATATCTTTCTAAATGATGGTGATGTAAATATTTCAGTTCAGTGAACCCCTATAATTCAAAACATTACACTGATTACATGCAAAGTTGATGCTCCGAATCTTAACCCCCGTGACGCTGTTGATTGCACGCTACCTTTTTTTTTTCAAGGTTTTCTGGGTTCGAGTTCCATATAAGGCAAGCGTGCATTTGTATATTATCTCGGCACTGTTGCACATGTTCCTGGTTTTATCTCCAATGATATTACTGTCAACAAAACGTCAAAGCCTACCTACCACCTAGGCTTTCAAGAAGTTCCTTAAAATTATTTGCACTCATGTACAGGAAAGTTGGCTAGGCTCATTAGTTATATCAGTAACTTCTTGTTTTTCTCTAGTGGAACAGATTGCAAGCACGCCCAGATGTTTCTTAATAATAATTATATTACAACATTTTGCGTGCGAGGATGGTGGGAGCTTTGCCGAGGGCAGTGTACATGCTTGTATAGATTTCTGCCATTAGAAAATCTTCTTGAAATTATTTCAACAAGCAGTACTAAGAAACGTTACTGTTTAAATCATTATTTGATAAAAAGACATTTCTTGGGAATAATTTCTTCAGCTATTCGACATCAGAAGCAATTTGGAATTAATTTCCCACAGCTATTAAATTATTTTTTATAAAGCCTGAATAAAGTAATTATTAATATTGCTCTTTATTTTTTTAATATTAGCCTTTAAATTCATTTACGAGGCAATATGTGTGTTTCGTACGCACTTATGCGGTGGTATTTAGGCCTTCAAGGTGCAACGACTGCATTGTTTACGAATGGAGTGAGGTAAATTTAGTGGACTTAAGAAATATGACAAGCTGTTTGAGACTGACTGAGATGTAGCTTACCTGGTTGTCATTTCGAAGACCAAAATTACCGCAATCATCCAGAGAAGCTGAGATTTGAATGTCTTAAACAAACCAATGTAAAGTCGTGGTTTTATGTTTTTTGTCTTGGCGCGTATCTGCTCTTCCTGCCAGTACCTGGGGGGAAGGAGACATAATGGTTCATATTATCTTTAGTAATTTAATACCTGAGAAGTACAAGCATTCTTTTGAACGCGTTATAACTCGCATCAGACACAACATTGTGACAATGCTTGAACAATAAAGTATTACTCACTTTTCCAACCTGGTCGCCATGAACTCGGACTTGTGGTCATCTAGCGGGCACCACAAGTCCTCTTCTGTGATCTCGTTGTAGTAGCCCTTCTTTAAGAGGCTGAACATGTAACTAAAACCGAAAAGATAAACGCATTTCTTATTAATAATATATGTTGATTCCTCTTTAAGTTAGCTTATAACTAAATGTAGTTATACCACTACGTCTGTTGCAATGTCGAATAAATTATCGCTTCGAACAAGTACACTACTTTATAGATGCTTAACATTCAGAAAAATTTGCAAAGTTCGAATTAAGAAACGTGTTTCTCATACACACTGCTTGATTTCATTGTAAATTTTCACAGAATACATTCGTTAATTCTAATTGCTATACAGTAAAGCAAAACTCTTTATGTAAGTGGTTTGAACTGTACAATTATTGCAATGTAGTAAGTTCGTAAAACGTTGCAGTAACTAGTATACGATCTAAATCAGAGATAACATATCCAGTATAATAATAAACCAAAATGCTTGCAAGTTTATAACAATAAGCTGTCGCCACTAGGCCACCTGAGTTATACAGAGTGGTGGCTAGTGGTTTATTTAGTTAAATTATTTAGGTGCAGGCTAAGGGCACCTGTGGTTGTTGCGTTAGGGGTAAAAAAAATTACTCGTAATCTCAATTATTTAACACACCAGTATTTTATTGGTCTGAAGGTCACATAGGTATTTACACACACTGGCGATACTGAGTCCCCCTGCAAGTCGTAGGCCTGAAGGGCTGGTGGGCTGAATACTATGCGTCGGGGAAGGTTGTTGAAGGGAGACGTTTTTCTACTTATCTGTGAAAGCGGCTTTTGGTGAGTTGTCTTCGTTGGCAGCTGAGGCTTGGTGAGTTGGGTGGCTCATTGTCAGGCCCTCGGACTGGCTCTCGTTGGCGTGCTGTACTAAGTTGGCATCTTCCTGCGGCTTTGACTGACTCTCTCGGAAGTCCGGGACTAGTTTCCCCGGGACTTTTGCTTCCTCGGCGACCTCGGCTGGCTTTACTCGTGGGAGAGCGCGTCTCCTTGGCTGTGGCTCGCATTTCTGACTACCCCACCTCGTAAACTGCCACTACGTTTTCGGAAATGAACTCATAAGTTCTCGGCACTTCTACTGGGTTTGTCTCGGGAATTTACACATGAAGTTTCGGCTGTTCCTGGGTTCTCTCCCCGGTGACGTCACTATTGGCTTACTAACTGACTGACTGCTTGCCTCGTCGCCATACGGCGCACGACTACGATGGCGCATCTCGGTCTGGGGCTGCCACTCCTTTCCGGGAATTTACTAATATTCTCGGCACTGTTCTCGTCACACGACCGAACACTACCATTTCTGATTCCCTCCCGTTTAGGCGGAATACCTAACTCGTCTCGCTGCTGTACCGCCGAACAACTCCCGTTTCGACTAGCGATAATTGACTTGGCTGGGATCCGAACTCCGGCCTGGTGATACGACTGCCTCTCGCACTAACTGCCTTTTCTGCCTCGCATCGCGGCTGCCGAACAACCCCTTCCCGTCTCGGCTGAACAACTGCTCGTGAACAACTGAATTCGAACAACTGATCACAACAAGTGATCCCCTTCCTTGGCTGCGCCTGAATTTAACCCATCTCCTGCTATATTCAAGCTAGCTGTCAGCAGTTTCTCGAGAGATAAATCGCGAAATCCCTTGTATACCTCGCGCATTTTTTGTGTAGGATTTTGTGTCTCGTCAGCTGCTTGGGCGCTCCAACTAGGAGGAGGGAGGGCGTGGTAGGACGTTTCCGGGGATTCCTGGGAGCTGTGTCTGCATTAATTCTCGTAGGGGGCTCCCCTGTTTCCTTCGTCGAGGGCTTATATCAGCTATTTCTAGGGACTTACCCCATTTCTCTCAACTTCGGTTTTTCCCCGCGTATCTTTATACGTCGGGACAGCCCCGGCGGTGTTTCCCCGGAAGTTTCGTTGTCACCTACCTGCCCTGGCTGGCTGGCTGCCTGCCCAGGACGACTATAGCCGGGTGTGAAAACAGTGCAATGCCTATCCCCTGTATCCGTCATGCATCAGCACTTTGATGTACTTTTCATTATCTTTATATGGCATTGTTTATGTTTACTCTCTTAGACTAAATTTCGTAAGATATATGTATTGTTTTTTATATCTGTAAATAAGCATCACATAAATATTTACTTTTTATAAGTACCTTACATTGCTTGGGGTATACTGAATAATAAAGCGATTTCAAATGCAACGTGTTTACAGACTATGCATGTATGTATTTAATACGGATTCAGGTTAATACCTTCAGAGTGTCGCATGGACGTCACTGGAACCTGCAGGGTGTCAGACATTGTATCCATGGACCAGGGTTCTCGACGCCTATCGTGCCGTTTTCCGCAACGGTGATTCGGGATTTGCGTGGTTAAGGGGGGCGTCAACTTGTGGAATTATCAGTTTGTCGGCGGATGCGGAGCAGTGTAGATCGTCTCGCCTAGCTTCTAATTTCCACGCATTGAAAACATTAAATTTAAAACATTTTTACTTTTTAAAATAACAAGAACATTAAAATAGATTGTTATGGTTATTGTAATTAAAAAGGCGAATCTTATAATATTCCAAACGTCTTTTTTAAAACTCGAGTGATATTCAATTTATAATTAATATCGGTTTAATGTACTTAACATCTCTAGTTATTGCAGAGTCTAGAGTCTATGTTGTGTAGGTTTCACACGTAGGTACACTGCTGATGGAAAGAATTTTTTTTCTAATCGAAAAAAAATTGATTTATTCTGTGCCTGCAAAACAATTACGGCCGCCGGTTTGCGCGAAACATTCTGGAGGTCACGACCACGGTCGCTCGCAAAGATTCAAGATGGCCACCAGTATACTCAAAATGGCCAAAGTCCAACTGTGAAGACAGAGCATATGCAAAATACCGACTCAAGTCAGAAGTTACATCTTAGTGTCCTTGTTCCAGAACTAGAACGTTGGTACTCCTGATGTAATTGAAGGAATCTTGCCCGCTTCTAACTAAAATACCTCGTCCACAATCCAGTGATATTTTTGCTTTTGAGAATGAGAAACCCCAGGGTTTGATATTAAAAACAGGGCGAAAAGTCCCATAATATATCTGCCCTGTTACTTTGAACTGTGTGTAAAACCAATACGGGTAAATATTAATTTACACTAGTAGTGCACTATAATTGAGCTTCAAAATTACACATGGACAAAAGCATGGNAATACGGGTAAATATTAATTTACACTAGTAGTGCACTATAATTGAGCTTCAAAATTACACATGGACAAAAGCATGGCTGCACTGAAATGGACTTTAATTACTACTGTTAATGAAAACAACTACAACAATTTATAAAACGAAAATATATGCATTTTATACGTGAAATTGATGAATTGAAACAAGGCTACAACGTGTGTCAGTTGTGACAGACATCATTGAAAAAAATATACGTATAAAACAAGGTTACACNAATACGGGTAAATATTAATTTACACTAGTAGTGCACTATAATTGAGCTTCAAAATTACACATGGACAAAAGCATGACTGCACTGAAATGGACTTTAATTACTACTGTTAATGAAAACAACTACAACAATTTATAAAACGAAAATATATGCATTTTATACGTGAAATTGATGAGTTGAAACAAGGCTACAACGTGTGTCAGTTGTGACAGACATCATTGAAAAAAATATACGTATAAAACAAGGTTACACTCACTAAACGAATGGAACTTTCATACACATCAAACTTACCCAAAAAGTGCTAATGAACAAAAGTTAGCTTCTTTCATAGGGTTAGTCTGCCGTGATTTCTGCTTTCCACTGTCCATGTTCTGTCGGGGTTATCTAACTTTCTGTTTCTATATGACGATCACACCTGAAAAAAAAACATTTTTTATTATAAAGAATAAAAATAAGTGCTTCAGACACTGATTCTATGAATTGTGTTTCCTTTTCGTTAGGGTCAGGGGCACAATTACGTACACTATAATATGTTCTTAAATGAAAACGTCATTTTCTCTAGTCTAACATAACAAAATAAAAAAGTGCATCGTGTTAACACTGCAGAAAGTTATAAGACGTTACATAATTGTACGTAAAATGTAAAATATTTTAAAATATAGATGCAAATAATTTTGAAGCACGATTGTGTACAGTCGTGTGCGATGTTCCTAAGTAACTTCAAAACCACTTAAAATATTTTAATGATTTATTAAGACAACACATAATTGACATATGAGGATGAAACAGCTGATAAAGGAGACGCACAGTGTTTTTGAGTACCTAACGATGAAAGTTATTTTTGAGCTAACTTTTGCTTTCAAAATACAGAAACTTATTAAAAAATCCTTAATTATTTGGGGGACCATATTGAATAGACAGAACCACATCCAAGCTAACCAATCCCTCTTAGGTGATGGCAAATGGTTCATCAGCAAGTAACCTGAAAAAATATTATACCCAAAAGAACAAATGACGCCGCTCGTAATTAATGAGCCTGGCTCTTCGTCTTGTCATGCATTTTTTTAGAACTGACCCGAACATTTTGTTTTAAAAAGGTTTGTAGTAACTGTGCCCGCCTTTGAATACTACACGTACTCAAATGTACATAGGAACCTGCTTTCCTGCTGAACTCTTATTTTTAATGTTTAGTGTTTTTTTGTTTTATCGGTCGCCACTTATTTAATACACGCATTCTGGCGGTGGTTTACGCAAGTCTTCGGAAGTAACTTCATTTCCTCCTGACCACAATCAGGCATGGCTAGTGTTACGGGTCTCCCTAAATAAACCGCTGATTCATACGGCAACAAGGAGGATTTTTAATTACGCCAATTTTTGTAGTATCATTTTCATAATTTTCTTTATTCGCTGCTGAGGAATTTTTATTGTTTTCTTTTTGCTCATGCAGGATTTGGTGACTCCTACTATACTTGGCCCTATGCTTATGTTTTGTATTACCACGTATGCCTGTAACGGGAAGCTAGCTAAACGTACTATTTTGAGTTTTTATTAAAAGTGTTCTTCCAACGTTTGGCTGGAATGTATAAAATATGATATTAACACACTTTAACGACTGGGGTGCTCCGTCGTTATAAAAATGTTTCGAAAACTGAAATGTTGGTTCTATTACACTGTTTAATAGCGTGACCTTGATGTTTATATTAATCATTTACGCTTATCCAGTATGTTCAAGACTGTAGGATTCAATCAACACTGACAGAAGCTGGCTCAGCAGTTGGAAATTGAGAGTTAAGTATACTGGGCCAAGGTGTCAGGCGTTGTGTACTCTCTGCAGCAGCTTGTGCAGTGGCACACCTATACTAGCATACACACTCAAACACATACTGTTTCACAAAACTGCAAGCGAGGTCGCAAACATGCTGGTGAACCTATTACCCATAACTATGATTTCTTCCCCATTTTAGTCACCTGTAACACAGACGCTAGGTTGCAGAGAGATGACTGACATCTGTCGGGTGGGTGGCTCAGTTCTGTCGCCCACTACCAGGGCCGCATAGCACTGCCCTAGTTACAACCCAGCTCAGACCACACTCGTTCTATGTCACCATGCACCAAACCCACACAAGTGTCTGTCTTTGCTAACCGACAACTTACCCTATATATATATATATATATATCCATGCCTCTCGCACAGATTTTCCCAGAGCACGCTCTGCTTTTAGCTGGTTTGCCGTGCCCTTCCATCGAGACCCTTGCCGACCTCCTGTGGCGCAGTCGGTTGGTGCGCCGCTGGTCTGGGGTGCGGGAGGTTCTGGGTTCAAATTCCAGGTAGGGCATGGACGTTAGTTTAAGTTAGGTCATAAGTTCGTTTGTAAGCCATCCCCTGATCAACCTTCAGGCATAACAGTGGGGGACGTTAATAAACACTATACAATCTAGACACTCCTTCTTTCGGGGTGTGTCCATTGCTACAATTGCGGTCATGGCACCAGACAACCCTACTACAGCCGCGATGCATGCGCCCCTTTAAACATAACAAACCCGACCTAAGGTGTAGATAGCTTGCCCTGAGACACATCCCATTCTCCAAACGTCTTAGCTCATGTTAGCATAGCAGGATTTGGGGGTTCGGCAGTCTAAAAAAAATAGATATGCCTACAGTCACAGAGCCAAAAAATATGCCGGAATAGCCAAATGGCTCGGTGTTGGGCGACTGTGGTGTCACATTGCAGTACACATAAAGACACTGAGACTTCTTCTCAAGCCTTCAAGACACACCACCCCGAAGACGAAGAAGGCACTTCAAGGTGAACAAGACTCAATATTTAGCACAAAACAGAGCAGTCATGCTCTGGGAAGGGAGGGTGGGGTGTGACTATGTATGGTGTACTGCAGATACCACTCAATGGTACAGCGAAAGGACTCTCTGATGCACCATGAACCCCAGCACCCGTGGCAGGCTATCCGCTCAGGGAGTCTCCAACTCCTTCTTCCTTCTCTCTCCCTCTTTTTGTTTCAAGTATCCACTGGGAAGGGTGAATGCCCAATGCACATTTCTTCCTTCACCATAGGGGTGGTACCTCCTACCCACTGGTTACAAACAAACAAACCCAGCATGACCATGGAAAATGCAAGCACCCCTCGTACCAATCTCTCTCTTCTAGTTCTTCAAACACCCTTTCAATAAAGACTGTCCTTCCCCATCCTCAGTTCTAGTAGAACTCTCTTTAAACTTCATTAATTGCATACAATTTTACAATTATTTTCGGTTGAGTTTTTATGGTACCTATGCTGGTTTCCCCCCTCCCTTTGTAGTTCAGTTCAGGTTAGCATGGGATATGACCATGGCCATTAACCGCAGCAATGTTTGCCCAATCCCAGTAAAACTGCGAGCATTTGCCCTTGCAGTTAGAATCTTGCCTGCATGTCTAGGCGCATGGGACTCAGACTTGAGACGCAATTAGGTCTCATCCCTACCTAGGACCTCCGACTTTCCTTTTAGTTTTAGGCAGGTTAGAAAAATAATTTGACCCAGCCTCACGCCTACTCAGTTTGAGCTGTCGTGGGATGAATACCTTTTATGTAGGTGCTCTCTCGCCGAGATCTTCCCGTCCCTTGAGACCAACGAACAGGATGGGACTATGACAGTGCAAGTAAGGCGATCAACCGCAACTGAGCGCGTCCCCGGGTGATGGATACGGAATGCTCAGGCTCTGGAGTGTCTGACCGGTACAGAAATGCCTTCGGCGTGTGGGGCCGGGAACTGGGCAGCTCAGATGGCAAAGCGCAACGAGCTTGAAGCAGCCCAACTGTCAGGGCGGGGTGGAGGATTTCGAGGAGTGTGAAGTGTAACGAACCTCACAGCTGGATACTGCGGGATGTTGATTGTGGATGCGTGAAGAATGAAATGGAATACATCGGACCTTGGGAGCATCTTTGGCATCGGCCTACAGCACGAGCTAGCGCCTAGCCACCATGACTCATAGGTCTTGGAAGTCTCACCGAACATATTTAAGGTACTGATCGTAAACAGTAATAAAGTGTTCACAAATGTATAAACTCTGCCGTTAATAAGTAGCCATGAAAAAAAAATCTTATTTCTATAGAATAATATGTGTAACCCATGTCACAAAAAATTCGTGTTTATTTAAATAGCACAAGGCATATATGAAAGGAACGACAATGGGTAAAAGAAAAATCTGAGGTCCTGAAGTATTTTTGTCAAAGTACTAACTTCAAGGTGTGTGACTGAACGTCATCAGGTAACCAACCAGAGTCCTTACACATGCACGCGTGGGAAGAGCAATGCTTCTTGCATCTTTGATTACTGGAAATGGGACAAGTACACAGCTGGGCCTTCTGACTGCTGATTTGGGAATTCTATCAGCTCTCGGTGTCAAGTGAAAAGGTTCGGCTATATTTATGCATAGCCTGATAATGCGTGGCTCCGAATTATAACTGTAAGTTTTTTATTGCAATATAAATTTAATTGTCAATGTTTATTTATATCAGTACCTGTACTAATTATTCATTGTTTACGGTTGAACCTTTTTCCAATAAAACTGATCTATTTAGTTATCCGTTTACATATACTAATTTTAGTTAACTTCGTACCATTTTTCTAAACATAACAATTCGAACACTTAATTTTCCTTTTGATGTGTAGCGGACTAAAAACATCTGATCACCACACAATTACGGGCAGTGGCGCCGACTTGGAAAGTGGGAGGGGGGTGCAATGCTCCTTTTGCTCACCCAAAGTTTACCCAGGAGGAGCAGAGAGCTATTTTGCCCCTCCACAATTCTCATGCATCTTAACATAATACATATGCAATAATATGTAGACCAATGTTGCGGAACACACTTCTGTTTCCTTGTCTAATAATACATTTAAATTTAAAGAGTTTAGGGAATTTATTTACAATTTCAAGTGGACGTGTGTTTGGTCGAGGCAAATTCCAGATGTTTGTAGTGTAACTTAATTATAAACCAAGGAAAACAAAATGGATGTTAAAAATCTAGTGGTAAACGTGATTAACCCTACTAATATTATAAATGCGAAAGTCTGTGTGTGTGTGTGTGTGTGTGTGTGTGTGTGTGTGTGTGTGTGTGTTTGTTACCACACAGCTCCATAATGGCTGAACGGATTTTGATGAAATTTAGTATGTAGGCACTTTAGTTGGCCTGTAAGATATGTCATTTCCACCTGTCGTTTCAAATTATACAGATTTGAGGGAAATTTTTACTGCCATTTCAAGTAATGATTCAACCGAAAACGGATCTAAAACTGCCTCATTTTTGATACTAACTGTTCTTGTCAAATTAGTTGGTCAAGTAGACACTGTAAATGGTACTCTGCAAAAGAGACTGCTTCACTTAGAAGAGGTTCATACATTGATTATAACCCTGAAAGCGAGCATTCCATATTTCAGAGGAAGTTTCCAAGAAATCTAGTTAGAAGCAAGAGAAAAAAACAGCATAAATACATTAATCTACTTTACCCAGGAGGAAGATTCCCCAACGATACGACAATTCTCAAGATAACTCAACAGAGAAGTTAAATTAAGTGGATCAAAGGTAAAGGTGTCTATTCTTCGAAATCAAATATTGGATTGTAAATAGTTTCATTTCCTACCTTGAAAGTGCATTTAACAATTTTTTGCTTGAAGTGGAGCAGTTTCTGCTTGGAAGTGATGCAAACAAAGAAGAAATTGTGTAATTCTACAAAGATGTCAACCCTGACGATCGTTTTGCGTCACAGAGGGATGTTTCATGATTTGCTGTAGAATGAAGGGAACGTTGCTGCTAACATATAATATATTATCAATCGCTTCAAGCAAGGTGTCTTAAGGTTTTGCTCTCAGAACTCAAGTTTTTCAAAATTGCAATTACAATTGCCATGTCAACAGCAACATCAGAGAGGTATTTATTTATCTGGCCTTGAAAGACTTAAGACGTACCTACTTACGTTCAATGATGGGAAAGCTGAGGTTAAATTCTGTGAGCATTTTGCATATCCATAAGGCGGCTACTGTGGCATTATATCTGGATGAGGTAACATATGATTTCATAGCAATAAATGAGACAAGAAAGTGGACATTCCTTCAGGAAAGGTATTTGTCATATTTGAAGTGAGTTCTATCATGGTGCTAATTTTTTTCGTGTTGAGATGTGAAAATTTGTATCACATGCAGAATAATGGTTAATAAAAATATATTAGCTTTGTTTCCCTCTATCACATAATGTAGGCCTACGTGATACAAAAAAATCTACAAATAATAAATGAGCTTCGGTTAAGGCGCTATCATACATGGAAATAAGCAACAATTCGCAGTATATAAAATTCGTATAATTTTTATCGTGATATTAACATAACAAGTGATTTTGAGTGGGGAAGTCTCTCGGTTTGATAACGGTATCACACAAACAAATTTCACCTTAAAAATACCATAATTTGTACCAGCAGTATGCACCATATTTAGGTATGGAGAAATGCTAATACAAAACCATTTTGCACCCTGAAATCCAACTTTTCCCGGGGGAGAACCCTCAGAACCCCCGCCCCAACTCGCCTTAATGGGGAGATATATGATCTTTCACAGCAAATACATTTTACATGTTGACCTCCCAATATCTAATTGAATTCGGCTCCACTGATTGACGGGCTCTTAGCAGATCACCAATCACGTACATAAAGTCGACAGGTTTTCTTGCTGAGACCAACATAGTAACATACAATTTTGAATTTAGGCCTTCAGTAGCACATTCTAACACATACATCGTCTTGCGGCATGAATGAAAATAATATGAACATGCATACAGTAATTTTGATGTCACCCAGAATGAAGTCATATATTTTCAGCAGCTAGTTCTGAAGAAACTATAATGGTGTATCGGAAAATCATCAAACTTTACTGTAATTTAAAAATATATTTGCGATATAAATAAAGATTCTTCTAGAATAGCGATAGTTAAATCCACCAGTTAAAACCACACGTAGCCAGTTATGAAACATGTTACAGAACAGTGTTTTGCACGAAGTTAGCTCGAAAATAACGAGTTACATACTAATTGTCCAAAAACCAAAAACATATAACTCAAGCGCCCCCCCCCCCAAACAATATAACATAACAAATACTAATAGTTAAATTCGTATGACTGCAAATTTTATTTTAATAAATTATATTAGGGTACACAGGATCATAAACCAGTAGTAAAAAAAACGGACAGGAAATGTGGAAGCATAAGCTGAAATGTCAATGTACGCCGGAGAAAGTGTACTGGAATACAATTCTAGGACATATATTTCAGAAAGGAAGCCTGAGTCCTAAGCGTGTCCTGTGTAAATATAAGCAGGAGAATGGTACAGGCAGGAGACATTTGACGTCCAGGATATGCACAATATAAGCCTGGCTGTTATACAGTGAACGGTGCGCGAAGGTAGGGGAGAAGGGACAGAAAGTTGCACACACACGTATGCTTATTGCAAGGCACGCCCACATTCTTTACTCATGCTACTCACCTGCTCCGAGTAGCGGAGTTGTTCCTCAGCCGGGGCAGCGCTAAGCAGAGTTCCTCGTCGGCGCGCGCTCGATAATTGTCCGCTGTCCGCCTTGCCGCGGGACTTACCTCCATCACCTGACTTCACCACGCAGCTGTGACGTCACCGGCCCGGCTGTCATTGGCCGCGACGTGGGCACCTCGCCTTGATGGGCGGCCCGCCTGCCACGCCCACTAACGCACTGGGTCACGCTGAAGTACGCCAATGGCGGCAGAATGTGCACGTTTTGGAAGGAAATTTGGGTCTAAATGTTGGCTCAGGAATTAAAAGGTTCGCGGTTCTTGTGAATAAAACATTTCAATAGTAGTATGTTAATGCAGATTCGGGCACAAGGGGATGGCGAATAGGAGCCGAGGTGACATCCGCCGTCTTGGAACTTCACTTGTTTCCCTCGAAATTTCCCTTTTCCCCTCAGAATTTACCATTTTCCATCGAAATAGTTTATTTTTTCCTAAAAATGTTTTCTTTTTCCTCAAATTTTTTTTTTTCATTAAAATTTTCTTTTAACCTCAAAAAATCACCGACCCACGATCCCCTTGTACAAAAATTATTCCCCCAAAGGCATTTTCCGTACCATTCGGTGGGGTCGTTTTCCAGGGTAGAACAGTGGTGTTTATATATTTTTATAGGCAAAAACTATACCAAAACCATACAAGGAACAAGGACCGGAGCCCGGCGCCGGCCGGCTACCAGGTTGTATGTCGCCGACCGCCATATAGGATCTGGATGACCTGGGCATTAACCTCATGTCCATGACCTTGCCCCATGCCCATGAATTTTAGTCACCGAAAACCCAAAATTTCCACAATTATTTTAAAATCGCTAAATAAAAAAAATAAAAAAATAAAAATTAGAAAAATTATAAAATTATGAATAGTTTATAAAATATTTAAAAAACATTTATTAAAAAATATTTACAATTCTGGAAGTTTCCCCATCACTACTCTCAGCAGNAATAAAAATTAGAAAAATTATAAAATTATGAATGGTTTATAAAATATTTAAAAAACATTTATTAAAAAATATTTACAATTCTGGAAGTTTCCCCATCACTACTCTCAGCAGACGACTAATTATCTCCCCATGCACATATGGTACTTCTACGCCACCGCTTTAGTGGTGTTCATCTTCCAGCAGAGTATATGCTTATACTGTGGATATGTAGTCCGCTTCCTCCTAATTACCCCCCCCCTTTTATCATCAAACCATTCCGGATGGCTGGAAGCGGTGCATATGATTAAAGCATCTGGAAACCGGGATAGTAAAGGAAGGGTTGGAGTGTTAATGGCAGATGTGACGTCGTTGGCGGGTGCCTCGACAACTCAAAATTGGTGGCATGACGGAACACATTCGAGAAAGTCGAGGACTGTCTTCTCGTTTTGAAAAATATCTGAGCAATAAATTAGGTTATTTTCAAGGGGGTATAATTGTGGAATAATCATGAGAAGATTAGCAATGATCACCGTCGAAAGTAGTGTTGCTGGCAATGTCCAGCGAATGTTTCTGGTGATTCAGCGAGTACGGGGGCTTGGCTTGCCGTGCTGCTGAAGAACGAAACAAAGTACACTGAAGAGCCAAAAAAAAACTGGTATATGCGTGCGTATGCAAATAACAGAGGTATGGAACCAATCAGAGTAACGCGATGCGGTCGGTAGCTAGATCGGTTACTGCTGCTACAATGGCAGGTTATCAAGATTTAAGGGAGTTTGAACGTGGTGTTATAGTCGGCGCACGAGATATGGGACACATAGAATCTTCGAGGTAGCGATAACATTTGGATGTACGCGTACGACCATTTCACGAGTATGTCTACCGTGAATATCGGGAATCCGGTAAAACATCACATCTTCGATATCGCTGCGGCCGGAAAAAAGATTCGTGAAAGAACGGGACAAACGACGACTGACGAGAATCATTAAACGTGACAGACGTGCAAACCTTTCTCAAATTGGCGCATATTGAATTTGTGAACTGCCCGGCAGGATTCATGGTGTGAATTGCCTCCTGCATATCTTCAGACATTAGTCGAGTCCATGCCACGCCGTCTTGCGGCACTTCTGCGTNTACCAGGTTTTTTGGCTCTTCAGTGTATATAGTGATCCCAGTACACGCCATAGGGGATTGGTTATGGGAGGTGGTGGAGCGGAGGACAGGCCCGGATTATGCCAGGAAATCCTGTGCACACAGCGAACAGCGGTTATTTCCGGCTCAGAGACAGCGACACGTGTGTTCGGGACGACTGTGGGTAGTTATTGGAGTGTTCCTGGACGAGTGCTGCGGTGTCTTTGTTATCCACCCAGGCGACCGAGCCAAGGTGGGAGAAGTTTGCAAGAGACTGATACATTTCATGCATTCTGATGTAGAGTTCCGAACAGTATAATTTTTTTGCTCGTAGAGCTAAATCAATTCTTAACGTGATTTTTATAACACGTAAGCGACTAACTATTTTCTTTGTCAAATTTGTCCTCGCCAACTACGACAAATAGCACCGTACAATTTTTTAACGTGTTCATAGCTAACAGAGTATTCAAACTCAATACATTCCGAACGTAGCCCGCCATCAGTAGTGCTCATTTTGCGTCTGTATGGATGTAGTTTAAGACAGGGAAATTTCGCTAGTTGATCTGACGAAAGGTTTAACTTCAAATTCGCGTAGTTTCATTTTTCTGCATACAAATGGGATACAGATTATTATACACGCTATGTTTAATTTTAAGTCAGTAACATTTACAATAAGTTAAGGATACAACCCCATGCTCCCAGTTAAGCTGTACTCACTTTGGCACAGCCAGTGAACAAGTACTGCAGATGAGTTTCGAAGTAGCATTGAGCTGTAGATTCTAGCTAACAGACTGTTAAACGCGCGGATTTTTCTAAAAGTTTGTTAAATCTTCCTGGACTTGTAAATGTTCTGTCTGCCCAAACCAAACGCCTAGATCCTTATTAATAATTGATTATGATTTTACTACATCCCAGGCTTCTATTACAGCATTATATTGCTGTAATTATATACTCTTACTAACTGTGCCCGCGGCTCCGCTCGCGTGGACTGCAGAGTTATAGATAGATATATGCTACCGCGGAGTTTTTTTTTAGGTCTTTTTCTTCTACACAATTCTTTACTACATGATATAATTCCATCTTTAACGGTTTAGACAGCGTATTGCAAGAGAGCGCGCTGGCGGCAAACTTTTTTCCCATTTGATTCACTATTATCGTCACTGCTTATTCCGTATGTTACTTTACGTAACAAAATATATACTAAAATATGGCCAGAGAACATAGCTATGAATAAAATAAGCACGTAAATCGGATACGTGGTTCTTGAGAGATAAGCGCACTAACAGACAGACAGAGAGACGTTGAGTTTTAAAATATGTATAGATAGATATTTAATTTTTAGAATGCTGAAGAAAGTTTCTTTGGGAGGCAAAATTAGTGTACTTAAACTATGTCAAGGAGGTAGATCGCCTCCTTGAACTGGAAACTTGTAAGTTGCGGATAGTATGTTTCATGTCATTATCAGTGCCTCGCTTGTAAGATAACCCGCGAACGTTTTCGGATACAGACATTGCTTTCCCTACAACACGAACAAAGGAAATACACAAGCAGCCATATGTAGGTATATTACAGCGGGGTTTCCCATAAAAACTTCCTATATTTTTTACATTATTTGTTTTATGAAGAATCCTTACTATCGTCAGCATGTAAAACACGACTTTTCATCCAGGCTGAACGGAGTAATTAATGTATGTCGTATATGTGCAAAGTGAAAAAGAATTTAACTGTTTCTTCTTACACAGGTTGCCCTTTTTTATCTGTTCCAACTTTTCACATCATCTTGTCCTCGCTTGACCTATAGCTCGTCTCTAGTTATGAATAGTCCCTGGCTATTTTGAGTCCTTTTGTCTCGTTCATCAGTTTGGCATTATCGTTTATCCTAAATATGTTACATGATTTTGTTTTTTTAATTTAATTTTTCTTGCTGTTTTTAGTCGTTAAATCGGTTTTGTTTTGTTGTTTCAAGCCTGTTATATGGTCACATAAATTTTTTACAGGGGTGATTTGCTAGTCACATCCTACAACCCCCCCCCCCCCNCCCCCCCCTCTTTTATACAGTCTGGGAGCTTCGTTGCTGATGCCATTACCTGCTGAATCCACAGACCAAATGGAGTGGACATAACTATTTTCAGAACCATAAAAAAAATATATTATAAGCATAGATCATATGAAATGTGCCACCAAAAGTATTGGCATATCACTGTATATTGTAATGTTTGGTTGCGCCGTTGTACCATAATGTTTTCAAAATGCCCAGACCCTCGTAAGTTACCTGAGAGATCGTGACAAGTTTGGACACCATCTANTGTACCATAATGTTTTCAAAATGCCCAGACCCTCGTAAGTTACCTGAGAGATCGTGACAAGTTTGGACACCATCTAGATGTGAATTACTGAAGTTCGAAAGGAAAACCAGACAGGTGGGCCTTAACCATTTCCAAAGTTTTGCGGGCATTCAACTTTCCTCGATTCATCGTATCGCGTGGTGTTCGATAATGCACAAAGGAAGGCAATGCGATCCACAATGTGGCCGACCACACGCACTGAATGCTCGTGTACCTGGCAGGAACAGTGCGACGGAACAGACAAAACACACTGGCTGAGGTAACATGTGTATTCGATACGCACATCAAGCGTCTCTGTTAACTCAACGACACCGTGTACATCCACATGAGCTCGTCATATTGCTAACTGGACCTTAGGTTTTAGTGCAAAGATTACTATAATACTCAATACTGATAACAAAATTCATGTTTGTAGAAATGTTTCCATTTTGTCTCAAAATTAAAACTCACGCAATGTTTTTTTAATAAATGTTTACTTTGTTAAGACATAATGTAGAAATAAAAAATAATAACTCTGCTTACTAGAATATAGGAAAATATTTTCTTGCAAAACTGAAATTTGCTAGAATAAAGCTGCTGCGTATTTATTTCACTAGTAGCATACTTATTTAAGGCTTTCTCTTCCAGGTTCATGATTTTCACCTTTTCCTTCAGACGCTCAAAAACACAGGCTTGAAAGGCGGTCTTCCTTCACTGTAGGTCTTAGCTATGCCTCTACACGACGCAGAGTGCCAAATAATCGCTCTACTGTGCGCATGTTGTCGGTGGTCTGGAGAGGAAGTAGATTTGCTTCCTTTATGCCGGGATAAATGTTAGTTTCTGGGTGCAGAGAAGACATCTTGGTATTCCCTCCCCCAGTCCCTTCCTTCCACACATCTTACCATGCTCTGGCTTCTGCTTCTGACATATAGAATTTCGCCAATGTTTTAACACATCCCATGAATAATGAATGCCTTTACTTTTTCGATTGAAGCAGAATGCAAAACATTCCTTTTCAGAGTTATTTCGTTGCTACTTGCCAATTTGTTCCTCAAAGTCATTAGGTAGTCCAAGTATGGAATAAATATAGGTACCATAAAGTATTTTACGTGGTTTGGCTGCTTTCAAGTTAGCGTTGATATTTTAATAGCAATGTCAAGCTTTTCAAACATTTCTTCGCAGTAAATGTTTCAGCGAACTCTTCCTCTGCTTCGGTTCTGTGATTTTTCGAAAATTCTAAACAGGTTATTTTCTCAAGGATACGGACTGAAGGTGGTCAATATCCAAAGTCTGAAAGAGGCTCAAAGTACGAGAGTCTTAATGCGGCTTCCAAACAGACAGCAATGATCACTGAGACGTAACACTAACCGAAAAGTACGACAACGAGTATTTCGTCTGGCATTTGTGTCATTAGAGTTCCCGCAGAGCTTCTCTTTATCGCCAAGAAATGTTGAAAAAATTAACATATTGACGTATACTTTTCAGTGCATCTTGTGTCGCACGGCAAAGGGATGTTTGTCACAAGTTTTCTACACAAAACACTCTCTCTGGAAAATGTTAGAACTTGCCAATAGTATTCCTTACTTCTTGTGCAGTATTCAAATAGTTAACAAATACGAATGTAAGCTCAGGCAAACTAGGTCAAATTGCAAGTTATTTAAAGTTATATTAAAAACATTCTTTAAAACACCAGATTTAATTTTGAAGGCCAACATCCCCCCCCCCCCCNCCCCCTTCCTCAAATGGGCTGCCTTGACCATACATTTTCGTTGGGCTCCAAGAAGTTTAGCAAGGGAGTCGCCTTAAAGCTTACAAATTAACCTTGTACTGTGTGCATAACTACGATATTAACTAATTTTAACATATTTTAAAATCTAAGACGTACGCTGCCATATTAGTGTTACTGTTTTTACTTTACTGTGGTGCAATAACATACATTTTATGGGAGGTAGCTGGAGAAAATAAAGTAACGTCGAAATTTACTTTCAGTTATGTGTTTTAAAAATAATTTAAAAAATTGTCTACAATTGGCCTAATGTATATAACTTAACATCTGCTTCAAGAACAGTTTTTTGACACAAAAATAATTGTGTCATATTCAGCGATAAAGTTTTTGGGGTTCCGGAAAAAGAAATTTGCCTTATCTCTAAATAGCTGGGGTTTACGAGACAGTCAATATTTCAATATTTCTGGTTAGGAGGTCTGGAATTTATCCGAGTGAACATAAAATTAGACTATTCCTTTGGTATTGAAGTTATCACACATTATTAAGGAGTTCGATGAAGGACGTTAGAGCACGAGCAGCTTAAATGAAATGATATTGGCTGGCTGAACCCAAAGAACCATATTTAGTAGCCTCGCACTCTTGCGCGTAGTAACATGGGCTTAACTCTTTTTGCTTGACAATAGCTATACAAGCAAACTGAAGTGCTTGTTTCAAAGCTTTGTAAGTCATAAATCGACAAAAATTTGTATAAGAAATTCACACACACTCATGTATTATTAATGTCGGTTAAAAGCATGTCATGTCCATCTTGTCTCCGTGTCCGCTGTGCGCCTCGATTATTTCAAAATGACTTCTTCGGCCCGCATTCTCCTTCTGCAACGTCTCGTGGCAAGGTAGCCAGTATTCTTGCGTAGGGCAAAGTATTTCCCGCCTACTGCTGACAGGTGGTAGGTTTGAAATACATTTCTTGACGAGTTCACGATTCACCGGAATCTAATTATAGAAAGTATAGTAATACTAATGTCAATATATATTATCGGTTTAAAACAATATTGTAATTTATGTGAATTCCTATAATGCTGTAATCTTAGTTGCAAAAGTTCGTGTCGTGCATTCTCGTACAAAAATCGTCAATTTGGCGATTCTCTTTTTGTATATTTTAGGTAAAACCGATAATACGTACTGATATGAGCATGCGCATTTCGTTTTTCTTTTTCCCTAATTACTTCTGACTGAAATCGGCACAGTTACTTTTATTTTATGCTCGTTTCCTCTGTCTAATTTGCGAGGGGTCTGCGCTTTCTTGCACGAGGGCAGCATCTGCCTTGCTGCCAGTCTGATGAGCAGGTGACGTGGAACAAGATGAAAGAGAGAGAAAAAAAAGTGGAGGGTGAGAAGCAACGGAATTCAAGGGCGAGAGAAATGGGTTTGGATTGGATTGTAAAGGGTTTATTAACGTCCCCGGGCGTTATGCCTGAAAGGTTATCAGGGGACGACTTATAAACTAACTCATGACCTAACTTAAACTAAAACTAACGCCCACGCCTTGCCTAGGATTCGAACACAGAACCTCCTGCACTCCTGACAAGCGGCGCACCAAGCGACTGCGCCACGGAAGGTTGGCGAGAAATGGGAGTACCCCGAGAAAATCCACAGGCAAATTCCACATACTGTCCACTCGAGAAAATTTTGGACAAGAAGTAGTCAGGAATCGAAACCAAATGAAAGAGACTGTTTCGTGTTAGCTTGACTTCCCAGATCCTGTGCCGGTATCGGTCAGCTATAAAATAATGGCCAATTGTTATTTCAAGCTGCACGCCACATGACGTAGATTATTCCTTGAAACATTGGCATTGTGGGAAGTAGTAAACTTTTACTATTTTTATTTTATTTACATTGCATTTGCTATATCAAAACATCGAAACTTCGCTGTGCCACAGAAGAAGGGTTACGTATATGCTCGATCAACATTTTAGTTACGTGTATTCCGCAGATTAATTACAAGTTACTTTAAATTAGCCAAATACAAAAATGAGCATCTCTGATAAAATTGAAAAAAGATCACAATTAGGTGTGGACCAAAAATTAGTTGAACAAAATTGTGTGCAAATTTGTGTCAAGATCCACCGAACTAATGTATTGTCGACCTCTCTTAAATTAAAGTGCAAATACCACAATAATTTTATTTTATGAACCCTACTTGTGATTAAATTAGTTCATCCTGAGCAATTATCGGTCTTAACCAAGGTCTGTGTTCTAAAGCTATTCTTTCTAAAATGAATTTAAATATGCAAGAAGTGTAGTCGGAATCTAGACGCAAGTTACGTTAGTAGAATGTAGGACAGTAAATCATAAAGTTATTTACAAATAGTGCCGTTCGGTGTATCTTGCGGATATAATCTGTTTTAACAGAAGTCAGAATTATACCCAGTTATGAAACCCCCTATTATTACATACTTTGGTTTAAATGTTTTAAGTTAGTTCCTTATCCCTTTTGAAGACTTTTTAATGTAGATGTACTATTCTCTCGATCACTTTCCGGAATATTAAAGAAAAGTTCTAACGGGAAAGTCGTGTGTAAATCTCGGAAGATGGCTCTGCAAGTAGTTTCAGAGCTGTGGCGTGGAGTGGTGATGTTTGGGGGGGAGCGGGGTGAGTATGGAGCAGCACCTAAATTCAAGGGTAGGGGAAGCAGAAGATACCCAAGAAAACCCGCCAACCAGCGGCATCGTTCGGCAAGTGCGAANATGTTGCCAAAAGTCACTGGAAACCCATTGCTGTTGATACCAAATGTCCCATCTGTGTAATTAATTGGATATCAGCTCTCCCTTTCTTCAGGATAGCCTCTGCACTAAGTTCTGGTACACATTCGACATAGTTTGTTTCCATTATTCCTATATAGTGGCAAATAGTTAACGATTGACTGTCGATAGATTCAGTCTGGAATGCAAAGAGCACTACAGTTCATTCCAAATATGTTATGTTGGGTTGAATTCGAAGTATTGAGCGGGCAATTAAAGGTCCAACACGAAAGCCTGAAAATCACGATACAATTGATTTTGCTTTTGGACACTGGAATAATAGTTGTGTTACAGAAAGCTAGCATATTTCAAACTACTGCCTAAGCATGGGCAGCATTTTATTGTCCAAAACGTCTTGCTACATGCCAGAGTTCACGGCCCTATCGCTTAAAACTAATGGCCGACGCACAAACAAAGAAACAAAGATAAACATGCCCACAAACCGTCACAACACGCCACCAAATGTCACTGTCGAGACAGGAAACTCAGGTAAATACCGTTAACCAGGCATCCACCAGCTCTACACAAGTCCGCCCAAAGTACTGCGCCTCGGCACACAGTAGGTTTCCAACTGTGGCACTGTTAACCATTTCTCACTGGGTTTGGCCGTGTGACGCCCGACCGAACGAAATGCCAAAACAATACCGAGTTTCACTTCAAACACCAGAGTTCGCCATGGTGCAATATGGCAGCATACGGAATAAACAAAGAAGAGTTTGTGACCGTGAAACTTAACGACGATCACATAAAAGTAAAAACAATAAAGCAGACTAAGAAGGAAGGGATGACTGTGAGCCTTGGGACAGAACCTAACAGGCGCAGACCAACGACGTATTCCTGGAAGCGGCACAACCATGAAAACCAACTGGTGTCATCTCCTCCTGGAAAATTCTGTCACTGGAATCTGTAACTGAGTAGAGACGAAAGTCCTTCATAATCGCTGACGTGGTCATCTAACGACCTATTAGTACAGCACTGAGGAGCTCGCCTGTCTCAGTCAGTTTCTTTGGACTACCTGAAGTACAGTAGGTTCAGGGCCAATGATTCCACGACGTTTCAACCTCACAATGACATTGCTATATTCTGTACCATATAAGAAGGCCACTTTTTGACAGCTCGGCGAAAGTAGCGCCACTGTTTACATCTGACTACGTATCCTTCCGCCATCAGCTGGTCCGTCACGTCGGGGCTGTATTTTTTTATCAACACGCTGTCAGCTAATCCACTTCTCATTGTACTGTAATGCTAAACAAATTTTATGATATTTTAAGACTGACATCTGTCTAAAAATATAAGTAGGTTATAAAAGTAAAAATATAAAATGTTAGATATTTGATAACCCTTTTTTTAATTTGTCCGAGATAGCGAATTTGGGTTTAAATTTGCGAGATGGTCTGTTGTATCAATTATTACACTTTGGACGTTATAGCTAATATATGAGAGTTGGAAATATGTGACGTGGCCTTCTTATACGGTATGGACCATAACAGTGGACCGGGGCGCGTTTAACAGCTGAGAAATCGCTGAAGGAATGCCTTGAATGTATGGGCCTCTACTGTCATGCACCTTTTGAACGAGCAAAAATCTCTCTGCTAACTCATTATGACAGTGAAACGGCGCTTCTGCTCCCGCCCTTGCTGGCGTTATTTCTCACAGCATTAAGACACAGTTCGACTCATATTTACATGTACTGACTATTACTTCGTCCGCGGTAGGAAACTAGTTTGTAAGCCAACCAAGACTACGCTTCATTCTTCTGCTGAGGGTGCAGCAAAATAATGCAAGTGTATTTACATATGTTTTGTCGCCAAAGATTTGTTTTTCGAGTGCATTTGTCTGTGAAAGGAAGTGGCGAGAAATAAGCGGAATAAACACAGTGTTTCGTGGTCGAGGTTGCGGTATTGTTCTTTTTAAATACGCATGCGTACAGAAGCAAGAGTGCAGTTAATTAAAAAGTGCATCGCTCCTTCGCAAGAAAAGTGACACAACTCAAAATATTGCGAAAATACTATTATGATCGCTAACGCACGGAAAGGATACGATCTATCGACAGTAAAATCGACGCAACTCAAACTTCAATAGTTTCCTCTAGGTAGCACTTGTGCCGTTTTACCGTTTGACTGATGTTGCACGCCATCTATCAAGTAAAACTTCACTTCTCAGTAGTGTCTGTGTAGTTTGAGAAGGAAGTTCTGCGATTTCTCGGAAATAACGACACAATGCGATTTGTGGAGGTTTAAGTATTTAGGTCTCTTATGAAAAACGACACATCTTGAGTTGTGACGGTTTGTGTGAAAAGAGATATCGAGATTCATTTAATATCTTCTTGCGAAAAATGACAGAATTCGTGTTGTGACGTTTTTCAATATTGCGCGCATTATTTCTTTATTTGTGACTGTTCGTCTAGTTTTTATTTTGAGTTATGACATTTTTCCTCATTACACCTGGGACCCTTATTTTTAGTTGTGCAATAAAAGACAACTACATTTTAAACATAAGCGGCAGAATTATACTCATGGTTTGTGTTTATTACCTGGAACATATTTTTTTTTACTGAGTTCACGCAGAGACTTAATCGTAAAATTAGCCAAGAAGTGGTTGGAAAGACCATCGTAAGAACATTCAGCGTCAGCAGTTGGTAATACTGCCGCTCCTGTTACGAGCAGATGTGAACGATGGACTGTAATAAGAGAATCAGATGGTACAGGTGTTTGCCGAGTTACCTCCACAGCTGCATGTCGAGTTCAACATCAGAGGTATGTGACGCATACTCGGTACCGCTTGGAAAATCTAGTGGGGTGCAAGGTACCCAAACAGAAGCGCAAACGTCACACAGTGAAGTGTGTAAAATTGACGTTACCACTGAGATGCAATTAATGAATCAGACTCTGTCAGTGAAAAAGTTGATGATTCTGATACAGACCCGTATTTCATACCAAGCGAAATACACTGAAAAGCCAAAAAAAAAACTGGTACACCTGCATAATATAGTGTCGCACCCNATCTGCGCCAATTTGAGAAAGGGTTGCACGTCTGTCACATTTGATGATTCTCGTCAGTCGTCGTTTGTCCCGTTCGTTCACGAATCTTTTTTCCGGCCGCAGCGATGTCGAAGATGTGATGTTTTACCGGATTCCCGATATTCACTGTACACTCGTGAAATGGTCGTACGCGAACATCCAAATGTTATCGCTACCTCGGAGATGCTATGTCCCATCTCTCGTGCGCCGACTATAACACCACGTTCAAACTCACTTAAATCTTGATAACCTGCCATTCTAGCAGCAGTTACCGATCTAGCTGCCGACCTCATCGCGTTACTCTGATTGGTTTCATACCTCTGTTATTTGCATACGCACGCCTATGCCAGTTTTTTTTTTTTTTTNTCATCGCGTTACTCTGATTGGTTTCATACCTCTGTTATTTGCATACGCACGCCTATGCCAGTTTTTTTTTTTTTTTTTTTTTACTCTTCAGTGTAACAAACAAAAGAAAAGAGACTCGGACAGTAACGCGGCCTGAACCGCAGGGGACACGCAACGCTGGCGGTGATCGGTGTTCATATTAACGGAAATCGAAAACAGCACAAGTATTCCGATTTCAAACGTAATGGGCGCCAACTCACCGGATGAGTACGAGATCTCTTTCCTCAGGATCGTGGACCGAACGACCTCGTGACTGTGTCCCCTCATACAGACAGTACTACGTCATAGGGAAGACACGGACGTAAACGGGTTATTCAGGCTCCCCAGCACGCCTCGATATTAACAATCGGACTAGTAATGTGATACACCACCACGAGGCNAAACGGGTTATTCAGGCTCCCCAGCACGCCTCGATATTAACAATCGGACTAGTAATGTGATACACCACCACGAGGCAGCGAAGAATCCCTGGATAGGGCCAGGGACCGAAGTATAGCACTACGTATTACATAAATGAGAACACGTAACTGCTGTTAGCTCAATAGTAAGTTGTATTGCAGAACTGAGTGTAAACAGAAACATACACAGAGCAACTTGAAGAGGGCCTGGCTCACTAGGCCTGCCAGCGGCCATAACTGCAAAAATTCCNACAGAAACATACACAGAGCAACTTGAAGAGGGCCTGGCTCACTAGGCCTGCCAGCGGCCATAACTGCAAAAATTCCTAGGAAAAAATTAATGATGGTTAAAAACCTCCGGGGTCGGAAATTTGAGCTGATGGAGGGGTGTTGCGAACGCGCGGGATACTACTGAGAAAAGAAAACACAAGGTTCCGGTCACTTAAGATAGGTAATTGCATTGAAGTGGTTGGCATGAAGTATGGAAGTCCCCCTCGACGCGACGCATGCGCAGCTGGACTCAGACTGCCGGAGACGGCGCGGGCTGGCGGTGCCCTCTCCGAGAGCTCGCTCCACTCCACGAGGTAATTTAATCTCTTGGCCTCATTAGCATAACACTTAAGAATGTACACGTAAAAACCTTGAAATGTTCTTGTTGAATTTTCTTAATCTCGTAGAGAGTCCAAAGCTCTCAATTACTTGTTATTAATTTAAAGCATTACTATGTGGATATTAGCAAATCATGTGAGACATTTGCGTCTGTCACATTCTGGGGCACTCAGCGTCCGGGACGATCAAGTTGAAATTAGAGACTGAATATATATTTCTCACGTAGTGTTTGACTTTGCCAGATACACATTCACTCTTCAGAATTTACGTACAACATATTAAAATAACACGAGCCTTTTATTCCATGCCTAATTAAAAATTAACGCAGCTTGCTGGTTATTCCACCGCTATTCTATAATGCCATAAGGACGAACTAAACTAACATTTGCCCGTGGGCCACAAACTATATTGAATTTCACCACACGTTTTCCTACTCGATTCCTGCCTTAATTAAAACAATTGCTCTGCGAGCGTTGCAGACACTACACTGGTCCACTCGGTAGCGGGTCGTGACCCGTTCGCGTATGAACGATGTCGGGTGTGCATCAGGACGCACGGCGCGAGTGTTCTGGGCGCTGCACCGGTGCAGCTTCTGCGAGCCGGGCGGCGCGAGTGTTCTGGACGCTGCACCGGTGCAGCTTCTGCGAGCCGGTGACGTGGCGACAGTGGCTGTGGCAGGCAAAGGTCCACGTCAACAGCTTTCCTGATACGCCGAGAGTGCAGCAAATTGTGTTAGTAAGGGAGGATTTGAAGGAAGGGGATACAATCTAATTGCAGGTTGAATTAAAATAATGGCGGCATTATAAAATATTCAGATATTGTTCAGCACACAAAAAAAAAAAAGGAATAAAACGATCATCACAGCCGTGCAACTGGCTAAAGAATGAAGCCAAAAGGCTTAAAAATTTAGGCGAGTACTACGTATCATCTTCAAAATCGAAGTAAGTCTGGCCTAAAAAGGAGCTAAAACCTACATGTGGAGTGAAATGTAGGCTTCACTGTTCCTAAAACATTAGCCATGAAGAAAGACAAGTAGTTTATAATAATTACTGGGGACTTGGAGACATCCAGCGAATCTAAATTGTTACATTTTTTTATTTTGTAATGAGACCATATACACATTGTTCGTAATTCATAATGATGGTGTGTTCGGCCTTCTTTTCTTATGTGTGACGTTTGCTTTTGTAGTTTCTACTTTCCAAATATTAAAATGTATCCTCTCCCCCCCCCCCCTTTTTTTTTTCCTTGCACTTCGGAAACATTCGAACTCACGACTACTGTGTTAAACGGAATTTAAACCTCTTTATTTTTTTTTCTCTACCACGGTAATTAATTTACCGAAAGATATTTTGAAAAAAAAACTATATTACCTAATGTTAAGTTTAGAACTTAGGAAGGAGCTAAACAATCAGGTATTTAGCGCCCGTTGGGATGAAAAGAGACGGAGGTGGAGCAGCGGCAAAATGCAAGAGCGGTAGAAAGGGGAGTGCCCGAGAAAACCCGCAGGGCAATTGCAACGTCCGCCGAATGTCAACAATCCTCAGTAATGCAGCAGCCTTTTAGTACTTGGCTAGGAAACAAGCTACAAGCGGCGGACAGCAAATAACTGAAGGGGAGCTCTGGTAGACAGTCCACTTCGTCTGTTAAGTCACGTGTCCGAACTTACTTGTTAAGACTCAGCTGTGGGGAACAGATAACCCGCCCTTCACTGTCTTGGCAGATTGTGTAGTCCTTGAACGTTATCCACTTCCTGCGGGGAAGAATTATCGTCACTGGGTTTTTTTTTATCAACTTTCCGTCAGGAAGGAATTTATATAACAAAACTGATATTTATGTGCACGTGTGTGTAACCCCTAACAACTTTATTTGTTAGATTTCGTTCCACCACGCCATTAAAAAAGGGAAACCTGATTGGCTGGATTTCAAGCTGCATTCTACACTACCCTACTCCATAAACCACTGCGTACCTAATTTGTTTTTTAATGTTTATTTTCAACATTACCCTTTTAGGCCGGGAGGTAGTCGGGGAACAGCTTACATACAATAACTGAAGCCATAAGAAAATAGATCCGCCTTTTTGGAGCTAGTCTGTTGACTCGACTCAAGGCAGGTCTGTAATCAACTTGGTATGCTCTCGGCATCTGTGTGCAGGTAGGCGAGCTACTGTAGCTAGTCAATGCTCCTTCTCTTTCTAACAGAGTCAAACTTGGCAGACCACATTGGCACGTACGTTTGACTCTCTTGAGGTACGTCTCTATCTGACTGTTAGCGCACGCATTTATTTAGTGAATTACATGGCGTTATACATACACTGAAGAGCCAAAAAAACTGGTACACCTACCCAATATCGTGTAGGGCCCCCGCGAGCACGCAGAAGTGCCGCAAGACGACGTGGCATGGACTCGACTGATGTCTGAAGGTATGCAGGAGGAAATTCACACAATGAATCCTGCAGGGCAGTCCACAAATCCAATCTGCGCCAATTTGAGAAAGGGTTGCACGTCTGTCACGTTTGATGATTCTCGTCAGTCGTCGTTTGTCCCGTTCTTTCGCGATCTTTTTTCCGGCCGCAGCGATGCCGAAGATGTGATGTTTCACCGGATTCCCGATATTCACAGTACACTCGTGAAATGGTCGTACGCGAACATCCAAATGTTATCGCTACCTCGGAGATGCTATGTCCCATCTCTCGTGTGCCGACTATAACACCATGTTCAAACTCACTTAAATATTGATAACCTGCCATTGTAGCAGCAGTAACCGATCTAGCTGCCGACCGCATCGCGTTACTCTGATTGGTTCCATACCTCTGTTATTTGCATACGTACGCCTATACCAGTTTTTTTTTTTGGCTGTTCAGTGTATAAATATAAGTAAAAGTTCAATTTAACCAATGATAAATAGACTTTTATGCTAACAGAAGTACATAACGTATCCGATACATGAAATATTTAGGAAAGGATCAAAAACGTCATACATGGAATAATTTTTCAAATGTTTGATTCTAAATGTGTGAAGAAACCTCGAACAGACCACGGGAAACTATTAGAAAAGAANGAATAATTTTTCAAATGTTTGATTCTAAATGTGTGAAGAAACCTCGAACAGACCACGGGAAACTATTAGAAAAGAAATAATACTTAAAAAATAATTATAACTGAACTTTACAAGAGTTACAACGAGATGGTGAAAGTTTGTTCAAGAATTTCACAAGCGGATTACACAACGAGGCTTTTGTCGAACTGCACGACGAGCGAGGCCAGGGGTGAGATTCTCATTCATTTTTCGCTTGTCGGGGTCCGATTTAAGTCGCGGAAGCAACAAAAGTGGTGGTGGTTGCCATGGCATGAAATGTAGTGTTCGCCTTCAAAGCACGACCATGATTATGTAAGAGCCGACCCCTGCCCAGACTTAAACTGGGCGCGCACTTGTTTCGCTCGGCCCGGCTCGGAGCGGGCCTTTCCACAAGAACAAAAAAGCAAATTTCCGTATTGCAGCCCGCGCACTTCAACGGCTCAGCTAGGCGGGATACTATAGGATAACCTGGCTAACTGATTAGATATTAAAACAGTGGAAGTCACAAAGACAACTGTAGTTATTTAAAAAAAAAAACAAGTTTTTATTTCAACTAAGTACAATGAAACTATATCACCAGTCACGAAAATAAAAAAAAATTAAAATTTAACATTTTAATTGTGTATTTTAGGTTTCCAAAACGGTGTAAACTTCCAAAATACGAAATCTTAGGGTTGGTCATGGTATACTATACCAAATTATATTGAATGTAAAGTAACAGGTGGCATAATAAATTGGAAAAGAATTCTAAAAACATTTTTTTTTAACAATAATTTGAAGTAGAGTAGCGGATAATTTTCTTAACTTGGGGCTACTAAAAAACTGCAAAAATCACCGTTTCATAAATGGGTTTAATGTTTTCGTCCAGACAATTCATAAACTGTCATGCCTAGTGCTTTATTTTCTCGATTTCACGCATTCTCTTCGATCAGAAATTACACAGTTCTTATTTAATTAACACTGCCAACTGTTGCAGCTTTCAAGATCGATGAACTTTGTAGTGTATAAAGATATTTTGGACAATAAAACGATTTCCATGCTGTGGCAACAACTATGAATAGGTCCTTTCCTGTGTCATAACGACGATAAATGGTATAGTGCGAACACTAACTCGCATCGTACGGTGCTTCCCGAGAACAGATATAAAATCGTCAAATTTGAGATTTTTTTTTTTACGTTTTTTACGACGCATTGTCGAACACCTCTCACTCTTTTTGTAATTTTCCCGTCGCAGTTGTACGAATACAATTTCGCCCAAAGTCCCGCGAATTCGGCCATGATCTTTCCATCTCACTCATCTTTGAATTTGCCAACGACTTTCTTGTCGGAGGGGCGAAAAGCACTTGTGGTTAGTGGGATAGCCGCTCTTATCGAACTCTGCAAAGAACTGTGTGTCTGAAACCACGTCCTCGTAAAAGTCCCGGGTTCGAACCTGATACAGGTACGAGTCGGTGTCTGTATACAGTATCTCGACGTCTTCGTCGTACCGAGTCTTCATCACTTCATAATTGAATCTGTATGTAGAGCAGATTAATATGCTTATCCACCTTATTTTTTGTTATTTTTAATGGATAGATTATATATTCCTTATTGTCCATGTTTCCTGTTTCTTCTAATATATATACATTAGTTGATAACCCGCTTATTTTCTCAAAGGTTGGTATGCTATCCAATTTCATAGGAAATTCCAGACCCTTAAGTGCTTCGTCAAACTCATGTTCATGATCCAAATACTTGTTCACTCTTTGAGGATCCTTTTCTGCTGGATGTAGTACGGATAGAATATACCACAAAAAAACATTTTTGATCATTGTTCTTAACATTAATTGCTGCTTGCTTAGCTTTGATTTTTTCTGGAAGATCAACATAAGAGCTACCCTTAAATGGAACATATTTATTTATTCGCACCTCTAGCTTGAATATCCTATTGAGCACCCACTGAGAGCCCTTTGCTTCAAATGCACCTATCTCAGCTATTATTTTCAATATGCTATCAGTATGAAATTTTTCCAGATTAGTTTATTTCAGTATAATTTCGTTCTTGCTTTTTTTTAAAGAGCTTTCTACATATTCGATATTGTCACCAGTTCCTCTTTTGTACTCAGCGAAAAACTTCATATTCACTTTGAGATCCATTAATTTTAAATATTTATTAATTTTGCTGGTGATAGCTCCTTTTATATCGTTTAGGAAATGATTTGGGTCTTTGTATGCATTCACATTCTTTACAGAATAAGTCTTGATCCTGCTTTGAAATGCTTTTTCAATTTCTTCTACACTGAATCTGAGTGTGTATTTGTGTACTTTGCTCCTCAAGTGACTTCTTATTAGAGATGGTTTGTAATAGTAGTTACAAGCCTCACAATGAACTTTCTTATATTTTGGTAAATTCTGTTTTGGTATTCGATGTTACGGTATTTTCAAAATTTCCCATGCATTTGTAGATTCTTGCACTGGTACAAGACCTTTGTGCAATCTACTTCTCATATGACTTCTTATTGGAGATGGTTTGTAATAGTGGTTACAAGTTTCACACTTGACAAATGGTTGTTGAGGTTTCTTCTTCTTTCTTTTCATAAAAACATCATCCTTAAATTTATATTCGTTCCAAAAATTACCAGTTGCATTAACCTTTTTCATTGCCATGGTCGTCTTCGTATAATTAGACATCAGTATACTTACATTTGTATTCATTTATTATATATTTTCTTTATTTATTTCACGAGTGCATTCTTAGTATACATTTTTATTCCTTTAAATTAAAAAAAAGTATCGCTGCTAATTCTTAGAGCACCTTTTTCTAAATGCCTTTTTCTAGACGCCTTTTTCTAAAGGCAAATTTTAACGCAAATTTTTGTGCTGCACGCGCCCGCGCTCGTATCGGCATTATCATAATTTATGGTTCTTTTCAAACAATTAGTTTTGAAAGTGGGTTAAAACGGATGGCTATTTTGTAATCTATTAGTTTTTAAAAGTGGGTTGAAAACGTATGGCTATTTTTTATTCCATTAGTTTTTAAAAGTGGGTTGAAAATGTATGGCTATTTTTTTAATCTATTAGTTTTTAAAAGTGGGTTGAAAATGTATGGTTAAAATTAATGCTGCACACGAATCGGTATTATCATAATGTATGGTTATTTTCAAACAATTAGTTTTAGAAGTGGGCTGAAAACGGATGGGTATTTAAAACCCATTAGCTTTTAAAAGTAGTTTGAAAACAGATTGGTATTTTTAAACCGTTAGCTTTTAAAAGTGGTTTGAAATCGGATGGGTATTTTTAATCCATTCGTTTTCACTAGTGGGTTGAAAACGGATGGTTAAAATCTATGGTGCACCAGTGCTGCGTCCGAATCGGCATTTTCTATCTACCCAAGATTATTTGATTATTCGCTGATTATTATAAAACGATTTCAATATTGTTCCTAGTAGTATAAAACTTTTTTTCCAACAATCACTATACTTGCTATTGTTTAATTTCTGTGTTTAATTGCACATACTCGGCTATTTAATTTTTTTTTTTAAAGTGACGTTAGTTTGACAATAAAAACTAAATTTCATCGTCCCCATTTTTGGCGGAATTATCCTTTAAGAAGGAAATCATCGCCTTCGAGACTAACCGCTGGCGAATTTCTCCAGGTATTACATGCGTTTCCTTGTATTCTGTGGTAACATTTCCATTTCAATGAGGCTGGAAGCGGGCTTTACTTCAGTAATAAATGTTATCGTTTCAATTATTAAAAAAAGTTTTGGTATTATCCTTGCTGTTGGAGTCTACTTCAATACAAATATATGACTTATTCATTTTTCTCATACGTTTCGTTTATATATATATATATATATATATATATATGTATAACGTGCATCAGCTTAAATAATTTTTTTTATATTTCATACACATATATGTATGTTTTTTTTTTTAACAAGTCGAATATTTTTGTGTTAAATAATATTTCATCCAATTAGTTAAAAAGCATACAAAACCGCACGTTTGTATGCTTGAATAATGACACACTTGTTTAAACTTGCAAACCCAGAATACTGTAAGAAATGGCTAAACGTACGGCTGGCCACCTCCTGACAGGCATAATACGAAGAGATAAGTAAATGTTACCAACTCATATACCAGCTACGCCTGATAAGGTGCTGAGTCAGCGGCGTAAGAATGCAGACGCCCACCAATGTCTTGTGTAAGGGGATGCGAGTATGTTTTTCCTTTTCTTGTCTTTCTGCGCTCGTTTTCTCTTTGTTGTTTCTTTATCTTTCGCGGAAAAAAAAATGTCGATGTTGTGTTTTACGTCACATATATATTCCTGAAGATCAGAGAAGGTGGGACTGCATGCATTTTGTGAGTAGATATGCGACGGGTATTATATCACAAATGTGCAGTTTTCATTTTAACACATTCTCCGCTAAAATTTTAAAAAATAGTCACCTTTATACAAGACAAAATCTTCGCTATTAACTACTTACAACTCTAATGCAAAATCCTTGCACACGGATTTTATAAAACAATAGAAGTTAGCCAGAAGTAGCAACAGTCGTGTAAAAAAAAAACCAGTAAAACTAATTAAAAGAGAATACATAAAAACATGCAAAAATTTTGCTTCTAAGAGAAATTAACAGATCACTGTCAATATTTTCTGGTTAAGTAGTAATTAATATTAAGACTCTCAAGAATACTTTAAAAATTGTTATAATACTAGCATATACTACATATTTAAGAAAATTTAAAAACGTGCATGTTATTTATATATTTTTATCTACTTAAGACCTTCATATGTTAAATAAATAAATATATAAAGTGTCCTGTCTGACTCACTCACACACTCATCAACACACAGCCCAAACCGCTGGCCGCAAAAGCATGAAAATTTGGGCATGCCTTCCACTTAGGAACCAATAGGGAAGGATTTTTCGAAATTCGGCCCCTAAAAAGGTGAAAAAGGATCAAATATGTTTTCATGGACTCCTTAATAGATTATTAGCATGATGAGATACAGTTGTTCAAATATTTGGAATTTTTTTAATTCAACCACTATAAAAAGTATTGAAAGGGATAAAATGTGTTTTTGAGGAATCCTCAATAGCTCATAAACACGATGATATATCGTTGTGCTCTTACCTTTAAAAGAAAGCCTATACAAATACCTAAAAAGAAAAATTTCAAGATTTTTTAAAATTCTCTATGAAGGTATATGGGGGTAAAATTTGTTTTTGTGGAGTGCTTAATAGCTCATTGGCGCGATAAGATACCGTTATTTTCTTTACTTCAAAAGGTTACCTTGTAAATGCCTAAAAACTAATTTTAATATTTTTTGAAATTCAACCCTTCAGAGGGCGAAAGGGGTAAACAGTGTTTTTAAAGCCTCCTCAATAACTTAGTAACCCGATAAGATATCGTTCCGCTCTTTGCTTTAATAGGTTGGTTATATTTAAAAGAAGCTAGAAATTTATTTCAGAATTTTTCTAAATTCAAATGTCTAAGAAGGTGGAGAAGGTTCGAATGCGGTTACAATTGTATTGTTACAAGACGACTGAAGGGCGTCTCTGAGTTAGTGAGGGATGGAGGTCTTAATAAAAATAAAATAACTCAATCAGATTTTTTAATTTATTTACACAGCTATTATTTACAGCATCAAATTATCTTTCTCCGCTATTTTTTATTTCACAGTGAGCCCAATATTTAAAATCTTTTTCAACCCTTATTAACGCCCTTCTTTAAGTCTGTGTTGTATTATTGTCTGTTGTCATCACACGTGATGTATTTCACTCACGCGTCCAGTCCAATAGCCCAGCCTGTAGTACTCTTCACTGATCTGATGTTCGCAGTCGCATATTTTCCTCCTGCTGGTCACTTATCTCGCCGCGCGCTTCTCTTCTCGATAGTCGTCTATAATGGAAACTCATTCATTCAACAACAGCCTGCTCTGAGGCACGACGTGCTTTTTATAGCCGCTGGCCTTGACCTAGAAGGTTCACCACACCCCGAGTCTAGTTGAGAGAAAAGAGGTCAACAATCCAGAGCATGCTTCAGATGTATAAAAGACACACGAAACCCAAGGTCGGGAGCAGCACGCGCCCTCGCAGGCATAACAGGCATGCTTTGTAAACATTCCTTTGACAAAAGGTGTTGCTTCTCTGGTTGTAACTGATAGCGCGCACATGTCAATAAATCATATGTGCCTCACACACTCACAGAGCGCCAGCCTGCAACACTGCCCTCCCCTCAGGTCTGCTCGTCCTGATCAGATTCTGCTACATCTGGTCCTTCGTAGAGTGCCAGTGGGTCAATGTGGACAAACTTCGGCTTCGCCCGATAGCTTTGACGACAAATCCGAAAGACCACATAATTGATCTTATTCAGAGTCCTGTATGGGCCTTCCCAACATTTCTGTCGCTCTCGGAAGTACTCTTTTTTCCTCTGTGGGTTGCACAGCTACACCAGTTCTCCTTCTTTAAATACCTCGCCCGAAATTATCCTATCATACCACGTCTTCATCCTGCCACTATTTATTCTGAGGTACTGTCGAGCAAAATCATGAATGCCAACAAGTTTTTTATGTAATTCGCTGGCATAATCAGGAACTGCAGCTTCTTCTTCTTCTTCTTCTGTCGGTCGGCCAAACAGCAGGTCACCATAAAGGCGTAGCTCTCTACCAAACAGCATATTTGATGGTGTTACTTATATGGACACGTGAACTGTTGAGTGGTAAGCAAGAAAAAAACAATGCCACCTTTGAATTCCAGTACATTTGTAGTCTGCCACATAGATCGATAGGTACTACTCAAGAGTGCAGTAATCTTCTCTAACATTCCATCAGACTGAGGGTGTAAGGCTGTAGTACTAGTCTTTTTCATCCCCCAAATCCTTGTTACCTCCTGGAACACCGCNGAGGGTGTAAGGCTGTAGTACTAGTCTTTTTCATCCCCCAAATCCTTGTTACCTCCTGGAACACCGCACCTTCAAAGTTTCTTCCCTGGTCAGAATGGAGTTCTAGTGGCGCCCCAAACCTCGAGAAGATATGCTCTATGAGTGCATCGGCCACAGTATGTGCTGCTTGCTTTGGGAGGGGAATGACTACAGGCCACTTAGTAAAGTAATCTTGGGCCACCAGTAGATACCGATTACCTCTCTTTGTGAGAAGCAAGGGCCCCAGAATATCCACTGCCATCCTCTCGATTGGGGCTCCAACATTGTATTTCTGGGGGTGACCTTGTCTCCTGGTCTTTGGGCCCTTCCTCGCAGTGCAGGTGTCGCACAATCGGAACCACTTCTCAACATTCTCCCGACAATGAAGCCAGCAGAATCTCAGTCTAACTCTGTCGAGTGTCTTATTAACACCAAAGTGGCCACTGGCTGCTGCATTATGCAGTTATTTTAAGACTTCGGGAACCCTGCATTCTGGATGAACCAACTGTAAGTGTGTGTGTGTTTTACATCATTACTTTCCCAGTTTCTGTAAATTATGCCATTCTTCAGTACAAGGAAATTCTATTGTTCCCAGTATGCTTTGAGTGCTGCGTTCAGGCTAGATATCTCTTCCCATTTTGGCTGACAGCCAGCTTCTTTCCACTTTAATAATGGCCACAAAGTGGGATCATTCAACTGATATTTCCTAATACCCTCACAACTCCAGGTAGGTGTCTCATCACAAGCTAAATAACCCCGAATTCTTGTCCTCCACACATTCAGCGATTCAGCACTCTATTCTTGCTGGCATTCGAAATGACGACAAAATGGCTCATATGGCCTCCTAGACAGACGATATGCATTGTTGTGAAGATGTATATATCTGTGCTGTATTTAAAACCCATATTCTGGAAGATACTATATCCACTGGGCTATTTGACATTCGGGGTTCTTGAAATTTAGTAGCCATTGTAATGAATCATAGTCGGTTCTTAGAATAATATGCCTGCCATAAAGACAGGGGAGGAAGTGCGAAATTGTCTTCACCATGGCCAGAAACTCCCTGCATATAACACAGTAATTTCTCTCAGACAGATACAATACCTTGTTGAAGTATTCTAGTGGTCTTTCCTCCCCATTTTTAACCTGAGATAACACAGCTCCAATGCCTACATCACTAGCATCAATGTCCAAAATGAACAAGCCCTCACTTTTCATGAAACTCAGGACTGATGGCGACATCAGAATTTCCTTTAACTTATGAAAATAATGTTTACACTCAATTGTCCAATGAAATTTTCTTTTCGCCTCAGTCAGTTCATGTAGTGACTCAGCAATCATGGCGAACCAAGGTAAAAATCGATGGTAGTAGGCACATAATTACAGAGAATTCCTCACTTCAGTTTTGTCAGTTGGTGTCGGCCAATTACTTATCGCTTTGGTCTTCTTGGGGTCTATTTCAATCCCATGGACCAACACTACATGTCCGAAGAAATTTATTTTCTTNTTATCGCTTTGGTCTTCTTGGGGTCTATTTCAATCCCATGGACCAACACTACATGTCCGAAGAAATTTATTTTCTTTCGGAACAGGTGGCACTTCTTAAGAACTAGTTTCCAGTTGGCTGAGGCCACTTTCTGAAATACAGAATATAAGCATGATAGATGCTCTTCAAATGTGCTCTCTGCCACAACAATGTCATTACGGTAACCTTGTCAGATATATAAAGGAAGGACTTTTTGCATTAGGCATTCTAATGTGGCAGGGGCATTACACAGCCCANGTAACCTTGTCAGATATATAAAGGAAGGACTTTTTGCATTAGGCATTCTAATGTGGCAGGGGCATTACACAGCCCAAACGGCATATCTTTGAAATCCTAGTTTATTTTCCCTTAGGCACAAAATGCAGTCTTTTCTTGATCCTTTGGGGCCACCTTTTACTGTCAGTACCCACTCTTCATGTCCAAAGTAGTAAACCATTGCAAATCAGCTAGGCTGTTTAATGTGTCATCTATCCTTGTAAGTGGATAAGTCTTCCTTTGTCACATTATTAAGCTGGCGATAATCTACACAAAACCTCAGAGAGCCATCTTTCTTTTTAACAAGAACTATGGGGGGTGACCATGGAGTAACCGATGGTTCTATCTTATACAGATCCTTCATTTCCTTCAAAATTCCCTCAACTGCCTCATACGAAGCTAGTGGCAGTCGTCTTGGTGGCTGCTTTATGTGCCTGGCATCTTCCGTATCTTTGTGGTGGCAGGTAATGTTAGTCCTTCCGAGGTCATTTGGTCTACATGAAAAGGCATCCATATTTCTCTGCAGTAATTCAGAGACAGCCCACTCTTGGTGTCAGTTAAGATTTTATCTTGTTCGTACTAGCAGTTCAACCAGTACTTCTGGTAGAGGACATTCTATTTGTTCTACTCTGGAATCTTATATAACGCTTGTAATTGCCTGTGTGACCTGCTTGCAAATACCGTTCATGGTACCCTCCTCAAGACGAATGTCAGTATCGGACAAATTTATCATTCCTACTGGAAACCTGTCAGAAATAGAAGATACCAGAGTCGTTGCTACAATGACATTACATGGCAGTATTCTAACCCTCTCTGCTGGCTCAAATAGACTTAAACACCTGACAAATTTCTCTTGACACCTGCCTTTGATGACAATTTCACTAGAAGTGGGCAGCACAGTGGGTTTATCACATACTATTGGACAGCTAATAGGGGATTTNCTTTGATGACAATTTCACTAGAAGTGGGCAGCACAGTGGGTTTATCACATACTATTGGACAGCTAATAGGGGATTTAAAAAAACATGCCACATTGACATCACCAACTTCGTAGACTGCCTACCCGTAGCAAACCAAGTCGAGTATCGATACAGCACCACTGCCTATGCAGTACATTTACGTGACCAAGCTTGGCTACGACGATAAAGCCAACTTGATCTGCGGTGTTTCCAAAGTTGTGAAGTAATATGTGTGTGCCCGGCGCCACAGCTCTGCGGTGAGCTGATGAGATGTAGGGTCGTTCGGCCGACAGCCTAGGGACTCTGGTAACACTCCGTCATACACATGTTGCCGAGGTTGTGGGCCACCTCGCACGCCTTACTTGATTATCAATAAAAACAGTGGTGCTGGTTGTTAAGGTATTTATTACCCCGTTATGTACACTCAACTATACAGAAGACACGTGGCCTGAATGGCCCGGAACTACAAGCGACCACGTGGTCTTATCATGTGAAACTCGAAATGCACTTTTGATTCCCGATAAATAATAACATCGCTCTCCCCTCGGTGCTATGCAAGTTAAGTAAGGAAAGAGATGATGATAATGATGTATTATGTTATGGATGCGACTGTATACTGTTCAACAGATGATGTCCTTGCTAGGGATTCTGCGGAGTGGGGAGAGCATAACGTCCGAGCTCGTCCAAGTCCTGGCGAATACTGGGCGGAAATGTGCGCCAGCTTCCACCGCCTAGGCGCAGCCGACGCCATGCGGTGAGACGGTGAAACACAATATACACTGAAAGATGATTATGGGATGGAAATTGAATGAACTAAATTAACACAAGAAAACATAATTACCCTTACACAAATACATAATAAAAATGATAATACTTATTCTAAATGTTTTCATTGCACCAGCCACAGCATTGTCAAATGTAGAATGTCACATGTATCTGGCTGTGGCTGGGCAGATTGTCTCCAATGACAAAACAAATTATTTATTAATTACACACTGACACTATTAACAAATACACTGACGAAATAAACTGAATAAATAATAAACACTAATGCACTCGTGCCCACAAGCCTGTCGGTGTGGTGCGTCTGGTGTGGACATACTGCGGCAGTCAGTGGGCAAAAGGACTCGTGAACGTGCGGTTCACGTCAACATCAAGCCCCAAAATATATTCATCCTCTATTTCTGCTATGTAAACATCGTACTCTATGCAAAGTTAACCAAGCTTCAAGATCACTTTACTCTTACTTCTTGCTGGTGAGGTCTCACCTGTTACTGTAGTCAAAAAGCATCGTTCCATGCTGTCGTCTTGCGATCACTCGGCAGGGGGGGGAAGAGGCCCGAGGATGTCTGGTCTTGCTACTGTTATGGTCGCCCCAGTATTGACGACGATCTGGCAAGGAACATCATGCAGGGTTCCCTCCACCAGTATTGCATCCCAATCCTGTTTCACCAACCATACATGTAACAACATTGGGGCGTTCCCTGCAGCTGTCACTGACCTTCGCCTCCAAAGATCTGTGTTTACAAGTTTTCCGAATGTGCTGAATTCTCACGTGACTTTGGCTGCCTTCATTCCCGCAGATGCTTCTGCTGCTACTGCTGTTGTGGGCAATAGGCTCTCAGGTGCCTCGGCTGTCCACGTAACCAACATCCAGGCCGCCTGGGAGGGGGGCAGCTAAGCTCTGTAGCACGGACCCTGGAAGCGATGTCCTTCACAGCCACTGCAATTCCTTCAGTGTCTTCTTCATGCTACCTTCGCCGTCTTCACTCAGCATCACTGCCCGTACCTCCAGTGTTCGGGCCAGGGCGTCCTGAATGTTGTGGGGTGCAGCCAGAAGTAATGCTTGCCGTACCTCTGTGTCGGCATTGGCATCGATGAAGAAGCTGACTGCGATGATGTCACGCACCTCCTTGGAGCACTCTTCTAAACAACGGGATACAGTTCATTCGAAGGAAGTGGTGCGATCTTTGCACAAAGCGGGAAGTGATGCAAAGCACGACAGCGATCTATCATCCTCGCGCCAACCTCACGGAGTGCAGAAACCAAGACCTCAAGGTCCAGTTGCGTCTCCATGTGGAGAAAGACCACACATCCCGGGCCGACCAGTTGCCCAGCAAACTCTTCACACTCCACCGCTGTACCAACGAGGTAATAGGCATGTCACCTGATGCAAAATTGCTGGGGTGTGAGTTGACACTCCCAGGCGAATACAACTGTCCGCCAGCAGAGGGAGCCAGTGAACCAGAAAGCAACACATGTATACCAGACTGCCTATATCAACAGGTAGGTGTCCCTCACTATGCAACCACCGAAGCTACTACGACCAGGGCAGAAGGTCTTCGTCAGGGAGCACCTGCTGTCCTCGGTGTGCAAAAACTTTTGTGCTGGCATTGGTGCCAAGTGGAGTGGTCTGCAAGTAGTTACAAAGACTTCAGGGGCCACTACATATCTGGTCCACATCAATCGCTGACTGACTATCCACGTCCACAGGGACGGCTTCAGACGATCTGTTGCATAGTCAGTCGGGACTGTATGTCCCACATCACTACCAGGAAACAGGACACACTGACACCACTCAACACAACCGCAGCAGAGCAACCCTCACCGGGCTGCTACAACCTGCGACCACATAGGGCCTGGCCATCGGTTCCAGCATTCTGCGCCTGACGGCATGACTACCAAGCAGATGACAGTACCAAACGGATGAGCCCAAACTCACTGGTCTCTGCAACCGTTCGCTGCACAACAATACAATAGCTGAAGCCTGTGTCGACGACAAGAACATCGGGCATGGCCGTCAGCTACAGTATCTCGTCGGTGTTTGGGAAAGCACCCACTTCACCCAACACTATGTGAATCAGCTGATGTCCCGCCAGAACTCTACACAAATAATGGTACAGTGGTAATGTCACAACTATTCTCCAACCACGACCTCACATCAACTTCACACCTGAAGTAATCACCAGCTTGACAACAGCAAAGCAATATAAATGCATGCACCAGTTGCTTGTCCCATGTCTGCCTGTAAGAGCTGGCAGTCTTGCAGCCCAAGTGCGCACGGCCCCTAGCCTACTCCCACCCACCGGCGGGCGCATGCGCTAGCAAGGCCGGACAGGTTGCCTCCGTTGCAGCCCAGCCTAATGCTGTACAAGCTATGTACATGCCTTGCTCAGTCGAGGTGATCGGCCTACGTTCGTTGTCAGAGTAAAATGTTGGAAGTATCCATATAAAGGTTTCTTTTAAATTGAGAGCAGCTGGTACATTAAAATTGGTTCGCTGTAATTCACAAATAATTTAGGGAGGCTGCAACCCTATAACAGGAACCACAACTATGTATGAGATGGCCTATCAACAATCTTACTCAGTATTTAGTGGTGTATGAAAGGGCCAACACTCTCGTTCAGGTAGATATAACAGGATTTTTGCATCATTACGTCACCTCATCGCAGGGCGAATGCAAGAGAGCCACATGGGCAACAGACCGCACCCCAAAATAGTATCTTGCTCTGGCACCCTTAACAACTTAACAACCTTCCTTCTTTCCGCCCCAGAGACCACAACATCCTGTCAACATATCTCATTAGAGTAAATTGTTTTATCTACCTAATTTAATTATTAATCAGAGTGTACATTGGACATTATTTAAGTATTTAATTTTATTTAATCATTTTTCTCTATTTTGTAGTTTGTATATTCTCGTTTCTTAGATTTCAATTCAGTTTTGTTCTTTGCTTTGGAAATTACGTTTTTAATCTTGTTAGTCATCTGCAGATCACTGTTTCGTGAGATTTGTTTCTCTACCGGCCGGAGGTTCATTGCAGAGTGTCAAATTATTCCAGTTCCCATCTGAGACAATTCTTCCACTCGCTTCCCTGCAGCCTGCAATTCTACATTTCTCGCAGGCAGTTAGCAAATGATTTTACAAAAAAAAAGGGGGCTTATATTCACGCATGTTCCCCCACCCCAGTATACCCCGGGTCCGTAGGAGTAGATGCTCGTTGCTCTGAGTGCATTTTACCTCTTCTATAAACATGTGAAATATATAGCCAGCATTCTAACCTTTTCGTATATCTTTTGTTTAGCACTTCTGCATGCTTCATGCACCTTTCTTAAAACACTTTTCATTCCACCTGATAGTAATGTAGCCGCCTTCGGTGACGGTTCGGATTTTTTAACCTTGGCATCGGCTTTGCGATGTCATTATGTGTGTGTGCCATTTGACTGTTTGGTGAGCTTAATGAACTTTCGATTGATGGCTTTTTCGAGTTTTTAAGATTTTGCTGCGGTGTTTGATCGCACTTTTCAGCTTCATTGTATTTTTAGTTATCAGAGGGAATGTGACGTTAAATGAATGTTTATAGTCTGGGACAGAGGCCTGCCAGATGGTGACACTTTCCCTAGGGAGCCAGCGCAGATAGCACGAGAATGGAGGGTGTGTGTGGTCACTGACCCTTAATGTGGCTCCATCTGATGATCGAGCATCGGAAGTTCGACTGTAATTCCTCATGCCTAGACTAGTTAGAGATGTTAATAGCCCCTCTCGATGCGCACTCACTCTCTTACAGAGATTGTTCCAGGCAATCTCTACGCCCTCCGTGACTGTGACACAAACATAAAACAAAAGGTTTAAGTGAAACAGCCGTGAAATGTCAGGAGAAATAAAAGATGTACGTAAAGGTTGTGTTTCCATCTTATTATCCATATGGTATGGTGCATCAAGATTTGTTGCTTCACCACCTGGATATTTTTCCCCTTATTTTTTTTGCTTGGCAGGTTCTTGTTAGTGAATTTTTACATAACTTCTCACTGGCCTCGCATTATGAAGAGGATAACACAATAAAAATTAATCTAAAATTTTTCAAAGAGACAAAACGAATAGTATAAAAAAATAATCTTGAAACCCATTGAGCATGATAAATAGGCCTACATAAATCCTCAGTAGATTGGAGGGCACATCACTAAAAATTGTGTTACTACCAAGTAGCTGTCAGCACAACAGATCCTCCTAATCTCTTCATCGATTGCATCAGTCTCCTGCCGCTGTTATAGTTTAATTTTGTTGATAGTAAAAAAAATCAACCATGAAAGGTAAATGTAAATATTTAGTTATGTGACTTTATGCTGTGCGCTACATGCATACTGCTTTCTGGCAAACAGGTTGCTGTAACTGATAATAGGACCTACCACACTTTATTCGCAAGACAGTAGTGTCGCAGCACCGTGTGAACAAAGTTCGATGTTTGAATGCTTATAGCAAAAAGTTGGGGACGAGTCCCCTGGACCTTTTAATATAACTTTACATTACTCTGTCTTGCGAATTAAGTGTGGTAGGTCCTATTAACCTATGTAGCTGTGTTTATATTTTATAAGCCTCTGAATATGCCGCTGGTCGATGGGTTTCCTCGGGAACCTCCCGTTTCCCCCGCCCCATACTCACCTTAATCGCCCTCATCGACTCTCAAGACCTCGCTGTAAAGAGCCACTCAAATCACTTCACCCCTCTGAACATGCGACTTCGAAGTGCATCCGTGTGAACAACGTCCAATGTTTGACGGCTTAGCAAATAATTGGGGACAATTCCCCCGGACATTTTTATTTACATAATACTACACTGGAGAACCAAAAAAACTAGTATAGGCATGCGTATGCAAATAACAGAGGTATGGAACCAATCACAGTAACACGATGCCGTCGGCAGCGCCTATATAAGACAACAAGCGTCTGGCAAAGTTGCTAGATCGGTTACTGCTGCTTCAATGGCAGGTTATCAAGATTTAAGTGAGTTTGAACATGGTGTTATAGTCAGCGCACAAGAGATAGGACACAGCATCTCCGAGGTAGCGATAAAATTTGGATTTTCGCGTACGACCATTGCACGAGTGTACCGTGAATATCGGGAATCCGGTAAAACATCAAATCTTCGACATCGCTGTGCCCGGAAAAAGATCGTGAGCGAATGGGACAAACAACGACTGACGAGAATCATTAAACGTGACAGACGGGCAACCCTTTCTCAAATTGGCGCAGATTTCAATGCTGGGGCATCAACAAGTGCCAGCGTGCGAACTATTCAATGGACCATCATTCATATGGTCTTTCGGAGCCGAAGGCCCACTCGTGTACCATTGTTGACTGCACGACACAAAGCTTTACGCCTCGCCTGGGCCTGCCAACACCGACATTGGACTGTTGATAACTGGAAACACGTGACCTGGTCTGACGAGTCTCGTTTCCAATTGTATCGGGCGGATGGACGTGTACCGGTATGGAGAAATCCTCATGAATCCATGGACCCTACATGTCAACAGGGGACTGTTCAAGCTGGTGGAGGCTCTGTCATGGCATGGGGCATGTGCAGTTGGCGTGAAATGGGACCCCTGATATGTCTAGATATGACTCTGACAGGTGACAGATATGTAAGCATCCTGTCCGATCACCTGCACCCATTCATGTCCATTGTGCATTCCAACGGATGTGGACAATTCCAGCAGGACAATGCGACACCCCACACGTCGAGAGTTGCTACAGAGTAACTCCAGGAAAACTCTTCTAACTTTAGACACTTCAATTGGCCACCTAAATCACCAGACATGAACAATATTGAGCACATCTGGGATGCCTTGCAACGTGCTGTTCAGAAGAGATCTCAACCGCCTCGCATTCCTGTGGATTTGTGGACTGCCCTGCAGAATTCATGGTGTGAATTGCCTCCTGCCTACCTTCAGACATTAGTCGAGTCCATGTCACGTCTTGCGGCACTTCTGCTGACTCGCGGAGTGGGGGGCCTACACGATATTAGGCAGGTGTGCCAGTTTTTTGGCTCTTCAGTGTACTTTGTCTTGCAAATAAAGTATGGTGGGTCCTATTAACCTACCCAGCTTAACTTTTATTTTATAAGCCTCAGAACATGCTTGGAGTACACCGGTGTGAACAAAGTCCGATGTTTGAAGGCTGATATAGTCGGTTCACGACTGGAAGAAACTTTTGAAAATCAACCTTTGAAAAAACACACTAGCCGTTAGCTACATGCATATAACATTACAAACAGCGGCGAGCGCGGATACAGTTATGCCGTTAGGTTGCCAGCACAAAGAGAGGAAATAGTTCCAAAGTTTTAACGTAATTGTTAATTTATCGCTTACAAATGGGTTTCGAAAAGACTTGTATCTTATTATGCCAATTATTAATGACGTGATGCTAACGTACTTTGATTTCAATGTTTCTTGCATACTCACAAGATCACGCTCAAGGTGAAAGTAGAGCGGCCATTTGTTTACAAACTTTCGTTCCATGTGTTGTTGGCGAGATGTGGTCGACACACGTGCCGTGCCAGAGAATTGGTGCGATTAACTTGTTTAACCTAAAATAATTAATTTACTGCTTTTTTTTTTACTAATATCCTCTCTTTATTATTTCTTGTTGTGGCGATTTCTTTCGTTTATGATACCTGTATAAGAGATTACTCGTAGTGCGTTCTCACGTGTTTAATATTTTNGAAATGGGCTTGAAAGTAGATCTTTAGCAGGGCTTCAAGAAAGTCTCTTCCAGTCATGAACCGACTATAGCAAATAGTTGGAGAAGAGTCCCCCAGACCTTTTAATATTACTTTACACTACTTTGTCTTGCGAATAAAGTGTGGTAACTTTATTTGTTATAAGTCTCTGAACATGCGACTTTGGAAAGACTTGAAGCAAACAATGAGGGCATTGCAATTTCCTAGAAATTTTTCCTTTCTCCTGACCATTTTTAATTCCCTATTTTTTCCAGTTTTCTATACCTGTAGCAACCCTGTGGTCTGTATGTAGATAGAGATATAGAGAGGAGTTTATTTGATTTTATCTTTTGTATCATGTACAGTCACCCAGCATGTTTGATTATGTGTGTATATCGCTTCCTTGTCTATTTTGTCTGGGTCCTCTGGTAATTTCGTTTTTATTATGCCACTTTTTTTTATGTATGGGGTGGCTGGTAGGGTGAGTGGTGGTCGCTGCTACCCTGCTTGCGTGCACTATGCTACACTACCCGACATGTTCCTGCATTTGTAATGCACTCTTTTGCTCTTCGTGCAGCCAGTATGCATGGTGCGCCGATATGCACTGCATGCAAGATGAACTGAATAATGAATTTGAAGTCTCGATGACTTTAGTATCAAAAGATCTTGAATTTTCTGTCTTGTCCCGTCGCCGATAGTAAGCTACAAATGCTGCTTACGCCGAGGTTTTATTCGAAGAATGTTGAACATTATTGGATCTCAAAAATATGGGCAAAGCTTCTGATAGACTACAAAAATGCTGAGTATTGTATAAGCCACTGAAAATGTTTAACACTGTTAATCACGCTGGTTTCCACACGCACACTCGTACTCAAGGTCATCCACTGCGCGGAGACTACACTACACTACACTACACTACACAGACTACACTTATGACATTCACAGTACACTCCATGTTCGCGTTTTTGTCGTTTAATACTTATCAGTTCTGATGACAAATCCCAAATGGAACAAGGGCTTAAATTTTATTTTTTTCATTTGGGATGATTCCGGTCGAAATCTTCTTACAATTTCTTCTTCATATTTTCCAATGCACACGCGACGAGTTTCGTGTTTTACTCTACTTTGCTATTGTTTAAAATTGCATTTATACTATGTTAATTTCATACGTTGTTTCTTGCTTGTAAATATTTCGTTATGTTTTGAATCTATTATTTTACGTGGTTGAACTGAGTTTGTAGAATTGCAATTTATATGTTTGATTGTTACACTAGCGATGAGTTTAAGAACGTTAAACAAGGATGTTAAGAGATGTGACAGGACAATGGTGCTTTGGTTCCATCACCATCTCATTTCCCATTAATGTCGCTTAGGGTCTTCTGATGTAAAACTTTANGGACAATGGTGCTTTGGTTCCATCACCATCTCATTTCCCATTAATGTCGCTTAGGGTCTTCTGATGTAAAACTTTAAGGACAACATGCCCAAATACATTGCCTAGATCACACTCTCTAACGCTATCAGAAAATGTTAATTAGTGAAAGACCTATGCGAACATTACAGTGAACTTCCAAGAAATGGAAATGTGCTTAAAAGTGAAAACAATTTATTAATCAAACATTTCGACAGATAATTTAAAAGGCTAGTAAGCATNGGACAATGGTGCTTTGGTTCCATCACCATCTCATTTCCCATTAATGTCGCTTAGGGTCTTCTGATGTAAAACTTTTTAGGACTATATACCCAAATACATTGCCTAGATCACACTCTCTAACGCTATCAGAAAATGTTAATTAGTGAAAGACCTATGCGAACATTACAGTGAACTTCCAAGAGATGGAAATGTGCTTAAAAGTGAAAACAATTTATTAATCAAACATTTCGACAGATAATTTAAAAGGCTAGTAAGCATTTCACAAAAACTTTACCAGTGCAAGAACGACAGTGTGGCATACGAACTGTTTACGCATTCCGTCCTGTACACTGAAGTGAAGTTGGTACACATAATAAAATTCCTAATAATAGTTACTAAGCCCTATAAACTCTTTGCAGAGCTGAGTGCTTGTTACCAGTCATGATCATACAAGAATCGACGAGACTGACACGGAAGAAAACAAACAGACTGTAACTAAATTCGACTATGCGACGCAACGTTTAAAATGGCAACAATTGACGGTTGCTGCCTACGCGACTTCCAGCGAAAGCACCGGTGCATCTCGGGAGACGGCACTACCAACTTTACCATACTTTATGAATGCCTACGCTGTATTGTTTTCTTTGAAAGTTTTCCTTCTGTTTCAAGATTTTATTGACGATGATGTAATGATTTATGTAATTAATTCTTACTGTTTAGTCATGTTTTAATATTCTGATTGTTGCGTACATTTTCATGACATACTAATAATCTCAGTTGTTTGTTTCTTTCTATTGGTACACACTCCATTGCACTGCAAATGGGCGTGGGATGTACTGTGGGTATATTGTCGCCATCCCTACCGCTGGCAGAAAGTACAAGGCATTCAGCGAAAATACGTTTTCAAAACCCACTTTTCACAGGCTCATATCTCCTTTAATATTCTGTTTAGGTATATGGTGTCCTGTATATTTTCGACTTTATTTTTCACAAGGAATCACCTCCCGCAGTTTGGGTGTTCAATTTTCGAACAACCTGTATATTAAATGAAGTAATTTTAAACGTCATCTCGGGGTATTGATTTGAAATAATTCTGTTCTAAGCATGTACGTTTCTTCGCAACACAATTACGAAGACAAGTTTTCCATTCTATTTTCTCATTTCAAGCGAAATTGGCAGCCTACAAAGACATAACCTCAAAATTAAAAAAAATGTTTTTTACACCAAGGAGGGCATCAGCAAATTACTTACTCCTTCTTACATTACATTATGATTTATGTAAGAACACAAAAATTGAATTTGACTAGTTTGTTGTAAATACAGTATTATTCTGAAGAACACCGATCAATGATACCCTGCACCTTGATTATATGGTATGGTAAAGCTGTAGATGGCTACCTAGCAATTTTGAGTTTTCATCTGTTTCCTACACAACTGATTAGGAAATGTGAACACAATATTCTCCTCACAGGCACAGAAAAATTACAAACTTAAGCTCTATTGAATTAGCACATATCAGAAAGTTAACCATTTTACTGCAATTTTCTTCTTAATAAAGTAGTGTTTTACAAAAAATTATTTTAAAAGGAAACAAAAACACTTTCTCATTCAGGCAGATGGAAAAATTCAGTGACCAGCATATGAATTCTGCTTTGGTTAAAAAGGCCAGATTTTGATAGTTGGACAGGAAAAACTCCCAATTTTGTGATAACATTGCAAATAATTACACCATTTGCAGTTTCTGCCAATAGTCGGTTCACAACTTGCTTCCATCTGTATTCATTTCCACTGCACTTGCTGAAAGTAGCGGGCACCAAAGAACTTAAATTTAAGAATCTGTCAAAAGTCGAACATCACGTTTTTTAAACGATTGTGGCATTTCTACTTTGTACGTCCAAATTTTTTAACTTTTATGTGCAGCCAAACCTCTATGATCAACACTCACGGTTCCCCAAAATTTGTCTGTACGACTGAGTTGTCCGTATGTCAGAATTTTCTTCCCTTATCATAAAATTCTACACCATTTTCCAAATGCAGTCTCAATCGGACACTCGTTTCCTGGGAAAACTTTTTTTTCCTAAGCGACACAAATATTGCTCCTTCCTTGCATATCTGTCGCACTGTAAGTTCACAGACATCACACATTTTCATTGTCAAACTGTTCATTAGTTTAAAATTTATACTTCCGTGCAATTCTTTGATAATTTAGTATTTAAAAAAAATGCACACTAAAGATTACAGATTGACCTTATTTGTGAACCACTTCAATTTTGTAACTATTGATGCTAGTACAATGTTTAGCTTGGCGCAATAATTCCAATGAAAACTTTACACGCAAGCAAATGAAAAACAGTGAGAATTATTCAAAGTCCATCCCGATACTGGGGCTATAGACTATAACAGAAACCAAAGCTCGGTGGAGTGATGCAGCATTATCTTTTGTCGACTAAACAGTCAAGATTTAGTTATCGTCTGGTTCCAAAGCAAGGGGGAAACATTTAGACAAACGTACAAAATACAGTTTCCTCTCAGGTGAAGAATAAATAATATCATCTATTCTGAAAAATAGCCATAAACTTATTCCAGACAAAGATAGACAGGACTTTCAGGTACCTTTTCAGGAAAAATAAGCGTATTACGAAAATTGGCAGAATTGTAATGAAATCTTTCACGATTTTCTGAGCGCCTCTGAGAAACACATCGCTTGATTCGCTGCGAGCACGGCAACAGCACACAGCCGTGATAGGCTACTGGCACCAGCTAGCGAGAGGAGCACCTCTGATCGACTAACCTCGCAGACGTTCCGTGCCCAGTATAGTTATATATTAAAGTGCTTACATGAGGGTACACTAAAATTAGAAATCGATAACTCCGTAGGTCTGGCTACTTTTCTGCCTAAACTGCAGCTGGCGGTATTTCACAGTTGATTTACGCTATGTACACACATAACACAGTATACAGTGTTTTTTTAGAATAAATTATTTTTAGCACAGTCAGTATATATTCGCTACAAAAAAATATAAATGTCATCACGTTTTTTTTTGTTTAGGTATCACAGATCTCCAACTTTTAGTCGAAACCTACACTACACGTATTAACTGAAGTGCATGAAAAAACTCAATTTTCTTCCCCTCCAACCCCTTCCTCGCCCTTGTTATTATGTGCAAATCACAAATTCATGAGTCTGTAGGGTAAAATAAGTTAAGCTGTGTTTGACCACAAATTATTGAGGCTTGGGGTTACACTGCACTTTCCCATCTCAAAAAACTATGTGTGGAAAAAATATACAGCACGCTCAAACATACAAAAGTTCGGGGTAATTTCATTTTGGTCAAGTGTAAGCATTTGTAATAATTGGGGCCTAGAAATTTACACGAACAGCGAAATAACGTGAAATAATGCAAAGTATGGAGAAATGACGTTCATTCGCAAAATTATGTAATAATTCCTGTATTCACGAAACAGCAACGAAATTGCTAATTAAAATGTTTCCAAAAACACTGTGCTTCTGCCACCACAAACACTTACAAATAGTTAGTTTTGCCATTTTTTTATTATGATACAGCATTACCTCTCCTTTATTTCACAAATACACTGATAACAGTTAAAATCATTTCCGGTAATCACGTTGTTGACTCCATTAACATACACAAAGTTTACTCTCGAACAATTACGATTTATAAATGGTTGGTAGCTAGGCCAAAACATTATTATTACTGTAGCACAATTAGACATATCAACCTGAATCACTGGGCGCTCGTTCACATGCAAACTCACGGATAACCTATTTTTTTTTATTTTTTTTAAACGGGCAATTTTAACCAAAAATATTGGTGGTATTACAAAAATAGATACATGGGTAAAACACAGATGAATATTTTTTTGGTCAGTGAAACCACAGTATTTGTAGACACTCAGACTTTTTGTCTTCTGTGATTTGTGGTTACGTTCGTGATAACGATGCGAGTATAATAATTTTAGTCGCCTGCTGACGTTGCAAAATTGGTTAAAATTAAAAAAAAAAAAAATAGTATCAGTTTGTTATTGTGCCAGAGTTCAAACAAAGGAGGGAATGTACGGGATGCAGCGCACACGTGTGTGTAGGGAGGGGGGAAATCACCCGAACATTCAATGCTGGAGGGAGGGAAACCCCACGACACTGCTAGTGCTACACATAACCAAACTGATAACATCCCTCTCCGAGACTGCATTGTTATATCACAAAAACACACTGTGTGATAAACTAAACAAATGTTATGCGGGCAGAACCACACAAATAATAAACAATGTTACCTACTCTCTCGACAATCCATCCTCCAACGGCAGCCGATAAACGCACACGAGCGTAATTATTTATTCAGTATTTTGTTACACCGTTGTCCACAATATCTATGCGCTTGATAAACATAATACAAAAACAACACAAAAATCTATAAGACGAACGTTAACGTAAAAGCAGAATTTAAATATAGGTTTTAAGTAAACATACGTGCAACAACTATGTATTAGTTTTAGAATAACTGTACAAATACGTTTGTATTTTACTTCAGTCTGGTATCTTAGGTGAAATAATGAACTGTTTAAATGCCCTTATTAAATAAGAGAATATTATTTTCAAATTACAATTGATGCAGCACTCTTAGGTTATTACTAATTATTGCGAACCACATTGTCGAACAGTACGATAATTGGTAACAAAAATAATTCAGGAATTTAGTCGTTACAGTATAGTTATTCATTTCAGCTATACAACTTGGTTTGCAAGGTTTCAAATAATACACACTCGTATAAAAGTCTTCCGTTCGGGGCACAAAGTTTATTTAAGACTGTTACTCATAATTGTAAATGCCACAGTTTCAAACAATGTAGACAATTCATATTGGCACTAGTTTTCGCAAAATTTGTGAGAAAGGCATTTTTTGTTCTACAGAACCGAACACGTATAAATTTCAGTTGCAGTAGTGCGTAATGCATAATTCCTCTAATTTTTTGGCTCATCTAAAATTAATGCTTTTATTTGACCAGTGTAGCCTATGTAACGCCAGAGTCAAAGTTCAGTCATGCATTATATTGTATGTAGCACATAATTAAAACCACTTAAGTGTGTGATGCACCTTTCTATTCACTATTTTACACTGCATCAAAATTGGTATAATTAGAAAACTTTAATGCAGTATCATTTTCATCAAACAAAAATTTTTTACGCTCCATGTTTATTACACGACTACTCGAGAAAATGACAAATTTACTCAGGCCGTGTCCGAAACAACAAATTCGTTATTTTGTGATTGTCATTTCGTAGGTTTCAATTTGGACGTTGTTGACAGTCACTTGTTTAACATTCATGGCAACACATTTTCACATTAACAGCAAATGTTTTTATATCTAAATTTAATGTTTAAAACGGACATAATATTTCTACAATCATCACTGGAATGCTGCAAATATGTTAATAAATAAGAAAATAATAAATTATGCAATAACTACCAACAAAAATTTTTGTTGCAAAATACTTGAACTAAGCACACCACATGCTTGCTTTTTAAAACATGCCTAGTGTATTTTATAAACAATTATTTGTTATAAAAAAAAATTTAATTACACATTCACATATGAGTTTTGAAGGTGAAAACCAACATCGCGTGGATTTTGTAATTTTGTATTTTTGTCAACATCCTCTAGACACAAAAAACCAAATTACAAAATATGTCACCATTTTTGTGTTAGAATGGCATCAGCTGAGGAAACTGTAACAATGCCATTCGAAAGAACGGAATACTGAATCACAAAAATGCATTTATAGGCTTGTGTTAGAAAAGAAATATCTGCAGACTGAAAAAAAAAAATGTTATTTTAGAAGAACTTAAATATATCAAAACCAAGGAAAAGGTATCAATAGATGTTAAACTCAGGGAAATACTATCCAAGTGTTTCAGTCCCAGCCAAGTAAGAATAACTCTTAGAAGAAAAAAATAATGGAGTCGCACACTACAGTTCCAGTAATTATGGCGAGATGTTTGCTATTAAAGTGGAAGCAACCTGTATATTACAATTTTGACACCCCCATGACAGCATCAATTTTAAGGAAAGTTGTAAATTTAGAATCATCAGGATATCATAGAATCATCAAGATATCACATTTATTCAGTAACAAGTGATTTAGGGCCTTCTAACAGAAATCTTAAGAAATTGTTCGGCATTCGTGAAAGTAAACTGTCAATCATGGACACAGTGGATAACTTGAGAAATATTCATTTTTTTGCTGATGTTTCACAGGAACCACTTTTTGGATAAAGGATTTATACTCGAGAAAGTTGGCAAGACTACTGTGCAGAGTTTGTTACATCACTCACCTAACGACCTCACATTAACTCATAAAGAAACTCAAACTCAGTTAGATGTACCAAAATCAAAACGTCAAAAAGTGAAGACAGCCGTGCAATTGTTTTCAAGAAGTGTTTCAAAAGCACCGATTTTTTGTGGCGAGCGTAATATAATTGAAGGGAGCGGAAAAAAAATTGTCATGTTTATTGAACTTGTACATAACTGGTTTGATGTATTCAATTCTAGATTCCAGTACAATGCAAGCAAAGGCAAGTTTGTATGGTTTGCACAAATAAAAACAAGATTCAGTTTTAAGTAAAATGAGTGAAGTAATCTATCGGATAAGAGTGACTGAACACAAGACAAAATTACCCTTCCAAACAGGAATTTTGGAAAGTAATAGGTCTTTCCGAAACTTGTTTTACGGACCTTGCAGTCAAATACCTTCTGACAACTAAGCTCAATCACGACATTCTGGAAAATGTATTTTTTTGTAAGAGGTATGGGGCATACCAATGACCATCCATCACCACTAGAATTTACACACCATATTAGGTCATAAATTTTGGGGAAATATTCATCTGAGTTAACTCTCAGTGAAAATAGTTCTGACGACAATACTAAGTTAGATAAGAAACTTAGACAAGGAAGTTCGACAGAAAAAAAATAATTTCAACTACGAAAACAAAGAAATTTCATTAAATTATGGGTGTACTTTGTTCCACACACTCTTGCAGCTCCCATGGGAAGTTAGTGTTTTATTTTTATTTATATGTGAAATGTTTTGAGATTAAAATTCCGAAATGTATAGAGTAATGCAAGACAAATTTATAGTAACTTTGAAATTTAAAATTTAGTTTTTCGATATTCATTAAAACTTTATGATACTGAATAGTGACTAAGAGTTTGTGTGAAAATATAATCACATTGTTTATTGAATCTAGTAATAGGAATGTAACTATGTACAAATAAGGAACATTAAAAGTAGTGTACAGATTGTAAGGCATTACCTTTTTAATCTCAGTTAATAGAAATTAATGTGAAAATTATATAATTAATCCTTTCTCGATCTCACTGTTAAAGAAGAACCAAACACAGGTGTTTCTGAAACGTCGGGGAACGTAAAACTTTTTTGAAAACAAATAATTACAGGCACAATCATGCTTTTGAAAACTTTTACTCCAAATCCAAAGGATGCGAAAGTATAAAAACCACTGAGTACGTGACTTTGGTAAAACGAAAAATTCAAAGGATGGTTTTAACAAAAACGAAGTTTTAGTTCTCTACTCAGGTGTTGGTATTTTTAAAATACAACCTGTTTAAGTAAAACTTAGAATGTAATATTAATGTGTGCGAATTACAAAATGGTTCTGAAGTGTCTACGTGTTAGCCAATGATCATTCTCGTTCAACAACTTTCGCTTCAATTCTTTATACTGCCGCGCTTCTGTGCCGCCCGTCCTTCAGCAGCAGCCGCCATCTAGCCGCCATAGTCCAGCTGATGTCATCTTCTGACCTGTGGAGTACAGAAAGCACTCGAGCGGCCGGAAGAGCTCACCTTGTCTTTCTTTCCACCTCGGTAAAGGCTTTGTGCAAGTGCTAGCAACATACTAAATGCTTTTAAAGTGGTGTTTGGTTGTAACTTTTCACCCCTTCACCCTTCTGTCATCACAGTGACATCATCTGTACATTCCACTCACTAGCTCTGTGTCCCTGCACGGCGTGGTAATATACGGTGGACAGGGACTAAGCGCTGGTGTACGCACCTTTGACAGTCTCTCAATAAATTTAAAGTGAGTGAACATTCTTATAAAAATTCTGTTTCTGGTGCTGGTTTATTCCATAAATTAGGAGTCAGGATTACAGGGGCTCAAATTCAGATATTATTTGTGTGTGTGTACATATATATATACATACAGTAGAGCACCCCTCAACCGGAATCGTCGGGGGAAGGGCTATTTTGGTTCTGGGAAGATTCCGGTTATGGGAAATGAGGGTGGGATGGTGTGAAAAACAATAAATTTTTAGTCTGAACTCGTGTATATGTGGCACATAATTTGTAACTTAAGAAATTGATGAGTGTAAATGATTAGTTTTATCCTTAAAGTTACAAAACCATTAAAAAAAACACTACGTACTGTTTATGAAATGTGGGTCATAAAACTCCCGGCGCTGCGTTAATGACTTTCACTCTAACCTGCTAGCGGGGTTTCTTGTCTCTTTGTGCTGGTGTCTGCGTGAGTAAGCAGTAAGCGAGGTTTGGAGATAATCTAGGGCTACAGCAGTGACATAATGTTACTGTTTGTGTTCACGTGCAACTGATGAAACTTCCTCAAGTATAGTCAGTTCCATGGACAGTCTTTCCCTTACTGCATGGCACGTCGGCACAATATACATTTACAAGAGCAGGGCTGACGTATTATAGACAAAGTTCACAAAGTACTGTATTTCTGCGTTTATAGGCAGCACAATAATTACAAAAAGTGGGGTGCTGCTTATTTACGAGATATTGGCATAAAAAAAATCTCCCCCCTAAACCATGTTCAGAAATTTGTCAAC
>NQII01001742.1:236689-294609 GCA_002778355.1 Clitarchus hookeri
AGGGGGTCATATTAATTGTATTTGTGTAGAGTTTTAGACAAAATTTAATAGTAGTACTGGCATAAATATGTATATGCTGTTCACAGTAAAGTGAGAACTTTTGAGGCCCTGTTACTTTATCCTTTCAGCCATTTTTTATCTGTTAACCACCCTTTTAAAATAAATATTGCCACGTAAGTAATAAACACAGTGTATATATTCCACCGCACTCGGAAGTTAACATCTTAGGCTACAATAAAATGTATTTATTGAATATTATTCTAAACGAGAGGGTTTTCAAAAGTGCTCACTTTACCATGAATAGCATACAACATATTTTATTCTATTTCACTGGCATAATTTTCTGATTCTTTTTTGTAATTCCTGAAATATTTTCAATGTCAAAGAGAGAAAGTCTAGTACAGTGAAATCCAAAATGAGAAAATAATGTGCATAAGTTGAAAACATGTCAGGCAAGTAGAGAGAGAGAGCCCACTGCCACTACACGAAGGGGTGGGGGTTGTTTAGTCGAGTAGCGACAACGGCCGAGAGCGGTTGGGCTACAAGCTACTTCTCGTGTGCACGTTACCTGTCGAAAAAATGTATGTCGCAAGTCTCGCAACACTGTATTTAAACTGAATAGAATGCAAATACTGCTGTGTGCACATGAGTAGACATGGAGAGACACTTGCATAAACAGTGCTGTGTGGCCGTGCCGTATGCACAGTGGACAGTGGTAGATAGGATAAAAAAACAGCCACATTGGAAAGAATTTTGTGTAAAAATACACACATATATGTTAAGGTTAAGGAGTATTATTATTTTATCTATAGTAAAAATCTTTAAATTTTTTGTGGCCAGGTTGTGGATGTATTGGAGTAATATTTAACAGAATATTTCCAGTGTTTGCTGTTGTTATAATTTTACCTCAGTTTTATTATTTCTATTTCCGTCATTGGTACTGGCAACTGCCTTGTGCAAGAACACTGAGGGAGTCACGTATCCAAAATACACAAGTTGCACAAACAAAAATTGAAATACAGGAGGCCCAAGTCATGACGGAAATTGCCTAACGTAGCTCATGCTGAGTCATCAGTGACTTGCTGCTATTGGATTGTCTGCTGGAGTCTTTGTCTGGCATGTTCCAGGGAGACTCCAGCAGCCGAGTAGCACCTGAAGGCCTGCAGTTTGGCACCGTCACTATCAGCCACGAGAGTGGAAGGCCAGACTCCTCTGGAGCACGTGTTTGGAATGCTTCCTTTAGGTCCTGGAAACAACATATAACGGTGTTTATACCACTGCATTATCAACCTTTGTGTCCACTACTTGTAATGAAATAAGTTTTAGACAGTTTATGCAGGGTGGTATTCCAAGAGAATGTTGCCCTTTGACTGCCATGACAAATTTGAGCCCAGAGGTTTTCGTATTGTTTTGGTATATTGGTATTTTAGTATTTAGTAGCGTTCAATTTGGATGCCATTGATAGGTACTTGTTCAGTGATGGTTGCCATTTGGTATAGTATTTTAGCAAAATTCGTTACCTAAAGAAAATTTTTTTTTTTTTAATTCATTTATTTATTAAATGCAGAAATATGAAATATGTCATGTGTACTAATTTGAGTCGCATTGTCTAAACTTGATGTAAATTTGAACATGGCATAAATTACACCTTAAGTAGTCGTGCCCTAACACTGCAGAGTTTCTCTCAGTGGTTCAATATAAAATATTTATGCATGTTTTTGTGAGTAATCTAGTGGTTGTAGCAGATATGAAGTGTTAATGAAAGAATGATGTTTAAAAATATTGACAAAGGGAAGTCAATGTTGTAATGTTGCGGCTTGTTACCTCCGTATTTATATTAATGCAGCCGCACAGTTGGGCACCATGTTGTAATGTTGCGGAAGTATTACCCTGCCGAATGTTTACGTTGCCACGGCTTGCTCATAGGTAGAATACGAGACTCAGTACCAGGTGACGCCGATTAATTAAATGAAGAAGTTCCAGATCAGTTTGCTTTATACTTTATTTATCATTGAAGTTTCACAATGCACAGACGACTTTCCAGTTTGCAGAGTATGAACTTTCATAATTAGTTATACGAGTGCAGAAAACAGCGCCACAGTAGTTTACGGTTTATTAATGTCTCAAACTTACATCGCACGACTAAGTTACTGAGGCAGGAGGGATGTTCGTTCCCTCCTGGCATCCTAACGACCCACGCCCTTTCGGGCTGGTGCGTCTTCTCACGCCCGACGCGTCTTCTTCGACGGTTGGTGACTTTCTCTCTCGGCGATAGGCACCACCTCCAGTATATATTAGGCAGGCCTATCTCCCCCTTCTCCTAAGATAAGCGCATGGCCTCCGGCATCTGCCAGTAGCGTAATCCAAAACTACGCTGTGTCCCGCGCTCACAACATGTTATTGTACCCGCAACGGCCGCATAACCAAAATAACAACTTTCGAAACTAGACGGTAAACGGACTCCTGTTACAACGTAAACAGCAGATGTCCACACGTCTGCTCGACAAACAAACACGGGAAACTAGCCACCGCGGCTTTAACTTGAAACCTGATAAAATATTACGTAGCTTCCCAAAGCTAAATACACACGAAAGAATTTTACACCCGTGTCCCGAAAAATTAAGCATACTGCATCATTACAATGTGCTTTGCCTAATAGCAGATACAGATAAGCAAAAATGACAATTTAACTTACGAAATTAAGTTTTCAGTATTTAATCTTGTAATTAGCCTTGGATAAGCTTTGTTTGCACAAGGTGGAGGAATGGCATGAAAATAAAACTTGAGCAGGACTTGAGACTGGAAGTGACCTTGGACTGGTACCTTTGACTGTATGTTACGGTTCTCTTGGAGTAACAATTTGGAACACAACTCTGTGTGTGAATTGCTTTCTATTTCATTTGTTCTGTACCTTGCAGAATCAATAGGTGTCAAGGAATTTTAGCATCTATTGGCACATGTCTAGTAAAATACCATTAATGCATTACATCTTGATTGCTACAAAAAATTAACATCTTTTCATGTTGCAAAAAATCTTCCAAATCATTTCTGTTGGAATGGAGTGTTGACATAAGTTTCTTGAAAGCAAGAAACATAGTACAACCTCTAGAAGTTTCCTGTTCAGAACTTTTCCAGCTTAACAAACCTTAAAAATTTTGCACTATGTCTTTAACATTACAAGAAATTAAACTTATTAAAGAATTTTTTTTGTTAACAAACCTTTAACATACAGTTCCTTCAAAAACTTCTTAAAATGAGTTTTACAGATAAGTTAACATGTTTAAGTTTTTACACTTGCCTCCTGATTCAGGAAGCTTATGTATCTTCATTATTTGAATTTTGGTGTTGGTTTGATTTTGCATGTGAATATGTGTGTGCTTATCCATGTGTGCACCTGTTTGTTTGTTCAATTATTTTACTTATATCTGTATTGCTTTTTTCAGTGAGAAAGAGCAGTGGCTTATAAAAAGGAGTTTTGCTCAATCGGACTAAAGACCTGACTCCAAATGCACAGCAGTTTTACAAAGTTGCTACTAAAATGCAAAGGAAAGTTGGAGTGCTGTACCGAAGATGCTTGTCAATCAAAGGACGACTGTCATCTGCGCAAAAATTGGTAGATTCTCGTGCGTATCAGAAATATTTCAGCAACTAAATCAACACACACTCACGTTTCTAGAATCTAAAATTAGAAATAGTGACAAGAGGCTCAATGCAAGGAGATTTACCACAGCTAATAAAATACTATCTTTAGCATTGTTCAGGCAGGGTGGTCGTACATATCATTAGCTTTCAAAACTGTTCATTTTACCTTCAAGAACCAAAATCCTGAAACTTCTTGCATTTCATTCAGGAATCAATCAAAGGGTTTTCAGTCACTTACAGCAAACCGTTGCAAAGTTAAAGCCTCGGGATAAATTTTGCGTTCTTGCATTTAATAAGATGGCTCTTTCCCCTGACTTGTCCTACAACATGGCAGATGACTTGATTGATGGTTTTATGGACACGGGAGAAGGTGACAAGAAACCTCAGTTTGAGGATTAGGTTTTAGTCTTTTTTCCTGAAATATTAGAGCAATTTATTTCAAAAGATAAATGTATTTTGAATAAACTTCCTTCAGTGTTATTTGTTAAGGGCGGGTGATGTCAGTTTTTCAAAGGAAACTTCACCAATAAGTATGAAGTGTGTACCATTTGCAGTTTACCAAATGGTCTTGTGATACAATTTAGTGAGTTAGAGTAAGATATTAGTTAAGTTTAAGTGTACTAAAATTTTAAACAAAACCACGGCCTCGAATGAGGTCAAATTCCTTGCGTGTGAGAAAGCAGAAGGGACGTGCAAATGGCCGGCCGGCCGCCCGACTAAGGTCACCACGTCACCCTTCTGACTTTTAACTGCCACATCGTCAGCTACCAATGTTCATGCCTTTGTCAGTTAGGGTTTTAGAATCTATGTCGGAACCAAATATTTTACTTGGGTAAATACGGTATCAACAAACAAAAAAATCTTTTAACGTGAACTGCTTGTCCACTCACCCGGCAGCACGCCGACAGACCAGCTGAAAGCTACTCTTCCACTCCACTCCTATAACTGTTATTTTCTTTTTCTATCAGCAGCAAGTGGCTGACATTACCGTTCCTTTTTTCTAACTACCGTAGTCATTCACTTGTCAGCGAGAGGGAAAAGGCAGAGCTGTGAAGTTTTTAACCACGCAAAGGATTATTCTTACTGGTAGAAACCAGTCTCAAACTTTTTCAACTTATTTCAAAGAGTGTTTCAATTCTTTATTTCCATTTAGGTTTGAATTTGCTTCTTCTCAGGTATGTACACATGACAGATCACCAAAAACAATAACTTTCAAAACACAAAACCTGAATTCATATAAATTCTATGCAAAGGCAGTTGCAAAAATGCACAATAATTGTTGTGGATATTTATACTTATAGTACGATACTCACCAACTTTAAATCCTTTAATTGTTTTCATGTGTAAGTCCCAGAGGACTAAGCAACAGATATCCCAGAAGAGCATTTCTGCCAGAGCCACATAGCTCTGCCCCAATCTTCATTATGGTGCCTTTAATATTCAGTACATAATGGCTGCAACACAAAACACACCACACAAACATCACGAGATTAGCGTACGTTTCACTTGGTCATCTGGCACATTTTCAACATGCCAAGTTCAACACCTAAATCTCAACACTATTTTTAACAGTTAATGTGTGCACCATAAAATTACAATGTGGTGGCAAATATTGTAGAAGAATTTTAAATGCTATGACTAGATAAAACAAAAAAATGTTAAAAATTATGCCACTAAGCACCATTTATAGAGGTAATATTATTTGGTAAATGACGATAAAACCAAAATAACACCAAACTACACGTTAATACATTCCATAAAACCAAATTTTAAAAAAAATTTGCATTATAAACCATTATTTTTTTTAACATGTGCTTAGAAATTGTAAACAAAAGGTTAATAAATATCATTTAAATTTTTACTAATTATTTTTCCTACATACTTGAAGATAGTATGATAAAAAACTGATTTTAAGTAATTTAATTAGCATTAAGGTTGAGTGAATATGAGCAGATGCTATCACGTAATGTGTACAAGTAGCTAAAATAACTAAATGAAAAAAGCAACATTGTAGAAGCAAATACAAGAATTATTTTATTTTATAATTAAACATTTTTCAATAAAATAATATTTAATAAATTCCTGCCAGACAGTGACTGACGAAAAGTATATATTGCCTGAAAACTTCAACATCTGTGCAGGAAAAAAAAAAAAAAAATTGAAATGCTAAAAAGCAAATTTTCTTGTTGGTTTTCTTTTGTTCTAAATAAGATACTTTTTCTTTTTTATGTATGTTTTATCAGACTGTTCAGAAATAAAGTATGAAAAGAGTAAGTCACACAACTAATCAGTTTTGTAATGGAGAAAACCTATCTGCATCATTCAAAAGTTGTAATCTGCAGCAACATCTCTACCAACAATTTGCAAGGCTCTTAATCCCATCTGCCATATCTTACAAAATGTGAAGCGAGGGAAGCCCTATACAGCCTTTCTGCACTATCCCCGTTTTTGAACTTGTCCTCCAGGAAATGACTTGGATGCATAAAGATACAGCAGTCCGCTTACGCTAAGCTTAAGGAATACGAAGGGTACAGGACTGCGTCACCCCTCACTTCACTACGCGTCTCTTTCGTGATTTTATTTCTACTTAGGACTTGGTGGTGTGTGCCAAAACACACCACCACTTCCTACTAACAACAGCTGCTTTTTTTTACACAACCACGGGTTCCATCACTTTCTGCACAGTACAAGAACGCAATATCTGCTTCTCCAGGAGGAAAGAACTTGCTGCTGCCCACCACACTGTAACACTGTTCGCGGTAAACCGAGCACTTTAGAAAGCCCCGCTTACAGCCTGCTTGTACGTAACATTGGCATTGCCTTGCGACTAATCACTTTATTCATGTGTCGGTCAAGTGAAACTGTGAAGTTACTAGAAAAGTAACTATCTTACAAATTTACTAGTTCTTACAATGATATTCATTTAACAAACAACAACAACAACAACAAACAACAACAACACTGTTGCCAGTTTTACCGGGTGCATGCCAGCCAGTGTGACCGTTAAAATATACAACATGCAGATATGTGCACTAGCATTTTTCAAAAGTGCTCAATTAACAATGCACAGTCTATAACAGCAAAACCGTGTCGAGCATCAAACAGTTATTTCAAAAGGTATTTTCGGGGTTTCACTAATATCCAATTATTGTTCACTTCACTTTCAATTATTGTACAAGATCCACTTAACATGCATCATGATACAAGATGGGGTACAATAGACCTACCAAATTTCAATTCTGTAGAATTCTGCCAGTTTTTTTTTTTTTTTGTGAAAGTTACATTTTGAACAGTTTAATTAGAGGTACAATGTCGACATTTCGTTGAACAATATTAATTTACAAACCGCAACAACTGAATACATGTCAACCATATATGTGCTGCAATTATGTATAGAAATAAATGAACTGGCAGAAACAGTCACATCAAAATAATAATCAGGTCTGCTTTAAGGTAACAATAAAGATGAAAAATGGAAAGCTAAATTTATCTTAGTATAGTCTTTAGAATCTAAGTTATCTAAAATTAAGTAACTATGTAATAATAATTGTAAATATAAAAATTATATTACTATAGTAGTGTAAGAATATTAATTATTACTAGTTAATATTTGTTTTTGCAGATATGTAACTTAAATGTGTTGGTTGTATATGTGTAACACATGTTTGTTGAAAACTGAACTACAACCAAAGTGCACCTGGGTAAATATGTAAATTGCATGATAAAATAAAATAAGTAATTAAATGGTTTCAAATTTAACTTCCATAAAAATTAGCAGATTTTAAAGTGGTAGCTCCACTGTGGTGACAAATGAACAGGCTACTGCCGATATCAATTTTTGTGACGTTGCAATGATTTAACTCACTTACTGTACACTAATAAATAAGAAACTGAGTTTCCGAGAATGGATAGAGTTTATATTACAATCCATACAGACAGACAGGTGTGAATAATGAAAATTTGTGTGTCGTAGCAGTTTTACTTTACAGTACACAGGATAAAAATATCAAGATGCTACATGCAGGCAGGTGGCTTTACCGGACATTCCAGTCGTATGAGCCCGCCAGTAACTCCACAGAAGAGCTTAACTGTCGGACTTCGCTTTCTGTTACTGGTTCAACACGAAACTCATTATCCTCATGTGTGAGGTGACCTGAAGTCTCATCAGCAAAAATATAAAGTTTATTCCTGAAAAATACACACACTACATCACCAGTATTCCTTGTTGTACATCCATCAAAGAAATCACGAAATACCAGTTTTAGTTACTGTTTCCTCAGAAAGGCTACACACACAATGTACAATTTTATTCAACAGCACGAGGTAATGAAAAGAACTATCTACACAGATCTGAAGCATTCAATATTGCATTACCAGTTGATGATTACCACAGAATATATTCTTCAACTTAGTTATTGGTTGATGTTTCTATGAGACACTAAATTTTGTTCACATATTACATTTCTGCAGTTTTGATAATATCATTATTTCCATTTCTACCAAAGATTAATGGAATGTTTTTTTTGTAAAGTATATTAAATCTAACCTAAAAAAACTGTTTGCTATGTTAACATAAACTCAACACCACCACCACTTACGTTTCTTATTGCCGTAAATTTGTTTGTAACAAAGTACGTTTACACCAATTGCACACATTTATACACTGCCTGACAGGCTCAAAACCAGACCAAACTGCATGCATAGATAGCCAAATGCACTGAGAACAAATTATTCACTTTTCACATACAGACAAGGCTCCAGGGACCTAAAATACAAGGCAGCCGGTCAGTAATGGGACCTCTATGTTGAGCAATACATCGCTGAAGCCAACGTGGCATCGATTTGGTTGAGTGTCCAAATAATATCCTGGAGTACAGTAGACAGTGTGGTGTCGATCCAAGTCCACAGTTCATCCTCATTTCGTGGGGGGTGGGAGGGTATTCAACTCACATCCAATTGCGTCCCACACATTCTCAATTGGCAAGAGATCAAGGAGATTGGGCCGGCCAAGGAAGCATCTGAACTGTACATGGCCAGGTATTATCCTGTTGAAAACGTGTGTTTGGGACAGCCTGTAAATACGGCAGCGTGCTGTTAATGTGTCCATAATGCATACTAGAGGTGAACGGTTGTTTGCGCTGATGGCACCCCAAACTGGTGTTTGCCAAAGATAAGTAAAACTTAGTATGTGACGTTAGAGTAATAGCCTTCAGCCATTGGTTAGTTGAAACGTAGCATCTTTAAATGTAACGATGCACGAGGTTTTAGAACTCAGTTGTAAAGATTTTGATAAATTTCTTTTTAGGAGAGATATGCTTTAATTTTTGTTACATTTTAAATGGCGTCTCGGCAATCATTCCATAGACATGGTGCAAAACATGTTTGTAAATGTTAAATGTTCAGATAATATTTTTGGTACTAAAATATTGATGTATTATGGTCCTTGTAACTCTTGTACGAAAAGGTTAAAAATATACGACACTATATTTTTTCTACGAACTAGGTATATTTGAATGTTTTCTCCCTTAGACATAGGCATAACCCTGCATGTATCAGTCTTTTCTTTCTTACTGCGCATTTTTAATGATTATAACTATTTATGGTAAATTGAAGTCCAACTGCAACTGTTGGGGTTGGCAGTGATGTCGTGGCCTTTTGGGCATGTTGCGGGTGAAAACGTAGTCTGCAGCGTCCGGGTGCCACAAGATCCAACTCAATGTAATAACACATTAATTTCTAACTTGCTCAGTACCAAAATAAATGGAGTTGGTCTACGTATAACGCAGACAAGAACAAAAATTGTAAACATCTAGTCGACATGTATTTATTCAGCTGGCTCTCATGACATGTCATGCACTGTTTTCGTGTAGTTGTCGCTGATACACAATTGCTAGATTGTCATAACGACAGCATGATTCAGCCATGTTAATCAAGACGCAATGTAGACCTGCTTGTGCAGAAGTTGAGTGAAGACAGGCAAACATGCCTGGTGCTGTCTAATAACAGCAATTTACTTAAATCAATGCCCAATATTTTCAAAAGTCCTCATACAGTCATACATTTCTTATTTAATAGTCTGTTATGGTTCCTTCTTTCATCCTTCACTGTTTTATCCAGTACTCATAAAGATGCTCCTCGGCCGGATCACTCCCAGATTTTCACAAGTGGGAATCGTGCCAGACGATGCCGCTGGTCGGCAGGTTTTCTTTTGAATTTCTAGTTTCCCCTGCCCTTTTATTCTGGCGCTGCTCCATACTCACTTCAATCACCCTCATCGGCTCCCAAGACCCCGCTGTTAAGAGCAGCCCAAATCTCTTCACTCACTCAAAGATGTGGAATAATTTCTGTTATGACAAAATATTCTGATCATTCCATTAAATTTTAAATTATCTTAAAGCATTTTGGCAAAGATATATGAAACATTTGGTTCTAATTTTTGCATAACTCAGTACAGACCTTGGCGTTGTCCCAGATGCATCATCAACATCCATCAGTAGGAAAAGGCTTGATCCTTCTGCGTATGTTTTGCTGGCTGTGGTCACAAGCAAAGGCCCATTGCACACGAAACTGCACATCAAGATGCTGCAAAAGAAACGCTAAATTATGTTGCACATTGATTTCAGAGCATGCGTGACAGTGGAAGTAAACAACACAAGATTTCTGAACTATCGCCCTAACCTGGAAATAACTGTACTTTACTTAGCGGTGAGCTGATACACATAGGCAATACTGTTATCAATCTACCGGTACTGACATCAGATCAAAAAAAATAGTTTTGGATTATACCAACATTAAATATTGATATTACAAGTGTGACTTATACTAGATTTCTGTACCCGTAACGTAAACAGAAATGATGTACAATGTTCTACGCATACCTTCCCAGACATTTGTCGTAAATTTGTGCATGCTTTAAGAACTTTTCTAAAGATTAGATTTAATCTTTAGCACAATTAGAACCACTACTCACAACCAACACATTATAGGGAATACATGTATTATCATAAAATACTAACAAAATGAAGTGGAAATGCACACTGAAATGGATATAAATGCATTTTTTTTTAATCCTAAATATGTATTATATTTATATTTATCCAAGCAATTAGTTTTAGCTGTCAGTAAAGTGTTTTATTCACACATAGTGTAACGTTGCGCCTCGTTACCTCCGTATTTATAATAATGCAGCCGCACAGTTGGGCGCCATGTTGTAATGTTGCGGAAGTATTACCCTGCCGAATGTTTACGTTGCCACGGCTTGCTCATAGGTAGAATACGAGACTCAGTACCAGGTGACGCTGATTAATTAAAAAGGAGAAATTCCAGATTAGTTTGCTTTATACTTTATTTATCATTGAAGTTTCACAATGCACAGACGACTTTCCAGTTTACAGAGTACGAACTTTCACAATCAGTTATACCAGTGCAGAAAACAGCGCCACAGTAGTTTACGGTTTATTAATGTCTCAAATTTGCCTCGCAAGACTAAGTTACGAAGGCAGGAGGGATGTTCGTTCCCTCCTGGCACCCTAACGACCCACGCCCTTTCAGACTGGTGCGTCTTCTCACGCCCGACGCGTCGTCTTCGACGGTTGGTGACTTTCTCTCCAGGCGATAGGCACCTCCAGTATATATTAGGCCGGCCTATCTCTCCCTTCTCCTAAGATAAGCGCATGGCCTCCAGCATCTGCCAGTAGCGTCATCCAAAACTACGCTGTGTCCCGCGCTCACAACATGTTATTGTACCCGCAACGGCCGCATAACCAAAATAACAACTTTCGAAACTAGACGGTAAACGGACTCCTGTTACAACGTAAACAGCAGATGTCCACACGTCTGCTCGACAAACAAACACGGGAAACTAGCCACCGCGGCTTTAACTTGAAACCTGATAAAATATTACGAAGCTTCCCAAAGCTAAATACACACGAAAGAATTTTACACCCGTGTCCCGAAAAATTAAGCATACTGCGTCATTACAATAGTTGTTTCCGGCACAAGCAAACCCTTTTAGTTACATTGCTGACGTAATTTACTTCACTTATTCTCGGTGGGGTCACCTCCGATTTTTGCACATTGGAATTGTGCTGGACGATACCGCTGGTCGACTGGTTTTCTCTGGTATCTCCTGTTTCCCCCCACCCTTGCATTCTGGTGACTCTCCATATCCACCTCGTTTCACCCTCCTCTGCTCTCAAGATCTTGTTAAGAGCACTTCACTCCCTCCATTCCCCTCCACTCCTTTCAGTAAAGCAGTCTTCTTAACACATTCTGGCACTATTCTACTTTAACAAAAATTAGCATACACTATTGTATATACCACAAGAAGAAAATCACTTGATGTAAGTAAATAAAGTGTGTCATTTTTTATTTGTCATGACAATAACTACAGAATGAACAACACTCGTCTGCTTATGACTCCGCTGTAAAACGAATGTCTTATTTCAATCACAATGGGAAAGCATTAAAAAAAAATTACACATGGCCTTCTGTTATGGGTAGCCAACTGAATATACACTACACAAAAAATGGTGTAGCTTTTACAAATGTGTAGCTTAGATGGGCATGACTAACAGCTACAGTTATATGGCAAAAAGTCACAAACATTTACCACCGTTATCACCTTCAGTCAGTCAACACCATTTGTAGTATGGTTATTCATTATGTTAAATCACACATACTAAGGCTAGGATCTGATAGGCTATACAACCTTTGCAAGAAAAAATTATGATGGTAAATGGCTTAGTGCTAGATGTACTTGGGCACAAAAATAGAACGTTGCGCGTTACTTGACTTCCATGATTTTGGCGTCTCTGACAGGCAATATTGCCAAGAAAATATTGGTAGTATACACATTGGTAAAAATGTGTATTGTCTCCGCACCACAGGCAGTATACACAGTTGAATGTAATCTGGTTGGAAGGAATCTCCATCTTCAATACCGACTATGCCAACTATTTATGCGACGCACTTACTACGACCCGAATACAAATTAACCAAGTCCTATCTTACTGTTCACTGTGCCGTCTTAGCTACCGTACTTTTTCTACGTGGGATGCATACATCTTTCTTACTAAAGCAGACAAACATGTTCTAGTACATCAGCTTCCTTCAACAAAATCTTCCTCCGATCTGATTGACCCACATAGCTGCACTCTGTTAAGATTAATCTCAGTTATGTGTAAGGTGGAAAAATTATAGCTAGTTTTTAAGAAGAACACATCTTCCGGTCACATGGTTTACAGATTGAATGAAAACATTCTCATTCACGGGTGTAGAAAATATGAAAGTAATCAAACTGGAAACTTGTAACATTTGATCCAGGAAGAACTCACAAAAGGAAGGCAGTTCAAACAACAAACACAAGTTCACTGTCTGGGTTTAAAAAAAGCCCTGTTCTCTAAAAAAAAAAAAACATATTATAAAATTACAAATATCTATTAAGTAAATTGTAATGGACCTTAATTTTTGTGTGATATTAAATACAATTGACTGTTTTAAATGCACCCAAGTTATTCACAACTTGGTCACCACTAGTACAGGAAAAATTAAATTACAGTCAACTCTAATTCTACAATCTCGGGAATAGCGACCCTCTCGAAGTAACTACCCTTTTTTTTTTTGTGGAACCGGGAAAATCATGAATAAAAATGCCAAAATTTTGAAGAAAATAGACCGAAAAATAAGTTGGTTGCATTTACTTTGGTGGCTGTGCATTGCGATTCTCTTCGCGAGCAATGCACTACTTACAAGCGGATCAGTTCTAAAAATAGACACCATGGCAGCACACATTTGATTTCGTCTACCCGCTCCCTCAAGGTTGACAATATTTCCCGATGCACGACTGCTCATTGCCTAGACATTGTGACTTCTCTTGCTCTTGGATATGCTACCCTATCTTTGTATCTGTGCTGTTATGATCCTAGGTCTTGCGCACTGTTTTTTTTATTTCTCTTGGTTTTGAATACTGCTTGCCGACGTGTTGCTGCGCACGTGTGAAGTAGCCTGCCAGTCTACAAATACAAACGATAAACACGCAGTCTGCAGTCGCTCTGCACCAGACGATCTGTATCATCTGGGAAGCAGGGACACAGCGACCGTCCCTCCGCAGGCTACCTTCAACCACACCTGGTTAGCCGCGAGAGGGAGGAAGCCAAGTTGGTTGCTAGGCAACCATTCCCCTCCTTGTCAGCCATGTAAGGGGAGGAAACAGGGTCTCTCTGGCAGTGCTAGATAACACCAGCAGACAGGCCGAGGCTTGTCTTGTCCAAGTGGGATGTTTACAAGTAATTTAAGTTAGCACAATAGCAATGGAAGTTTCATTTGTTAGACGTCTGCCTTTTGAAGTGGTTAGTAATATTTAAGACAGCTGCGGCTGAATACGGTCATTAAGATTTATTTCTTTACTACCTTCAATACTTAATCATTTTAAACTACATCCTCTGAGTTGTGTGTTTCGCTGGCCCAGTGCTTACGTATGATTTGGCGACAAAGAGGTATTGCATATGCCCTTCCAAAATGTTTTATTCTGAAGATTTGAATATATTAATATAGATTAATATTTTAATAACAAATCCTCCGAGTTTCCTGCAAGAAGCCACTGAAGATGTAATTAGCGCTTGGTACGACTTGCGCGCTGCTCGATGTTTATTAACATTTTCGGCAACAACAGGAGGTCAAGTAAGCACTACTGGGGCATCGTTTTGTTCGGAAGACATTTGCTTAGTTGATTAAATTATGTAGTATTGAATTTTAAAAATCATGTTACTTTTACACCAAAGGCAAACATGGACTTCAATGGAAAAATGCATTTTAAAAACAAATTTTGGATTTTTTGGAGTCAAAATTGGTAAGTTTAGATTTTACAAAACTAGTGATTTTACAGTCATTCTTGGGAATCATGGCTTGTAAAACCATCAGGGTCTACTGTATAACGTGTGACTTTTCTGCACGAGCCATACAAAAATGGCGTGCGTACAATTTTTAATGTAACTTTTGCGTACGGGGGTCGGGGGGTGGGTCAAAGTCGGTCCATTTTCATGTAACGACCCCTTTGAAACAACAGCCCTTCTCTCGGAAACTGTGAAAGGTTACAGAATCAAGAGTTGACTGTACAAAGATTACTACCGTTATCACAAATTATGCAAAAGAGATTGAATGTGTTATATTAAGTAAATAAAAGTTTCTTTTAAACAAAGAATTAAACCAAAATGCTGCTGTCCCAACCACACCTCCCAAGTAGTTCAATTGGCTGTCACTCAGAACATGGCACAACCGATCAGTGCTACCACTACTGAAATGCCAGACAATTTGTTACTTTACTCAGTTGCTAAATCAAAGATGAGTGATGTACCACAAATGATTCATTCACTGTCCTATGAAAAAAGGGCCAGTCTTCTGGACAGCCTGTGTGGAATCCATGTCATGGGTACATCACTTCTGGTATCACCATCAAAGGTATTCCTACTTGACACTACTTCAATAACTCTACTCACTTATTCACATGTTTGATTACTTGTTCTGGTGGTATTGCCTTATTTCTCTTGTTATAACTAAATTCCTCCTACGTTTTTTTTGTGTGTTATTTACTTAAGCTATCTGCTGATAATGGTTACCCTTTTATTTTTATTTATTTTGTCAACATTTTTTTTAATGTCATATTTTGGTTTCCTATGATATATAACAAAGTTCTGCAATGAAATGTCCAAAGTAATTTAATTATGCCTTTATACATCACATACTAAGAAGTAGTTTTGTAACTCGAATAAAAAATTTGTAAGTATTTTACAGCGTACAAAATTAACCTATAGTGGAACCACGTTATTCTTCATTTCATATAAGTTGGCCAGATTCTGACAGTCAGTGAGTGGCAATTAATGTATTCGAAACAAACAAAGTGCCATTTACAAAACATGTATCAGCTTATGCATGAACGAACAAAAATTAATATTACGTTGGCTATTCTGAGTGCACTGCAGACGCACATTAGACAAGCAGAAAATACACGGATAAGAAAGAGTTTCTAGATTAATTAATACATTTTATTTTACGTGGTCGTAAAACGGCGGTTTTTAGTGTTAAAAACTAAACTTTGTACTAAAGTAGAAATGTATACTGTGTACCATATAAGACGGCCACATTCTTGACAGTTGACGATCGCCGCGCCTTTTCGTTTATGTATCCATTCGCCATCAACTGGTGTGTCAAGTATAGGCTTTGATGCGGCGAGTCAGCACGTCCAGGAGGTGCTGCTCCGTGTGGCAATTGGTGAACTGCTTGGGTGGCGCTGCATTCGTAAAAGGAACTTGGTGGACGTGTGTAGGGTCGTTCGTAAACTGTGTACACGAAATATATGTTACTTTAAAAATTATACATAGCTCGCGGGAAAATAAAACCATTTGTATATGCGCGTAAATACGTTATTTTAAACAACAAAACTATATTATGTTTCTGGGTGTGGTTCGGGATATGGATAACAGATAGCGTGGAAGGGCATGTTGTAACACATGGTGCTCTTGTACCTCACAAGATGGCAGCACATGGTTGGAGAGTCGGGAAACGTGGAAAAGGTTTCGATGTTTCGTTACATTTGGATACAGATTGTTTTATTGTGCATTTCATTTTGAACACCTATACATTACTACTTTATCAAGAAGTTTAGTTTGTGACACTAAACACCGGTGTTTTATGACCACGTAAAATATAACGTATTAATTAACCTTGGAACTCTTTCTTATCGCGCACATTTTTGGCTGGTCTAATGTGCGTCGGCAGTGCACTCAGAATAGCCAACGTAATATTAACTTTTGTTCATTCGTGCATCAGCTGATACAGGATTTTGTAAATGGCACGTTGTTTGTTTTGAATACGTCAATTTACCACTCACTGACTGTCAGAATGTGGCCTTCTTATATGAAATGAACTATATAGGTGTTCAAAATTAAAGGCACATTAAAATGATCCATATCCAAATGAAACGCAATTTCAAAACCTTTTTCACGTCTTAATAGCCCCTCTCCAACCCCGCTTTCATTACATGCTTGATATTAATTCCAAAAGCATACAGAAATTTTGCATAATATTGTTAAATTATTTTTTCTAATAATTTGACAAAATATATTTCAAATTCGTGTCGTTCCGAGCCAGTAATAGAAGAACAGTCAACTTAAAAAATATGCTATCTATTGAGCAAAATAAGAGCCTCAGACATCGCTCCAGACAGGATGTGCGCGCACCGGTACCTATCAAATTTTTTCTGAAGCATTACCAGCCACAAAAAAAAAAGCATTCTGCGTGCAACATTTATAAATTTACTAACAGATACCAATAGTTTTATTTTTCGCGAGCTCTGCATAATTTTTAAAGTAACTTATATTTCATGTACAGTGATTTTGAGTACTAGTAATTTAAATTCGGCAGGTAATCGTTTGTCTACTTAAATTATACGCTATATTGTTCACCGAAAATCCATTTCCATGTTTCCGAAGAGAGTTGGACACACGTGAATAGTTGTTAAGCAATTTTAACGTTATTCTTATTCCACGTCACACATTTCCAACTCGAATATATTAGCTATAATGTCCAACGTGTGATAATAGCAACAACTACCGTTTCACAAATGTTATCCCAAATTCACTATCTCTGACAAATAAAAAGAGTTAGCAAAAATTAAATTTTTTGCAAGGTTTTATATTTTTACTTTTATAAACTACTAATTATTTAGACAGATGTCAGTCTAAAACATCTTAAAATTTGTTTAGCATTACATTTTTTTGTATTTACTAAATTTTTAATTAATTATTTAGATTTTTGTCCTTTAACATAATTTACTGATTAATGATTTATGTACACATTACTATAACTACAATCGCAGCTACGTATTTCTGAGTAGCAAGTTTGCCTAAAACGTCCCACGAAGAACAGTACATTGATAAGGGGATCGGCTGATAATGACAGCATGAAAATAAACAACATCGTTGCCATGTGGCCGATCAGCTGATGGCGGAAGGATATGTAGTCCGATGTAAACAGTGGTGCTACTTTCGCAGACCTGTCAGAATCTGGCCAACTTACATGGTACAGAGTATATAACAATAGTCTACAATGGCAAAATAAATTATCGCTGTAGCAAGTTATCGTTATAAAAAAATTTACAGTGCCCCATAACTTTTTTTATTGTATTTGCCCTTGTAGATCCTGTGTTTAACGAATGCCGTAAACTACGTGTATGCAGCAACAAGTTAATACAACAAAAATCGAGACGTGTCTGACAGGCGCGACCTTGCTTCCTCCTCCAAGTTTGTGGAAGAGGCGTGAGGGAGTTAGTTGCCTACCAATCAGCATGCTACTTCACTCATTGTCTCTTTCCCCTCTTGTCATTCTACTACTGTCTCTTCTGCCCCCCACCCCCTCATCAATGAACTACACTAAAAGCTAAAAGGGTGTGTATTTAGGCCACGTACATTTGAAAACCTCGCATATGATTTTTAACTTTGTTGCAATGTCAAGTGTTTTTCTTTTATTAGCACACTCCATAATTTAAACAGAACTAAGGTTTACAAAAACCGTAACACACAAAGCTACGCTCATGATTTAAATCCGCTCACATAAGATGCAAAAAATTAAGTACCTTTCAAATGATAGGGCAAATGACTGTGTATTTAAAAACTATCGCAATGTGGACGTGATGCTATAGGCCATTCTCGCAATTACATGCTATTATTTAAGTGTATAAAAAAAAATGAACCTGACTGACGTGTGTCTGCTGCTCTTGCAGTGCGCTGGCACTGCGATCTCCAGGCAGCCCCCACCACAGAATCCATCGAGTTGGTAATGCTGCACACAGCCACGACGGGACTCTGCCTGCTGTAAGTTGTCAACTGCCACCTCTACACTACTCCCATCACCAACAGCCTTTTTCTCTACACTTAGCTCGGCAATGCACTCGTCACTTAGGCACGACGTCACGCTAGGCTGGAACTGCTGCTTGCCGAGGTTGTGCCATGGAGTATCAGAAACAACCTACGTGTGAGCGCATAAAAGTGCGTTAGATGGAAAGTTTTGTTATGTGGCAGCAATAACATCAAGTCTCACTTTAGCTCACAATTTCATTTTGTTTCATGTACAAAAGCATATACACTATTTCTGATGCACAAAAGTATACAAGATTACTTCTAGCATTGTTCTGTTATTCGTAATTCAAGCCAATAATTCTGTTAATAAAACACTCTGTTAAGGAAGTTTCTAGTTTCCTTTAGTACCTAATAAAATTAACTGTTTCAGCAATAGGCACTCTTTAATTTTCTATGGAAATGGTTGTTAGGAAACTGGTACAAAGTATATAATTGTATCCTAATCCAAGTTCACAGATCCATGTGGAATTGTGTTGGTACAGTGATAGTATTGCAATTTGGTTTTTGAAACAATAAACAACTGCTTGGTCTGTCTCACATCTGAATGCTCAATTACACATTATATGTGAAAATAAAACAGTATTAAAAGCACTAAAAAATACAAGGCGCTCTGACCAGCTACTTAGCCATTTAGACAACTACATACAGTCCCCGTACAATCTAAATGTGCAATCACTACTCATGTTTCGATTACTTAATTTTAGAAATTAAAAAATAGCTAAGATCTACAAATTTTCACAGAAGTTGTGTATTAATCATCCTATTTTACTGATGTATGTCGCCAACATGCTTATCAGTTATGCAAGTAAGCATGTCCTAATATTGTATTGAACACTTCAAGTACGCATTATTATGACAATTCTGGAATGTACAAAGTTACACACAAATGTATACCGCTGAGGTGGCATGTTTATTCACACAATGGATGGAATAAGCAAGTGCATCACAAGTTACTACATTCAGCAACATAAAAAAATATCAGGCTGAGTATTCTGGAAAGGAACTGCAAGAATTGTCATATTTGCTTGTGTTATTCCATACATAATTACATAGTAATGTTCTTACAATTTGCAAATATATACTTTTGGAAATTAAAACAGTTTTGAAGACAGTATTGCAACATAAAAAATGCACCTACTGAGTAATCTAAAACTAAAATACTGTAAGTTACTAAAGTGCCATTCAAATGCTACGACTTAAGAGCACTGCCTACCAGCTGGCAGCTGCGAAATTTAAATAGGAAATCCCATGCTAAGGAAATTTTGCCTCAGTGCGCTAATTTTAAAGACAGGCATTTCAAACAAAATTCATTCTTCACAAATTTTTTAGGAGATCCCCACGAGCGTATATTTTCAATATAGATGATCAGTATAAACTTCTTGGTAAAACATACATTTTAAAAATTCCTTGCAAACAGACTGTGCACGTCATGGAAACATCTCCACTGTAGGGAATTCCATACCAAAATGCAGCAGTCATTATGAAAAATGTTTTAGAGTGTTGGTGTCCGTAAGAGTTATTATTTGTTCATATATCATAATTTTTTTAGTAATACCTACCAATAACCTGTTGTAACCGATACCTATCTGTGTATAAAGCTGCTGTCACATTTAATTTACATTCACAGTAATTCAGACGCATATCAAATTTTTCTTCATTGGTGTACAACGTTTCCTTTGGCCTCACCAGAACTCACAAATACGGTACAATGGTCGAGTCGGAACACTCTGCTGGACATCCCAGCAGATGATGAAATCCACCCCAACACAGCTACAGTTAAATACGCACACCTACGAACACTCCCTTATCTCTCTAAAAGTGCTCGTCAGTTTTTCAAAATAATCACGTCACTAAACTCGCAGTTTAATAACATGTTATGCTATTGGGAGAAATGGGTATATTCCCATTTAAAAAAAACCAAAGTTGATACTGATATCTCAGTACATAATTAAATGTTGGAACAGACAAACTGTGTCTTATGAGCCCCGTAGCGCCATTTTTGAATTTGAAATCAAAATTTTGATACCTTCAGCAGTTCGGAAGATATTTGGGCTGAACATCTTAGCTGAATGATCCCGTATATAGCATATATATCTAAATTCAACCAAGAACTCATTAATGTATTATTTAATCAAAACCCTTCCTTGGGGTGAGCGGATTGTTGCATACCTGCCAGGCAACTCCATCCCCTTGAACACTTCCTGAGCTGTTTTCTTGAGAGCTGTTTGCCTCGACAGTTGCCCTACAAAGCTGCATTTATTGTTTGTTTCGATGTGCTGAATAATAATACATTATTGAATACATACAAATGCTCAGGGTTTAGTATTTTCTGTGCTAAAAATGTTGCAACAGCCTATATTATTCACGAACGGGATGATGTTAAACCAAATTTGATGGCATAGCAATATTCTTCTAAACATTCCTGCGGCCGAATGCCTTGCGCCACTACAAAATATGTAAGTGTCACTGATAAACAATACAACCATTGAAAAGTTTATTGTTTAATCTTAAGTAGTTTCAAACAAATTTTACATAGATGCATTTATATTCACAATTGTATTTTATGCTTGTTTTTCCATACTGAATCACCCCTCAAAGTTTGTAACATACTTCCATATAGTATACACGTATTTTGTGTGTGTGTGTGTACATATGTATGTATGTATGTATATATTAATTACTCCACATAGGCTAAGTCCATCACACAACAGTGCATGGTACTATATTCTGGCATATGGGAATGTCCTATTCTTGAACACATCTGCATACATTCTTCACTTCCTGAAAAGACTGCGGAGTGGTCATTGGTAGCCTATGTTTAAATGTGCTTTACATCTGATATAGCCATACAATTATTTTCTTACAAATAAACTGTAGTACCAATCTACTAAAATTCTTTCAAGTTAAAATTCAAAAATTCATTTTTTTTTTTCATTCACAAGTAGAAATTTCAAAATGAGTGAGCTCTTGAAAAACTATGGTGTTCCGGACTGAAATAAATGTACAAAGGCACTACGGTGAATATGGCCAACGCCTCATCGACACTGAGGTCATTTGACAGATATGCTGCTCAGAGGAGGAACGGGGAAGGAATCGGCCGTAAGGAACCATTCTAGCATTTGCCTGGAGTGATTTTGGAAAACAGAAAACCAAAATTACGAGACTGGGATTCAAACCCACATCCTCCCAAATGTGAGTCCAAAGGTTCAACATGGCACCACCTTGCTCGGTGTTCATAAACAGTAGTACCTAGACTAGAGGACGTAAAAGATTGCTGTGTAGCATCTGCGCCACAGCTTTCACTACAAGCACCAAAGACGACACGCTAAAGCCAGACTGATGTTACTTACGGCTCCACAGTGATACAGCTTGTTCCCAAACCCTTGACAGAAGCTGGTACGGAAAGGCAGTTTGCAAGGTCCGTGGAGGTACAAAAATGGCCACAGCTTCTGCCAGAACACGTACTCATGTGTCGTAAACTTCTCTTTGCCCAAGAACTCGTGAACCCAGCTCGGGGCAAACAGAGCTACTGAGAGACCATGTGCACGAGCTACTTCCACCGCCTGTCGAAAACAAACCAAACGGAGATGTATAATACAAAGTTCTTAGAAGATGTAAAACAAGTAAGTCCTTAACACAGCAGCTGAAAATCATTCTGAAGTTTAAAAGAATTTACCAAAGAAAATACAAATTAGCTAAATTTCATGTGCACTTTCTAAAGCAAGGGATATTCCTTAATGTTGATGAAGTTTATTCTGATCCACAACCGTACACAATTTTGTTGATATTTCAATTATCACAGTCCCTTAGCCATTTGTATTTATCATATTTCACTTTACTCCTGTAGACCCAAGTACTACGACTAGTGTACTGTTATATAATGTTCTTTCTAAAACTCAGTTAGCTACTGTAATGAATTCACAAAAATTGCAATAATTTGCTTATTTTTCTATTTAAAAGTAATTAATTAACAGGAGAAACAAAGTAATTATTTGTTGCCACAATTTGCTAATTGCTCAAGGACAATGTAAACAAGTGCAAAGACAAAACAACTGTCAACTACAGGTTGCGAAATACAGTAAAAAAATGTCTATAAAAGAAAATTAAACATAAAAAGTAGTTTGCACTTAGTGTTACTAAAACACATAATGATCTAACTATATAAAGAAACACAGAAAAAATGAACTTGCACTCTTATGACCCACTAAGTGTTAAATAATTGTGCAAGAGAAATTTACAACTTTTATACTGTATTTTGAGTTCCAAAAAGAAAACTGTGACACAGAATTATTCATACACAACAGCCCCTAACAGAACTTCAAATCTTGAACAAAGAAACATTACATTCCCTAACTTACTTTATGGAGGCACCCATGCTGGTACAAACAAATAACTTACATGAAGACAGATTAACATATAAGAACCAATTTTTTTATTGAAAAAAAAAAAGTATGACCTGCAAATGTGTACAGTCTATAAGTACACCTTATGTAAATACCTATGATAGTATTCAATGGCATGACAAACTATTTACTTAGATATCGGTCTACACAGCTGAACCAATCTTCTGGAATCAATTAATGGATTGAGTCCTCAACATTGTACATCTCTTAACGATGCAAAATATTTACACTGGAGAATATCTAAATTTATACATTTCTTACTGAAAATTAAAAATTTCAATAAATATTATTTTTAAAAACAGATTTTCTAGTTCACTGAAGCATTGATCTCGTTTACTCAAACTTAAGCTAACAGCATAAAACAGAGAAAGAGAAATGCTCGCTCATGTCACTTCATTCTAAATTTTCGGAAGATTTTGTCTAATAGATTTATCCTGGGAAACTACCATGCACTATGAGCATCTCACACAAATAAAATTCTTGGGGAGTTCAGAAGAAGAAAAAAAAGACAGTAAATGTTAATGCAAGCCTTGCACTATTTAAAACGATGCCGGGTGACAATCTTCAGTATGCCTCAAAGCGTTTGACAAATATTGTATTTCTTACCAGACTTCCTTGAGATCATCACAGCACCTTCGTAACTTCTGCTCTTTGACTAGTTGGGTGGTGTAGCACTAATATAAACTGCATACGTGCATTCAGTTATTATGACTGCTCACATTAATAGTCTGAGATATTAACTAGTCAACTCTCAATTCTACAACCCCGGGAATAGCAACCCTCTTGAAATAGCAACCCCTTTAAGGGAAAAATGAAAATAATTTGGTTAAAAACGTTGACAATTTGAAGGGAATAGGCTGAAAATTAAGTTTATTGCATTTATTTTTGGTTGCTGTGCATTTCAATTGTTTTCCCGAGCACTGTACTACATGCAAGTGGGTCAGACGTAAAAATGGACACCATCAGAGCAAACATTTGATTGTTAGTCCCCTCTTCCAAGGTCACAGAATGCAACGCTGAAGCAGCCTAGACACGGTGACCACTCCTTCACAGGCTCCCTTTGCTTTCACCTGGTCAGCCACAAGAGGGAGGGTGCAAAGATACCACACTTGTTGCTAGGCAACCATCCCACTCTTTGCCAACCGTGTAAGGGACAGAAGGGGTCACACCTTATCACCTGAAAACAGCCTTTTTCTACCTAGCCAGATCCACATTTTTGCAGTAACAATGGACAACTTGTTTGGTAGAAGTCAGCTTTTTAAAGTGATTAATGATATTTCATTCAAAAATGTGCAACTTTTTAAATGGCTGCAAATAAATACAATAAAATAATGGTTTTTTTTTACAATAATTAATTATTCAAAACCACACCCTACAATTTCTTCCCATTAAGATCCATTTGTGCTTATTGCGTATTATTTTACTACAAAGGGGTTGCGTATGCACCCTTCCATGATATCAGTTCATTCAGAAGACGTGTGTCTATTGAAATTAATGCATATTTTAGCAATAAGTCCTCAGTTTTTCCTGCAACAAGCCACTGAAAATGTACTTTACGCTCAATAAAACCTACACGTTGCCCAATGTTTATAACCATTTTTTGTGACAAGGGGACGTCAAGCAGACAGTTCTGGAGTATTATTTTATTCAAAAGATGTCTATCTATTGAATTAAATTAATATTTCATTTACAAATCATGTTGATTTTATGCCAGACATGATTAAACATGGATTTTACTGGGAAAAAAAAAAACAACACACTACATATATTTTTTTGTGTTTTAGGGGTTAAAATTGGTCAGTTTAAATTTTACAAAGGTAGCCATTTTATGAAGTAATTCTTGGGAAACATGAGACATCATGAAAATTGATGGTGTACTGTATAATGTGTGATTTTGCTATGTAGGCTGTTAAATAAATACTTTAGTAGTAAAATTTCAATGCAATTTTTGCGTAAAAGGGTCAAAATCAATCCAAATTTCAATAAAGACCCCTTCAAAATAATTACCCTTTTCCTGGGAACCATGAAAGGTCAGAGAATCAAGAGTTGACTGTATTTCAAACGAACTCTTAACATCGCAAGCAAGGTATATTTATACCAAACGTCGGGCTCCAAGATTTCAATTTCTGATACTACTAGTAACAGCACTGTTCATGATCCATTCTAGGTTATCTTTGATTGATACATTATATTCTCCGGATGCATGAACATGTGTGTAGATCACCAAGTCTCAAGGGCCATGTGAGCCTTATAATATCAGTGAAACAATTTCTCACTAGTGCTGTGTTGTACATAACAGAACTCCATAGTTTCATAAAAATAAATGCAACACCATTACTACCAAAACCATACCTATGGCACCTGTCAAAAATGTGAGAACGCCATTTGCACAAAGATATCTACTTATGGACTGTCTTTAAAGCCCAAGAAAATATCTGAGAGCTCAACAAAGGCCAATGCAACATGGTGATTCACATGGTCCAAGTCACTATAATTGGCTGCATGCTGAACTGGTATCCTTGCAATTTAATCTCACAGCTCATGACATGGGCAGTCATGGCAGGGTGTATGAATTGCTGTCATTTCATACACTTACATCACTGTAATTGAGTTACAAAGAACAATAGCAACAAGACGATTGGTGTTTACACTTTGTTTGTCCACTTATATTACAATCTTTTACAAAAAAAAAATTTGAATTTATATTGCTTGGAATATGCAACATAGTTTTTAATTACTCGCAAGTCAGATGCCACTATGCTACAGTCTTCTCACGAGTAATTTGTCTTTATCACTAAAAAATTAATTAAGTTCACAACGTCAAAAATGTATAAAAGGACCGGAATTCAAGTACTTGCAGAGTAGTACTTGTCGACAGGCACACACTCACAAAGAAGGACGACGTTTTTCACGTTGTTGCGTCCTTCTTTGTGAGTGCGCCTGTCGACAAGTACTGCTCTGCGAGTAGTATAAGGCTAAGATAATTAACACCAGACACAGTACTGTTGTGAGGATGTCTGTAGAAACAAACTTCGGGAATACCAGATCCGTTGTGTGCAGTCATTCCCTGAAAAGCAAATCTGTACATAAAGCTGAGAAGAACGAAGCTCTCTTCTGCAGTTGTAACTTGCTTTACAAAAACATTATCGTCCTTCATAACATCGCAATCGAAAGAACCAATATTCCAAAAAAACAGGTCTTGAAATATATCTTCTCTTATGCCAACGTGCTCGCCTCATGGCTCTGTGGATATTAATTGGGATTCACAACAAATTAGAAACGCACTGCTCGAGAACAAAGCTTATATACTACTGATCGCGCTCCGCGGCAGCGCTCAGTAAATATTAGGCGCTGCCGCGACGGAACCTCAGCGATTACCCATAGGGGCAAGGTTAAATTATCAAAGGAAGGACTTCCGAGCAAACAGATAACAACATCCGGGAGCATTGCAGCACGTCCCAACTTGCAACTGACGTTCAAGGTCAATCCTGTTTTCGGAAGTGTTAAAGGGATCTGGAGTGGGGAAATGAAACTAGTTGTTACATCATACTCTTAACACAGGTCTACAGGTCTAACAACTAGTTATCGTGATGCATGCTGAAGGGAACTCGTCTGCTAGCTACTCACCATCTACGCACCAGGAAGGCACCTAGCGGCAACCAAGTGAAACATTTCAATCCTCAACTCTCTCTCTAAGGGTCAGTTTCACAATGTCCGGTTTTGTTTCGACTAAAGCCTGATTAAAATTTAAGTGTTGGTTAGAGACATTTTCTGTTTTTTAATATATAGTTGAGAATAACCATTGTTTAAGTTGCCTCTAACCTATGGTTATCTTAAACACAAGAACAGATTCAGATTACTGGACTAATCAGAACATTAAACAAAATATGGTGGTCATTCTTGGCTGATGTGAGGTTGTGTTTGTGTATTTTAATTGTGTCTAATGTCAGCAGAAGATTTCAATTTTTTTATTTAGGATGACGACGACAAAATTATTGATTACGTCAGTCGGCCGCGATAATTAGGCCTTGATTCCGGACAAGTAATTAATTTTCAAATGAATTTTATACATGCAAAAATGTGACTTCGAGACTTATGGCAGATACTGGGATGCGTACCTACACACTAATGTAAATGGATGAATATAGAGTATAGAAACACTTCTTTAGTGATTAAATAAGCCGATATTGTGTAAATGTAATTAAATATTTATTCAATAGTAGAGTTGCATGTTTTGGATTTTGTTTTAAGGTATTGGGAAAAGTTAGTTTGTCCATTTTAAATTATTATAAATGGTTTAGTGAAGGCCTGCACACTAGTAAAATTAAGTGTTTTTGACAGTAATTTCATTATGAAATAGGTGATGGAATCATGATAGCTGCTAGTATAAGATGATTATAAGTATTTGTGAGCATACACTGAAATTTGGTTGAATTCCATGCGTGCTTCGTCGTTTAATTAATAATTTTGTGGTGCAGTGCGCTGTATTTAAGATGTACACTGCTATAAAACAATAATCATTACAAGTGTATTTTAAAATTTCAGACAGTTAGCCATCAGGGGAAAGCTTAGATATTTGTTTAATGAAATACATTAAACGCATTAAAATTTCATCCAATTATGTTTCGTATTGAGGTAGTACAAGCCATTTTTTGAGTCGCTTGTGAATATCTTGCAAAGTGCCTAGCCATTGCACTTTGGGACGTGATTCGGCTAGCAAATAGACAACAATATTAATTAAATTAATATTCTGGCCTCTACTATGTAAAGGTTTGTTGCTTTGATGTTTAGTTACAAAGTTTAGTGTCATTTTCTGCTAATTATAAATACGTCAATTTACGTAGCCGTGGTGCTATCGATGGGAACTTGTTCAAACGTTTTGGAGTCATTGGAAAAGTAGAGATGCAAGAAAGTGTGCTTGACGAAAAATGTAACTTCTAAATTAATGATCGTATTAATTTTTTCAGACCTATTATATATCGTAGAGTATTTTCATAATAATTATACATTCATACCATGCAGTACATTTCACACCCGAGTCGTATCAAGCCGTTACAAGGCTAATGTTGTTTTTGAAGTATTGTTAGTATTCCACATTAAAGGCAGTCATGCACTGTCGTATTTGTCAAGTCGTGATTTCTTTCTCGTGCGTGTGTGATGTGTTAATATACTAGAAGTAGATGCGGAATATTTGAGTAATTAAAATATACATACGTAAGAAAGCAATTTGTCGGCACTTTATTTAGTAACAAGTAATTGTGTGAAAGCATCCACACATTTTTTTAAAGTCATGAAATGTGTATTGAAATACTTCTACATCTCAAGTACACCTAATATGTAACCACTAAGACAACAGTTCTAAAAACTTCTTTGTGTTGGAATCACATGTCACACAAACCACTCAAAAGTCTACAATAATTTGCATAAGAATGGATGTCCTGTTTTCAGAAACACAAATACTTTTGAAACTAAGAAATTAATATAATATTATCTGAATTAGTAAGGTTTCCTGGTCAAAACCGTTTATTATTGGTGCTTCCTTTTGTGTTTTTACAACACACTATGTCTAACCAGAACCACTTAAATAGCAGACGACGAACTGACAGCAGCCAATCACAACCAAAGCGTCACTGCAATGTTGTCAGAATTATCTTAACCAACACTTAGCTAACCAATACTACTTTCTTAACCAGGAAATGTATTTTGAGGAACAATACGAGATTAACCAATTATTAAAACTTCTGTTTACATTTGTCATATGGGCAGACAACCAATACTTTAAACAGACTTTGTGAAACCGGCCCTTAACAGCAAACTTGTTAAGAGTAAACGGACATGCGCACCAATGTGTGGGACCCCGGCATGGCTCAACCGAGCACAGGGTAGGCACCCAAGTAAGCCAAAGCCCAATAAGGAGGGGGCAAACTGAGCATTTCTGATAATTGTAAGCAAAACTTTACTGTCATAGACACGTAATTTTTTACTCTTTAGCACATTGTTCTCTGTTCCTTGGTTTAAAAGACATAACCTTTTCAAATTGGATGAATCTTTTTGAAACGTTTTGCGTGTCAAAACACAAGATTTTATTTATATATATAAAGTCGTATTGCTTTTGCCAGACAAAATTTTTTGACAAAGTCGTTATCATAAATTTTAAACATATTTGGATGATAATGGAGAAAACCTATTGTCTCAGCGATCTTGCACTGAAGTTATTGAAATATATGCCATTCATGATCATCCTAGTCCTTGTCTATTTCTACTTTAAATTTAACAGAATCTCTACTTTTTTTTAAAGATGTTTAAAATTTATTTGTACCCTTTTATTAAGCTCACTAAAGACAACTTTGGCTGAATTAGTTGTAGAGAACTTTAAAGTGAACATTTACAATAACAGGAACCTGTAATCGTAACAGATGGATCACTTCTGTTGTTCTCGTTAAAGGTCAACATGAAGTTAAATGCTGAACTGTAAAAGTGGCCCCTAGGATATTTTGGCAACAGGCAATCTATTATAGGTACTTTTCTATGAACATTTTTTTTGCTCCTATGCATTCCTGTAGCATATTTTTGTTAACAACTGGATTTGTAGACTTATGGCACAAGAAATAGCTAAGCAGAAGTACATCACTACCTAAGTTTAACATAGCCTAAATTGATGTTCAATTCTCTCCAGTGACCGACAGCAACGAAAGCAGCTGTTCTGCCTACATGATGGATTACTGGTATTGTTTGCAGGTCTGACAATTGCAAACCGAGGAATGTCACTTTCTTTAAACCAGAAGAAACAGGAAAAGGTTGACACTGGCCCAATAATAGTACACACCTTGCAAGTGTTGTAACCACCTCCTGCGAAACATCCTCGACCAAACACGTCCACTCCAACATACACATCCTGTTTACGGCTGCCTGCATTCTTGACGGAGTTCTTCAGTTTCTCATCAGTCCAGCAGTAATTAAGAAATATGCCATCGCAGTTGTCAAAAAATGTCCTAATGATACAAAAAAGAATACTGTTTAGATATATATACTAGCTATATAAAACTGCTCTCATATGTTAGAAAAATTGAGAGCCTAAATGAGATAAGAAGAGATGCACATGTATTTAGGCACTATAAAAACAGTTTTACTGAGGGTATGGCATCCAGAATAAATTCAACTCATAAAATGATTACTAAAATCAAGGTCTTATTCCTACAGCATGATTTTGATTTGTTTCCATAAATAGTTGAATTCCATAAATGGAATCACTAATAGTAAAAAGTGCTTCTAAATATTCAAAAAGCTTCATTAAAGTAAAATATAGTTATCGAATAACTACTTGCGATTATTAATTTTTTTATTTATTTCTGTGAAATTATTACTTAGCTAAGATGGGCTCACGTAATAGTTACCCCTGAGGTTAGTAAAATTACTAAATTTAATGGGGAGATTTGTAATTATACGCTCAAAAATGTATTAATTTGGGAACATTTTTTAAAATTTAGTTATCAATGTGGTTACACGATTACACTTGCAGCTTTATATGGCATACAGAACATGGGGAAATCAGTCCTATGTGGCCCCATCACAGGCAGAAATAACTGCCACTACACAATACAGCGCTTAAGAGGAGGAAACCATGGATGTCTGGCTGGAGTATCTCCGTCCATTCATCTTCAATGCATGCCCAAAGTTCATCCACGTGTCTTGCGACATGTCAATTGTCATCCAACCATGAGCCACACATTTTTTATGGGCAAGACATCTAGTGACATGCAGGCCACGGAAGCAGGGTGACATGATGGTAATTTGCGAACAGTCTGGTAATATTTACGCATGTACATACATATTACATATGTACGTACATATTACATACACTGAAGAGTCAAAAAAAACTGGTACACCTGCCTAATATCGTGTAAGGCCCCCGCGAGCACGTAGAAGTGCCGCAAGACGACGTGGCATGGACTCGACTAATGTCTGAAGGTATGCAGGACGCAATTGACACCACGAATCCTGCAGGGCAGTCCACAAATCCATAGGAGTGCGAAGCGGCGGAGATCTCTTCTGAACAGCACGTTGCAAGGCATCCCAGATATGCTCAATAATGTTCATGTCTGGTGATTTAGGTGGCCAATGGAAGAGTCTAAAGTAAGAAGAGTGTTCCTGGAGCCACTCGGTAGCAACTCTCGACGTGTGGGGTGTCGCACTGTCCTGCTGGAATTGTCCACGTCCGTCGGAATGCACAATGGACATGAATGGGTGGAGGTGATCCGACAGAATGCTTACGTATCTGTCACCTGTCAGAGTTGTATCTAGACGTATCAGGGATCCCATTTCATGCCAACTACACACGCTCCATACCATGACAGAGCCTCCACCAGCTTGAACAGTCCCCTGTTGACATGTAGAGTCCATGGATTCATGAGGATGTCTCCATACCCATACACGTCCATCCACCCGATACAATTGGAAACGAGACTCGTCAGACCAGGCAACGTGTTTCCAGTCATCAACAGTCCAATGGCGGTGTTGGTGGGCCCAGGCGAGGCGCAAAGCTTTGTGTCGTGCAGTCAACAATGGTACACGAGTGGGCCTTCGGCTCCGAAAGCTCAACAAAACACCACGTTCAAACTCACTTAAATCTTGATAACCTGCCATTGTAGCAGCAGTAACCAATCTAGCAACTTTGCCAGACGCTTGTTGTCTTACATAGGTGCTGCTGACAGCATCGCGTTACTCTAATTGCTTCCATACCTCTGTTATTTGCATACGCACGCCTATACTAGTTTTTTTGGCTTTCCAGTGTACATATTGACGTACGTACATATTGTGTACGTACACACGTACACATGCACGCAAGCACGGACATGCATACATATGTATATATGTATGTGTATGTATGTGTGAATGTGTGTATGGGTTAATGTGTGTATGTATGTTAGTATACGTATGTATGTGTGTGTATGTGTGAATGCATATGATGTGTGAATGTGTATGATGTGTGAATATGTGTATATATGTATGTGTGTATATATGTATAAAAAAACAAATAAACAGGTGAGTCGCCTAAGCTGTTGACCTCAAATAACTTCCAAACCATTGAAGATATTATTCTACTTTCAGCCCAATGAATTGCAACAAAGTCCTCACAAAATGACTTGTCACATCTTGTCACGGCATTATTAATTACCGAGATATTGATATCAACTTTGCATTTTCAAATGGAACTATAGTGATTTCTACAGCTAACAATGGTGTGTCACTCCCCAAAATCTGACCAATAATTGCGGAGAAACAGAGTACTTAAAGGTTAAGAAATCATAATGTGGACTATGTAAATACAAATTAAAATAGTGCTTAATTCAATTTTTTTCAGGACATCTTTAAACATTTTTTTCTCCAGGATTGCCTATCATTAAAGTTTGTCTGAACTCAAGTGATTATTCCATGATTTAAATGAAAGACTGAACTTGTACCATTTTACTCATTTAGACATCAAGTTGATGCCATTTATTTTGATTCTTCCATAGCTTTCAATACAGCTGATCACAAAATGTTAGTAAATAAACTGGAATCTATCTGTTTTGAAGACTGTTCACGATAAAGTGAGCACTTTCAAAATCAACGTTAGGAAAGTCACTGCTTCCACCTGCATGTATTTTAACGAGCGAACTGAGTTACGTGCGTCCGGTAAAGTTGGTGACTAAAGAGGAAAGTAGTTCCATGTCTTAAATGTTGAATTTAAAAGTGTTTAACCATTTGTGATAACTTTAAATTATTTATTTTTCTTTCTTTTTTGTTAATGCATCCAAGTATAAAAATGAGCAGATTTGTGAAATGTTCACTTTTCTAATAATTTCACAGTTTTATTTGATTGACTCATGAATAAAGTGATAAGGCCCGTGGCAGTGGTAATTTTACATAAGGTGGAAGAATATACAATGTGTATACAAGTAGATCTTAAGCTACACAGCCTCGTCAGAAGTTCCTCATGGAGGATTTTTTCCACCATCACTAGGCCTATTTATAATTTTCATGGCTGATATTAAAAAAGAAATAAATTTCTAACAAGGTTTTTTTGCTGATGATTTTAAAATAAGCAAGAAAATCAAGACTAAATGACTGTCAGCTTTTGCAGGCTCATATAAATGCCATTAATAAAGGATGTCTTCAATACTAAATGGCTTTAAATGCAGATGAATTTCTAAGCTTATTACACTGGAGAGACAAAAAAACTGGTATAGGCGTGCGTATGCAAATAACAGAGGTATGGAACCAATCAGAGTAACGCGATGCGGTCGGCAGCGCCTATGTAAGACAAAAAGCATCTGGCAAAGTTGCTAGATCGGTTACTGCTGCTACAATGACAGGTTATCGAGATTTAAGTGAGTTTGAACGTGGTGTTATAGTCGGCGCACGAGAGATGGGACATAGCATCTCCAAGGTAGCGATAAAATTTGGATTTTCGCATACGAACATTTCACGAGTGTACCGTGAATATCGGAAATACGGTAAAACATGAAACCTTCGACATTGCTGCGGCCAGATAAAGATCGTGAATGAACGGGACAAACGACGACTGACGAGGATCATTAAACGTGACAGACGTGCAACCCTTTCTCAAATTGACGCAAATTTCAATGCTGGGGCATCAACAAGTGCCAGCGTGCGAACTATTCAACGGACCATCATTGATATGGGCTTTCAGAGCCGAAGACCAACTCATGTACCGTTGTTGACTGCACGACACAAAGCTTTACGCCTCGCCTGGGCCCGCCAACACCTCCATTGGACTGTTGATGACTGGAAACACGTTGCCTGGTCTGACGAGTCTCGTTTCCAATTGTATCGGGCGGATGGGCGTGTACGGGTATGGAGACATACTAATGAATCCATGGACCCTACATGTCAACAGGGGACTGTTCAAGTTGGTGGAGGGAGGCTCTGTCATGGTATGGGGCGTACGCAGTTGGCGTGAAATGGGACCCCTGATACGTCTAGATACGACTCTAACAGGTGACAGATACGTAAGCATCCTGTCCGATCACCTGCACCCATTCGTGTCCATTGTGCATTCCGACGGACGTGTACAATTCCAGCAGGACAATGCGACACCCCACACATCAAAAGTTGCTACCGAGTGGCTCCAGAAACACTCTTCTGACATTAGACCCTTCCATTGGCAACCTAAATCACCAGACATGAACATTATTGAGCATATCTGGGACGCCTTGCAATGTGCTGTTCAGAAGAGATCTCCACCGCCTCGCACTCCTATGGATTTGTGGACTGCCATGCAGGATTCATGGTGTGAAATGCCTCCTGCATACCTACAGACATTAGTAGAGTCCATGCCACGTCGTCTTGCGGGACTTCTGCGTGCTCGCTGGGGCCCTACACAATATTAGGCGGGTGTACCAGTTTTTTTTGGCTCTTTAGTGTACATTAACTTGCAAAATAAATAAAATTACCTAAGATTACTCTTCAGATAATGAACANTTTTTTTGGCTCTTTAGTGTACATTAACTTGCAAAATAAATAAAATTACCTAAGATTACTCTTCAGATAATGAACCGTTTATCAAAAGTTACTGTATTAAATACTTTATAATATTACTAGACATTAATTTATTACTTCATCATAACATCAAAAATTTGAAATTTTCAGTTGCAAAATATAGTGGTTTAATTAAATACATCACATTTGCAACTCCAAAACCTGACTCCAAGTTAATGCTTTACTATTTACCTTGAGCACTCTAAATTAGAATATGAACCATGAACAATTTGACACCCACGCCTACTGAAATCNTTTTTTTGGCTCTTTAGTGTACATTAACTTGCAAAATAAATAAAATTACCTAAGATTACTCTTCAGATAATGAACAGTTTATCAAAAGTTACTGTATTAAATACTTTATAATATTACTAGACATTAATTTATTACTTCATCATAACATCAAAAATTTGAAATTTTCAGTTGCAAAATATAGTGGTTTAATTAAATACATCACATTTGCAACTCCAAAACCTGACTCCAAGTTAACGCTTTACTATTTACCTTGAGCACTCTAAATTAGAATATGAACCATGAACAATTTGACACCCACGCCTACTGAAATCNGCTTTACTATTTACCTTGAGCACTCTAAATTAGAATATGAACCATGAACAATTTGACACCCACGCCTACTGAAATCACTAAATATAAAAAATACAAAATTCAATATTTAAACACATTAGATGAAGACCACATCACTCTTACAACATAGAATCCCTTCAAGAAACGAGATACAAACTGGATACAATTTTTCAGCAGCATTTACAAACTCCTAAAAAAATTATTACGCTGTGCAGAAGTTTGGCATAACACTGCGAATTACAATTCCCCTGTTCAGAACATGCCCCAAAGGACCACTATACCCTTTGATTCAGTCAAGTAATAAATTATACAGACTTATTAAGAACTACGACAAATGTAACCAGTTTGACTATCCTAAGACTGATTTTAGTAAACACTTTACTTAGCTGTATTCTGTTTAGTAAACTTCTACATATGATTTATTAAACTGACCAAGCCGTATGGTTGCTGCAATGGCAGGAAGGCAAATAATCGACACCTGTTAATCCATCAAACCTTGCAACTAGTTTTTTTAACGTAGTTATTGACCAAGTGTTTTATTAATGTACATTTTGTGCACATACGCTACATTGTTGTTCGATTGGCGTACACCTCTTATGGCCCACAAAAGATGATTGAATGCAATTCAAAAACATTAATTAACTGATTAATATTTCTAAGAAATGTGGAGTAGAATATTCTCTTTGTTCTAATGTCTAAGAATATAATAATTTGGTAGTAAATGGCTATCATCAGGCAGAACATCTTTTGAATTAATTATACACCCTTTTCATATAATTCTTAAATAAATGTTTTCATCATTCAAACTACGTGTGTTTTATATAATTATAATTTTAAAGTGTTTTCCTGCTTTTTTCATGTGTGTGTGAATTTCAAAAAAATTTCATCTTTTAGAAGCACTCATTGAGGTATTTAATTGACTGTTCTTTAGTGTTTCCGATGTGCTTTTATATGTTGGCATTGCGTTTACGAATTTTAAATCCTATAACACGTACTGCTGCATGCAAGTCATAGAAACTAAGTTTTTCCTCTTTACGCTCTACCCATGTTTCAATCACACATACGTAATACGATGAGATCACACTGCAACACTAATTATATGGCCTTTCGTGGATTTTTGACGATATCCTCATTTTGCACCACCCACCAGTTACATTTACTATTTTGCGTGATTGAATTACAACTCGTTCCATAACACAATCTCAGGCCACCCGCGAATTAACACCAAAATAAATTTTACCTGTTCTTGTCGTTCAGCTCATCCTGCCACTTCAGTTTCCCATCCAGCGTCACACTGTCGTACCATATGACCTCCCCGTGAGGAACCTTCAGCTTCAGCTTGCTGCATAGTGACTTTACAAACATTTCCAACCTGGGAATATTTTCTTTCTCTATGACGTTCTCCACGTTCAACAGGTAGCCGTCGAACGAGAAGTGTGAGCAAATATCCACCAGACGATCTGCAAACTGCACCGCACTCTCGTCGCTGCTCAACACTTCTTTCCATATGGCTTCCCCATCTTTCCACTCTGTTATCACAGTCCCTGTAAAACAAACAAACAGCAACTGCTCCATGTTTCTGTGATCATCAAACTAGATTTCAGAAAAGCATTTAACTATAAAATAACCTAAATATTACAGAAAAGTGAGACACAAGCACAAATTTACGACTTTCTGATGATAAAATGTTACTACTTTTTAACTACAGTCGGTTCACGACTGGAAGAAACTTTTGAAAATCAACCTTTGAAAAAACTCCCTAGCCGTTAGCTACATGCATATAACATTACAAACAGCAACGAGAGCGGATACAGTTATGCCGTTAGGTTGCCAGCACAAAGAGAGGAAATAGTTCTAAAGTTTTAACGTAATTGTTAATTTATCACTTACAAATGGGTGTCGTAAAGACTTCTATCTTATTATGCCAATTATTAATGACGTGATGCTAATGTAAAATCTAAAGTTACAAAGAACGTATCAGTGTACTTCACGCTCAAGGTGAAAGTAGAGCGGCCATTTGTTTACAAAACTTGGTTCCGTGTGTTGTTAGCGAGATGTGGTTGACACACGTGCCAGAGAATTTGTGCATTATCTTGTTTAACCTATAATAATTCATTTATTGGTTTTTTTTTTACTAATATCCGCTCTTTATTATTTCTCGTTGTGCCGATTCCTTTCGTTTCTGATACCTGTATAAGAGATTACTCGTAGTGCGTTCCCACGTGTTTAATATTTTTTAAATTTATTTTAGGTTAAGTATGCCACACATTTTACTTTATTGCTTGGCAAATGAAGAAACATCTTCAAAATTACTGTGGTGTTACTGAACATTTTCTATTACACAGAGTATGTCTAAATATGTAATATAAGTAGAACAGTTAATTTTCCTAAATGCTGTAAATCACATTATTCACTTCATTCAATAATAACTCCCTGCTGCTGACTTAATTTTTTTTTTCATATAAGGAATATAAAATATCAAAGTGTATTTCAACCTTATTTGTTTCACACTTACTGTAAATACAATAAGCATACGGCCTAAATTTTTGAGACAGTTTTTAATCCGAACGATGCCTCCCACTGGTTGGAAACATGCTGAATATGTCCTAAACCCCATCCACGAGGAGAAAACATTATGCACCATCAAAATAATAATGTTTCATTTTCTGCAACTGTAGTTTACAATTCTGACACTATTTAACATTCATGTAAATAAACTAAAATTATTTATTTTATACAGATTGTGACAAAATGCAATACTCAAACTTAGAGGGATAATAGAAGAGAGAGTAACAAATGTTTCTTTTTTAATTAACCATCAATACTTCACACTTTGTAAAACACACCATGGTGTTAGAGTGCAATGTCTGTGCTGTGACACAACGCAGTACTTTGCCGTTCGTTTAGAGCAGATCAATGGAGCAGTATACTACGGCATGTAATCTGTTGCCAATGCAGACCTTGTGCTGCGACAACACACAGACAGTAAGCCGTTGTCGTGCGTTTAGGGGCAGAGCGATGCAACAGTACGCATGGGCTGAATTGACAGACATGCACTTGGCTTATGGTGCACGCAATGGTAATTCCAGAGCCGCTGCATGTCTTTATGTATGGCAATGTCCTAAGCGGCAAGTGCCGTACCATCATACCTTCACTGCGATTGATCACCGCTTGTGCGAAACTGGTTTACTGCGGGTAAGTTTGCCAAAATGCGCTTGCAGTTATGGCTCAATACCATCCTTGAACTGTGTGTGTAAAATTCTTACTTCATTGTTTTACTGCTAATATCTTAACTGAGTAGAAAATAACAGTTACCAAAACAATAGTTAAGTATTTGCTGTCTACAACAGATCTTAGTAATTTAGACATATCAAATCAAAACATAGAGAAAATGGAAGAGTATTTTGTGTCTTCTTGGAACTAATACTCAAACAGGAAGTATATTTTCAATTGCGAATCAAATTTAAAACAGCAAGAAACTGATAAATAAACCCTAGTTTTAAAATAATTTAACTTTAAAAGACAGTTATGTTATTTAGTGTACAGAACTGTTTGAAAATAAAATCCAACCTTGTACATAACATGTGTATACTTTGTTATAGCCTCCATTATGTAACATCATAATAATCAATTTGTTTTTTCCTGAAATTCCATGAACTAAAATTGGCAGAAAAATACAATTATCCGTGTTTGTAGCATTTTTATTTAACATTAATTTTAGATTAAAATCAATTTCAACCAGCCATTGCATATTTGTTGTTACCTGGTCACCTAAAAAGTCAATTAATGTTGACACATTAACTCACTCTGCTGTGAGCAGTATTGGTTGTTAGAGCATTGTTACGCGCTCGCTGCTTTGTCCCGTGCGAGCGAGCGGAAGAGAAGGACAAAGCAGTGATGCGATAGCGGGCGGAAAGTCACAAGAGAAGTTTGAATGACAGGCGAACGATAATCCAAGATGCGCATATGTTGTTACGAAAAGCATGCCGCCGTAATAAATCTTTTGCGGCTCGCGCTCTCCTGACCTCCAGCTGATTGAATTTCCGCACTTATCTGAAGAATGTTCTGGTTTTGATTGTCCTTTCCTCTCTCAGCATGACTCGGGGTGTGGGGAATATTCCAGATCTTGGCTGTTGATACTATAAAAGCCCGTCTGGCCTCCGAGCCGAGAGTTTACGAGTGCCTATAGAGTTTGGGCGATTGTGCAACATTAAGCAATAGAAGATGAGCCAGAAGAGCAACGAGTGGCGCCGGAGAGACCAGCGGGAGGAAAATCTGCGACTGCGAGCATCAGTGCAGTGAAGAGTGCGACTGGCAGGCTGGACTATTGGACTGGATGCACGAGTGAAAGACATTTCAAATGATGGCAACAGACAGACTGAACATTAGTTAATGATGAGAGTGAGTTAACTGACTATAACCAAATGGAGACATTGAAAAGGACATTAATTAAGGTTGAGGTAGACATCTAATACTGTGCTTACTGCGAAATAAAAAGAGTAATAGCTGAGATAATTTAATGTTGTAAAAAGTAGATGCATGAATAAACCAGAAATCAAATTTAGTTCTTTTATTTTTATTAAGACCTCCAATCCCTCACGAACTCGAGATACGCCCCTCCGGCATCTTGTAACAATATGATTGATGGGTATAAGGTTCATCCAAAATGCTACGCCTAACAATAAGCTGCCTAGTGTTGGCACACAATGGTCCAGAGCTCAGTCAACCATTAGCTTCACTGACTAGGTGAAAGCACCATGTTAAGAAGAGGTAGGAAGCCCAGACTTGACAAGGATGGACGCAGCTGTGATTCCTCATGGCTTGATGTCCTCCTCGCCCTTTACCAGAAGTATAAATACGTGCAGAGGTTGCCCTTGAACTGCTGTCAGTATTCTAGCGACATGATTTGTTGAACTGACACACAAATTCATTTCAAGGGCATCTCCAATGAAAGCTGTGGCGTAGGGCGTGTGCCACAAACCGTCCCTTATCCGGTCGAGGGCAGTCGCAACCGGGGTGCTACTCAGTTCTTTGTTACTGTTCCACGTTCGGAGCATACGAAAGGTACGTTGATGGAAGTTATTGCAGATTTATTTCCTTTGCGTGAGTACTGTATTGCTATTGAGAAACATAGTAATGGTGAACGTCATTTGCATTGCTTTTTAGTTTTCTTGGATTGTATTGATTTGGTGTATTTGGGAGACATTCTGACAAGTCATCTTGGTTCGAGGCCTGACGTACAGGTTTGCAGAAATAGGCGTCAAACCCTGTGTTACATTACGAAAGAAGACGTGGATCCCGTCACAAATGTAAGTAGAGGGAGTTTACATTTTAATGTTCAAGTGAATGATTGGCTTCGTTGAACCCGGTCCTTCAGTTATAATGATCCTTTTGTTCGTGGTCATCCTCAGTATTACAAGTTTCTTTTGTGTATTCTATGTGTAGAAGATCTCAGGAGGGCATATTCTTATGTAAATGCAACGAAGATACCTAGCGGCCACCTCAACCTAAGTCACTGGAAACTGGGTGTGATCCTCCCCGTTATTTCTCCTACTGGATAGAGGGGTAGCCCATGGACACAAGGTTTTCTGGGGATAAGTCAGCTCGTGGCACTAGTTTGAGTTCAAGCTGCCATTTGTCGCAAGCCAGTGTTAAATCCTCACCAGGATCAAACAGTAGCTATGGCATTAGTACTCATCACATTCAGTTTTTAGGACTCTGTGACACTGCTGAAAAGTTTGGACAACAACCAACATGAGAAAACCTGTAATTCTGTTCCTAGGTCATAGTCTTGAGAACAGCTACTAGTTTGGAGTGGTGTACAGCTCAAAAGGGCACAGTGAATGGGAGGGTTCACCAATGATGGAAAACAGAGCTCAGAAGAATCGGGGTTCGCTGCTGGGCTTCAGCTCAATGTGAGGTAATCATCATCTGAAGAGACGAGAGACTTGCAGACTTCCACCTAATAGGATCCCACAGGGAAACATACGCTTCGTTATATCGAAAATTACCCACTACCACAGAGGTCAGTAGAGCCCTTGGCAGTCGAGTGCTGAACAGTAGTAATACCACCACGTAGCTCACGTCCAGCCATTAAACCCGGGTGGAGCACACAGCCCAGCTGATGTACCTTCCAGTACATGAACAAGCTCCTTGAGCCACCAGGTAAAAACGTCCACACTCACTTTGTCTCTGCAAGGTGAACATCTCTGGGCTGAGGCCATGAGGTGTTTGTAAATTGTAAATCAGGGTTGAGGACGGCTTCTACCGGAACCTCAACTCACGCATGGCACACGAAATCTTGTTACTGTCAAAATCCATGACGGTGTAATGCACGTGATCTGCAGCACAGAACTTGGTTGGATTAGCGTGCTCGGGTTGAACAAACATTAGTCCAGGCAGAAGATGCTTACAAGTATATCAGGCTGGGATCCAAGATGGAGACAAACAGTTTATTGTCCAGAGACATCTCAGCAACCAGCTCGAAGGCTGCTTACTAGTACAGAGAGAAAGAGAGCCACAGGATGGATAGTTGCTAGCACATATATCATTAAGTTCACCATTAAGTCTCGTTAGACAATACAAGATAGCATAAAGGCACATATAGTGAAATATCAAGATTGTAGTGAACCATTCACTTCTTCCCCAAATTTGGGCTATAAAATAAACATGTCTGTTGTAGTTATAACCTACATTTCTGCTTCCGTTCCTCTGTGTGAATGTAACTTTTCAAAGCCGAGAATGGTGACTGATAAAGAACGTAGGACCGTACGATGCATACATAGACGTAGCACAATACAAAAACCTACAAGCTTCATAATTCAGCAAACTTGCCTAAAATTTTCACGCCATGTAGATGAGCTGCGCTGACCCAAACTGGTGGAGGTATTGTGATGAAATGGTGGCTGAAATACACAAAGGTGTCAATTCCTGCCCAATGAAAGAATCTGTATCCATCATGTTCAGTGCTTCCATTCACAAACCTGGAACAAAAACAACAAAGTTTGTTCTAATAGAATCTAGTGCTGGTAGGGCAGATACATTGTTGAAATACAAAATCTTGTATTTAAATTACACAGCAATGATTTCCTACAGAAACTTAGGTCACTTGGGTGCAAATTACCATAAAATTACCAAATGCTCAACTACAGTAAATCCTGCTAAAATTATGAATGCCACAAAACTGTAGTTGTAAGCTGAAGATAATAAACAATAGTTTTACTACCACATAGCCTATACTGGTTGGAGGTTGTTTTCCTGGTCGTCAATACTCTTGAGCATTTCGACTTCAGTAATATGAACATTCAGGTAATTTGAACCAACCTCTAGTCTAGGTCAATGTTATATAATACAGGATGGCTCATGTGCTACTTTATTCAACACTTATTTAATAAATTAAAGTTAAGATACTGTAATGAGATTATGTGTGCTAGTGTGTGTGAAAGAAAAAGGTGGTATGGTCTATCTCATGTAAGTGTTGGCGAGATTCTGACAGTTCGACGAAAGTAGCGCCAATGTCTACTTTTCGTTTATGTATCCTTTCGTCATCAGCTGGTGCGTCAAGTGGAGGCTGTATTTTTTATCAACTCGTCGTCAGCTAATCCACTTCTCATTGTACTGTAATGCTAAACAAATTTTAAGATATTTCAAACTGACATCTGTCTAAAAAAATTTGTAGGTTACAAAAGTAAAAACATAAAACCTTGCAAAAAATTAAATATTTGCTAGAACCCTATTTTTATTTGTCAGAGACAGCAAATTTGGGTTAATATTTGCGAGATGGTAGTTGTAGCTATTATCACACTTTGGATGTGATATCTAATATAACTGGAACTAAAAGTAATTTGGGAAATTTTATTGACAACGCACTTCTATTAACCAACAATTCATCAACGACTATTGATTGCAATTCAGTAATTCTGCTGTTACTGATAGTAAACAGTTCAAGATGGAAATATGTGACGTGGAATAACGTAAGAATTGCTTTAAAACTATTCCCGCATGTCCCACTTTCTTTGTTTTATCAATACAATATAGTAACAACAAGGAAATGGGTTTTCGGGAGAACAATATGGCGTATAATTTACGTAGACGAACAATTACCGGCCGAATAGAAATTACTAGTACTCTAAATCGCTGTACACGAAATATATGTTACTTTAAAAATTATGCAGAGCTCGCGGAAAAATTAAACTATTGGTATCTGTTCAAAAATTTGTTATATATCACACACGAAAGCCATTCTTTTCTGGATGGTAATGATTCAGGAACGAACGGATAGATGGCGCGCATGGCATGACAGGGCGAGGTGTCAGCCGTTTGCATTGCTCAACAGATAGCAGCATGGCCTGCCTCTAGTTCCCGTTTTTTTTAAAGGTTGACTGTTGTTCTATTACTGACTCGGAACGACACGAATTTGAAATATATTTCGTCAAATTATTATAAAAATATATCAACTATATTATGCAATATTTCTGTATGCTTTTGGAATTAATATCCAGCAGGTATGGAAAGCATGGTTGGGGACGTGAAAAAGGTTTTGAAGTGGCGTTTCATTTGGCTACTGATCGTTTTATTGTCCATTTCATTTTGAACACCTATACTTTACTACTTTATCACGAAGTTTAGTTTGTAACACTAACAACCACCGTTTTGTAACCACATAAAATAAAAAGTATTAATTAATCAAGGAATTCTTTCTTATAGCGTATTTTCTGCTTTTCTAATGTGCGTCGGCAGTGCACCCAGAATAGCCAACGTAATATTAACTTTTGTTCGTTCGTGCATCAGCTGATACAGGATTTTGTAAATGGCACTTTGTTTGTTTCGTATACATGAAGTTGCCACTCACTGACTGTCAGAATATCGCTGACTTATATGAAACACCATAGCAAAGGCATGGTCAGAAGGAAGTAGCAGCACTAGTGACAGTAACAGTGGGCCCGTGAAAAAAGAAAGGGCCGAAAACAGTGTCTTTGGATAGAGTGCAAAACAAGTTCACTTTGGGGGAATCCCTTATTTGGATATGTTTACAGAGTTGTTGTTTCCTCAGTTAGAAGAGGCGGCAGGGGAGTTCATTTTCCAGCAGGATGGTGCGCCACCCCATTGGAACCCAGCTGAATGAGACGTTGCCGCAACGCTGGATTGGTCGAGGTCAGTGGCCCCAAGAAGCCCGGATCTTAACCCGTGCAATTTTTTTCTATGGGGGTTCATAAAGGATCAAGTCTTTCGCCAACCACTGCCAGCTAACACTGACAACCTCAAAACGAGAAATACGAACGCCATCCAAACCGTAACACCGGACATGCTGACAAGTGTGTCGAACGAGTTTGATTATTGCGTAGATTTCGTTCGGGCCGCTCGTGGTCACATTGAACATTTATGAATGTATGGTAAACAAACTTCACAGTACTACGGTTCATTTGATTGGTCAATCAAGGTTGTAAGGTTGTTTGGTTTTGATATTACAGATCTTTCAAAGTTGAGGTATTGTTTTATACTCAGCCTGTATTTCAGTGTTGTTTAATAATGTACAGAAGCAATGTACACTATTATTAAAAACCACAACCACTATAACAACCAAAGCATTTGGTATTGATATTCATTTTTAAAATGCCTTAACTGAGATACTGTGCTTCAAGAAAAAACTGTAAACTTTAGTTGGCTTGGCTTCAGGATCATGTGGTCTTTTAGTCATGCAAATAAGCAATCTTGGTACAAAACAATTGCCTGGAATCCTTTACTGATTTTAGCCACAAATGGACATATGACACTTTAGAAATGACTGATTCTTTCTTAATGCTGAGGATTCCAACAACGATTCAATAAAACATTCACTCGTGGGGCCATTGCATCTGGGTGTTCATTTCCCATTTTCCACCAGTGTAGTTCCCAAGATATAGCATAGTTCTCTAAATTTTAAAAAATGTTGCCATTATGAAAATGAGTTCCCCGCCATGATCAAAAACTATCAGTCCAATGCCATTACTAAATATTATGTGTGGACGTAGTTTGCTGAAATTGGGGGTGGGGGGGCTTGCATTACAGTTTTGTTATTTATTTTCAGGTTCTATGTACTAAATTTTATATTTCTGCCTAACCTGAATTTATATCAATTGGGCCTATTTCATTTTGAACGCCTCTATAGGATAGCTTTGCTTGTTTTGGTTTATCTAGATTTTGAATTAGGTCACCCTCACATTTCTAGGCTAGCTAGCTCAAATTTCATGTTCATGAATCTGCCAAGGCAACATTTCAGTGTAATGTATGTTAGGTTTGCCCAAGGCACAATAATTTAGTATTTTTCTCTTTGAGTTTAATTTTACATAATAATTGTATCTCTTGCGAGGGCAAGGTCTGCGAACTTTTCCACGATGCTCAGATTACGATTTGCAGTGTGGAAATGGTAAATCTGAGTCTTTCTTGGCCCTGCCATCATTGCCTTGAAACGTTTTGAAGAAGGGATCCTTCTCGACAGCAAGGGTTTAACATCATAAGCTAGGTTTATTCAGTCTACCGGGCCCAAATATGTATGTTAAGTTGTTAGGGAGCAAGGAAAACGTGAAGAGGTCCTACAAGGTGCTCAAGTAGGTTTTTTTTAGTGCCACTGGAGCCAATGTCGCCCTTCCTGGGAGGTAGTTTTCCTGGCGCCATTGTGACGCTATCCAGGCGCAAACCCTACCACGCCAGCTCATCTATTGCAACCCGCAAGTACAACTGAACCTAGCAAAACGGTCTGCCGTCCAGCTGTGTTAATTTAAGGCAGTTGTAAAAGTTATCCAATTTTTTAAAAATAATTTTGAACTTAAGTCTGGTTTTCTCTCAGAGGCAGTTTGTACATAGCTTTAGCCCTGACTGTAGCTAGCGTGAAAATAATTTTTAAGTAAAATCTGATTATTATAAATGTGTTTTCAGAAGTTTTAAAATTCAGTATGTTAAGAGCTATCACAGATAAAATTTTAAGCACACAGCTTTAGGCAACTACCAAAGACATTTAGCTTCCCCTTACCCTATAAATAAATGTTGTAAGGAAGAGTGTAATAGTTTATCCACACACACTATTACTAAAATTCCATTTGATCTCAAACCTCACATAATTTCTACAAAACCATTTTCAATTCATCAAAGGGTTTCATGTGTGTCGTAATTTAATTTTATTAAAGTTAGTAATTATATTATGTGATGTTTTTATTTGTGGACGTGGTGGTTGAATGCAGTGTTCTATTGTGTTAGGAAATGTTTCTTCCTTTGCACCTAAGTTTATGTATCATCATTGATGTTGTTTGTCACGACATGTTTAATTGTTCAAAGCGCCCATTTATTATTTATTCATTATCACATTCATTAGTTATTCTGTCTTAATAATTTTAGTTAGGCCTATTACATTTTGTTTTTGAATAATAATAATTAGTATTTGTATTATTGATGTTATTATTATTATTGCATAAAATGAAATTAAGTAGTAATTTTACTATCTTTACCTGCAAGAAACATATATTTAAAATGCCGTGATGTAAAAGGAAAATAACCAGGAAAACGTCATAACACTCTTTAGAACAAAGCAACATGGAATGGAAAATAAGAACAATTGCTACACAATATTAAGATTCGTGGACAGCAACTATCAGCGATATTTAGCATGCAGCACCAACTGATAATTGAGCAGCCCATGGCTAAGTACTAGGGTCCTTAGTTAATCCTCAGAAGCAACTACGATATTGACACAGCGGACTCATTATGCCCATTTCCAAAACAACACTGGAGAACCGATTTTGCAATTGCATTGTAACTGTAAATTATTTTGTCATGGAGTTGAGTTGAGATGAGAGATTTGGGCGGCTCTTTTAACGAGGTCTTGAGAGCAGATGAGAATGGAGCAGCACCAGAATGCAAGGACAGGGGGGAAACTGGAGACATCCAAGAAAACCCATCGACCAGCAGCATTGTCCAGCACAATTCCCACTTGTGAAAATCCGGGAGTGACCCCATTGGGGATTGAACCCGGTCCGCCTTGGTGGGAGGCTAGCAGTCTGACCGCCCAGTCACCGTGGCACCTATTTTGTCATGGAGGTACTTGGAAAAAAAATATATTGGGGTAATTATTCAGAGTAGCTGCTTTTCTGAAGGAAACTTCGTAGACCCACAAAAGTAACATAAATGGGTTCTGCCCCGCTTATCTTTTTAATATTGAGGAGGATGTAATGGAAAAATAAGTAGAAAGTACTAAATAAAATAGATAAAAGTACGAGCAGTTCGGCCGCTTTGTTTACGTCGGACACCATGTTGTATAGCCATGGAATTGTACCCGCGGTAATTATTAAGTTTGGGGGCTTTTCTGAAAAAAGCAAAAAAAAAAAAAATTACAACGTATTTCTACTCTACTAAACACGTAGAACACGAATATACTAGGGGCGTACCTTTAAAATAAGTACAACATATTTAAAAAAATTTAACAAAATTGCGAAATGAGCAGCACAGCCAGTTTGTTTACGTTTCTGAAGAAACGTCCTAGAACAAACAAAAGTTGCATTAATGGGTTCTGCACAGCTTACCTTGTTCATAGAATATATTTAAAAAACTTGGGAAATATGTTTGTTTACGTCTATTAACGTCAGAGGAATTATACCAGCCCCCTACCTAGGTGAGTCAATTTACATTCTTTTGGTGTGTTTACAGTTCCTTTAAATCCCTAAAATCCTACATTCGTAGTTTAGTGTAAAACCCAAACATCCTAGGTTAGTGTAAAACCCAACAAACCTAGGTAGGTNGCCTAAAATCCTACATTCGTAGTTTAGTGTAAAACCCAAACATCCTAGGTTAGTGTAAAACCCAACAATCCTAGGTAGATGTAAAACCCAACAATCCTATGTTAGTTTAAAAATGTAAAATAGTGATTCACCCATCGTGGGGTTAGGTTCTGTTAGGTTAGGTGGGCACATATTACGAAATTAGTCGGACGTTAATGCCCCTAGTATATTCGTGTTCTGCATCATTAGTAAAGTGGAAATATACCATTTTCCATTAATTATTTTTATTTTTACAGAAAAGCCCCTAAACTTAATAATTACCAATTTTTTTTTTAAATGGTAAAACTACTTTTTTTGAAATTGCCCAGGCGTCATTCTGACACAAAACTGTAAGTGGTAATTATCTAGTTTAGGGGCTTTTCTGAAAAACACAATAAAAATTTAAAATTATGATATATTTCTACTCTACTAATGATGCAGAACACGAATATACTAGGGGCATCGCTTTAAAATAAGTGCAACATATTTTAAAAAATTGAACAAGTTTGTGAGATGACTGTTTCTGACAGTTTGTTTACGTTTATGAACGAAACGTTTTATGCCAACAAAAGTTGTTTTAATGAATTCAGCATAGCTTACCTAGTTGATATTGAAGCGGCCGTAGTGTTAAAATAAGTAGAACATATTAAAAAAAACTTGCGAAATATGTTTGTTTGTGTCTATTAACGTCAGAGGAATTATACCAGCCCCCTACCTAGGTGAGTCAATTTACATTCTTTTGGTGTGTTTTACGGTTCCTTTAAATCCCTGCAATCCTACATTCGTATTTTAGTGTAAAACCCAAACATCCTAGGTTAGTGTAAAACCCAAACATCCTAGGTTAGTATAAAACCCAAACATCCTAGGTTAGTGTAAAACCCTACTATCCTAGGTTAGTTTAAAACCCTAACATCATAGGTTAGTGTAAAACCCAACAATCCTAGGTTAGTTTAAAAATGTAAAATAGTGATTCGCCCATCGTGGGGTTAGGTTTTGTTAGGTTAGGTGGGCACATATTACGAAATTAGTCGGACGTTAATGCCCCTAGTATATTCGTGTTCTGCATCATTAGTAGAGTAGAAATATATCATAATTTTAAATTTTTATTGTGTTTTTCAGAAAAGCCCCTAAACTAGATAATTACCCTGTAAGTGAATAATGAGTGAGAAATAGTTTTCTGTTTAAATCATACCTATCATCCAAATATCCACCTTTCAGGTCATGACAGAAAAGTGTTTTGGGTAATTTGTTGATACGTGTCCTTTCATTGTTCAACTCAAACTGATGACATAAACTAACAGAGCCACTGGCAATTCGTTCTGTTCTTGGTTGTAAAGGCAGAACTCTCCAAACAGCATTGCCGGCCAAACAAGTACAACTTATAACTTCAGAATAGGTTAAGTATGGATTACATATTAATTCCCCATTCTCGGCAGTACACACACTATGTCTAGTACACATCTCAAAGTAAAAAATTTCGGCTGTTATTAAAAAAAACAATCAATTTCAACACGTGCAAAAAATCGTGGCCATGGGAGAATCGTACAGCCAGCAAAAATCTAAATTTTGAGTACATGAACGGTGAAAAACAACGAAAAACGTGATGAAACAAGGCGGCAAATTCCTCAAACTTGAAAAAGCCTTTAATCGTAAGTCCATTACACTCGCAAAAGGTCAAAGGGCACACCCACAAAGCGAAGTCGCATCCCCGACGCCGAGGTTCAAAAATCGTAACCATCCCCAATGGCGGCTACACAGGAATTCCATTTCATAAACCCCGTTTAGGGAGCCGGGTTAACTTCAACTTCAACTATTGTCTGTATCATCTAAGTTGGTGAGAGATTGAAAGTTCGACAAAAGTAGCGTTAGTGTTTACTTTTCGTTTATGTATTCTTTCGCCATGAGATGGTGCGTCAAGTGGCGGCTGTATATAAATTGTATTAACACACTGTCAGCTAAACCACTTTCCATTGTAATGCTAAACAAATTTTTATGTATTTAAAAATTATATTTTATCTTTAAGTGCTGTTATTATGAGACAGTTAAATATGGTAAATATAGTAAATGATAAAAATTAATTTTACATTCAATTGCTTTTATTATTGAACTTGTTAAATATGGTAAAATATTATATTATAAAAATTTATTTTATCTTTAATTTTTTTTATAAACTCATTAGGTATTTTTTTAAACTGTGATAAAAAGTTCCAATCGGTGTTGGATTTTTCCAATTCTAAATAATCCATAGTAGCATATTTTATATTGTTATTAGTTAAAAACTTTATATGTAGATATTTAGAACTTAAACAGTTTGAAGATGCTTTTTCTATAAGGTAATTAATAAATAGTGATTCGAAACTAATTCTTATTTTAAATAGTTTTAATAAATATAAATGTTTTTAATAATTAAAAGATATAAGACTTTAAAAATATTAATTTAATGTATATTTTATTTTTATTTTAACAATAAATATACAGCATAAATTTCAATTTCAAAAATTTTTCTTTTATCATCTTCAACTAATCGTTCTCCTAAATTTTCCATGGTTTCACAATACAAATGAATTACTCAATAAATAATAAAAATCTTTCTCAAAATAATTTGGTGCTTTTGTTCTCATTTGTGTGTTAAGATGAATATATTTTTAAGCCAATTTGAATGATTAAATTTTAAAATTTTATGAAAATATTTAATTATTTTCTAATTTAAAATTCTGTAATGTAAAACACAATACACACACACACGCNAAATAATTTTTTTCTTGCTTGTGGTGCTAAAGGAAAATCTTTATGTAAATTATGTAACTATTTACTATATTCTAAATCAACTTCTAAAGTACGTCATTCTTCAAAATCATTTGGTATATTTTTAATTTTTCTTCTATTATATTTATATTAAATTTTTTAATCCATACAAATTTTCCAAATGGTAAATATTATTTCTTTCCCAACCATATAAATTATTTGGAACTAAGTACATTAAATAATTCGATTATATTTATTATAATATTCTAAATATTTTCAATTTTCTTTAACATATTTTTCGTAAAGCTGTGAAAATCCACCTCTAATACTTTTTTCTGAAAATACCAAAACGGATATATATTATAACTTTTTAAATATCAGTTTTCAAATATATCAGCGAAAATTAATACATATAATTTATTACTTAATTGTATATATTCTTGTAAATTTCTAATATTAAATTATTCCCACACTTTCTTTGTGCGAGAGTAATCTTCATCACTTATGTTTGTTTTATTTAATTTTTTATAAAATTTGTGTTTTGGTGATACTTCTAATGATTTACGTATTTATTAAGAAACCATAGATTCATATGGATAAACAACATTATTGATTATTAAATCTTATTGTAAATTTTCAAATAATTTGCTGTTTCTCAAAGTCGTACTTTTTAAAGATATTTATATAATAAATATATAATTGAACTCATAAATTTGGACGTATCTAAAAAATCTTAATTCTAAACAATCTTTGACTTTCTTACTAAAAAAATATTTTTTTCCTCATCATAAGGTATTACTTTTATATTTTCATTATTTTCGCATAAATTATTTAATAAATAAATTATTATCATTACCTGCTAAATTATGAATATAAATTGGCAAATATGTTGGATATTAATAATTTACATTACAATATGAATTAGCAGCTCTTCTATAATTTCCGGTTAAGTAATCATATCTTTTACTTTTTGTAAATTTAATTTAATGTTTTCAAAAGAATGTTTTAATTTCTGTTTATAATATTTTAATAAAACTTATTTGCTTTCATTTAATTTTTCTTCTGCAACAAGTATTGAATAAAATTCTGTTTTACTTTTTAAAACCAACATATATTTTTCAATATTTATTGGTATGCTTTCTAAGTCAGCCAGATCCCAAACTACAACCAGTTCTCCCGCTAACCAACATTTTTGTTGTTTTCATGTTGTTACTATTCTGTATTAATAAAACGAGGATAATGGGATATGTTTGAGTAGTTTTGAAGAAATTTTTACTTTATTCCACGCCACATATTTTAAACTTAAGCTGTTTAGTATCAGTAATAGCAGAATAACTGCTTTGCAAAAGTCGTTGGTTAGTTGTTTGTTGGCGAATGAAAAGTGCGTTGTCAAGCAAGTTTCCCAAATTACTTTTATTTCCAGTCTCAAAATATTAGCTGTAACATCCAAAGTGTGATGAGAGCTACAATTACCGTCTCGCAAATGTTAACCCAAATTCGTTGTCTGTAATAAATAAAAAAAAATAGGTAACAAATATTTAATTTTTTTCAAGGTTTTCTGTTTTTACTTTTAAAACGTACAAATTTTTTAGACAGACATGAGTTTATAAATACCTTAAAATTTGTTTAGCATTACAATGGAAAGTGGTTTAGCTGACAGCGTGTTAATAAAATGTATATACATCTGCCACTTGACGCACCATCTGATGGCGAAAGGATATATAAACTAAAAGTAAACCTTAACTCTACTTTCATCGAACTGTCAAAATCTCGCCAACTTACATGAGACAGACCATAACAAAATAACTTTCTANAGCTGACAGCGTGTTAATAAAATGTATATACATCTGCCACTTGACGCACCATCTGATGGCGAAAGGATATATAAACCAAAAGTAAACCTTAACTCTACTTTCATCGAACTGTCAAAATCTCGCCAACTTACATGAGACAGACCATAACAAAATAACTTTCAATGACATCTAAACAAACGAGACTGCCTGTTCGGCTGGTTGATAAAATGTTCTAACCTATATGAAAAACAATGCCAAAATAAATTAAAAAATTCGTACCATATTCATCAATTTTTTTTAGGTTAATTAAATAATGTAATACTCTTAAATTAAATATGTCTGTTATCTGAAACCTAGATCATCAAAAAAATTAAAATAATAGTTACAATTCTATATAGTACAGTACAAATTAATTAATTGCATAAGGACACATTAATAGTAATGTATGTGAAATAAATAATTTAGAGATCTGCTAACGCGAATTTCAATGATATTATTATAATGATGTATTTAATGAAATTTACATTGACAATGTCTTCGTGCTTTTTCCACTTACAACTCATGTGACTCGCCAATAATTAAATTTAATGTTGTTACCTAATACATGTGGTGTAGTTCGCTGTCGGATTTGTGCTCTATATGTATATTTACTCTATTATTGGGGCTGCGCCACGACTTCTCCGTCTGATTTTATTCTATGGAATGAGAGGAGGGGGTGGTAATTTTTGTTGTGTGGTGGTTTTTTTTCTCATAGTCAGTCTTAGATTGTTTTCATGAATTACTGAAGTAAAAAAATGTGTTTGAGCTGTGATACTTGTTTGTTTTACTAACATTGCTTGTTATTGTGGGTACATAACTGGTTTCTGTTTCCGTAAAATGGAAAATGATCTTGTTAGTATTACAGACGCAGCACACCCTCGATTTATTGGTTATTCAGATAAGTTTCCAAACAACAGCCCCAGTGCAAGTTACATATGTGTAGACTGTAAGAAATCAATTGAAGCTTCTGTGGATGGTTTGCGACAGCATTATTCTGCTAATCACACATCGTCCGACCAGTGTCCCTATTGCGGAGGTGCTGTTTATAAATACTTGCTGACTTCGTCTGTGGTAAGGTACTTTCACGAGTGTAAGTCTAAGCCAAAATAAGAGAGAGTGTATTTCACTTGGACAAGACCAAACGATATTTATATAACGCTTGCGGTCAAGTGTTCAGAATATTTTCAGGGTAGTTTAGTGGTGTAGGTTCAGATGATTGAAAAAAAGGAAAAAAATCGGAATAACTCTGAAGGTGGCAGGAAAATGGATGAACACAATGAAGTAGGCAATAAACAAGACATGGTAGTTACATTGCAAGCTCGTAAGGAGGTGCTGGAGGCAGAGTTGTCCAGCAAAAACAAGGAGCTGAAAATGCTATGTATTCAGGAAGCCGAATTAACTGGTATTTTGCCACCAGAAACTCCATTGGAGCCTGGGGAATCCCCACCTGTATTCAGGCGTCGGGTGGGCACAGTCTTCACATATCCAGAAAATCTTTTGAGTAACAATAAAAAATCAACTGATGAAGATATACTTACAACTCTTGAATTGGAATGCAGAATTCAGCGAGGTATTGCTGAGGCTGCATTGGGGTTAGCAAATGAAGCAGTTGCAAGCAAAGCAGTGCGCCGTAAGCATCGCTTGATGTACCAGCAGAGTCAACACCGCCTTGCAGAGTTGGAAACTAAGTTGAGCACACTACGACAGACGAGTGGGAAGCGTGAACAAAAACAAAGGAAAAAGCCTAGACCACCTTTGGGGTGTGAGAACGAGCCTGTGGAGCATGAAGATTTGCTTCTACATGGTGTTGGGGTTAGCTTGTCGCCACTTCAACAAGATGCGGAACATTATAGCAGGGCGTACTGGGAAGCCCGTAACTCGGTACCTGCTCAGGTGCCGTACCTCAAACATTCTGCGACGTACGGAGGACGTAGCCATCACGAGGCCAAGCACACCAGAAGTCACGTACCTCTGCAGCGACATGCCAGCGGAGGGCACATAGTGTATTCTCCAAACAACCCAGTTGTTAGCCAGTATTACGTGCAGACAAACGCTGATAATCAAGACTATAATTGCTGGCCTCAAAATCCTGCAGTGCATGGTGACAAAGTGTGGTACGCCACTGCCCCAAGGCAAAGTACAGAACATGCCCATTGGGAAAAAGACAGGTTTGGCAGTTTGGACCGCAGGCAATATCACAACAGCATGGAAGCGAGAAGTGCAGAAGATGCACAACGGCAGTCGTACTTGCATTATGCACGCCACGGAGAAAACAAGAATCATTCCCCTGTAGTAGGTGTGTTGCTGCCCAACCAGACCTATCCAGAACACAGCCTTGGTGCTGAAGGACAAATGCAAGTTGGTCATGTGCCTTTGAAAAACAGCGCAAGCCTTAGTCATGCAAAAGAATATAAACCTCAAGTGCCTGTCGATTATAAAATAGTGGATTCACATAGAGAAAAGAGGCCTGTTGCATTACACAAAGATTATGCAAGAAGGCCTGAAGGTAGACAAAATATGTACGCAGATCATGGGCTGGAGTATAATGTATTTGTGAACTGCCACGTCTCTGTGGACCCCGAAGCTGCCGTCCCGAGAGGCGTACCTCGTACCCAGTCGCTAGGCAGCATGGAGAGCCACGACATACTCGGCAGGAAACACAAGGAGAAGCAGTGGTACGAGACTTCTCTGGACTCTGCCCCGCCCCCACCACTACCACCACCCCTCCAGCACGACGACGAGGGCAGAGCTCCTCCTGCTCCGGATAGCAATCCGTCTCCGTCGTGCAGCAACAGCGTGTCCGGCTCGGAGCACGGTTCTCAAAGCTTTGACGTCCTGAGCACGGAAGTGCCCGTCGAGTCGCCTCAGAACCACATGGTGGTGCAGCCAGGAAAGTGGCAGCCTTACAGAGAGGTCACCAAGCCCTTCGAGATGTCGGACTTCTACAAGTACAGCACCAAGTTCCGCAAGCTGAGGGCGCAGCAGGAGGCGGAAGCCCAGCAGAAGGCGGCCCGCCCACCGCCGCAGCCGGTGGCATGCCAGGCACTGTCGCCCGACTGCGGTCGTAGCGGGGAGGCCTTCTCTGCAGAGCTGCTGCAGTGGTACCAGGACCGCAACATACCCTGCTCTGCCACGCTCGTCTGAACGCTCCACGGCAGTCTCACGCCTCTCGGAGACACGTTCCGACATCGCTGCAGGCTGCACGGTAAGTAAATATACGTATGTTTACGGTTATGTGTACTAACCGTTATATTAAAGACTGAGTGAGAATGGCTGTTCCTACAATAAGTGTGACATACAAAAATTTACAGTTGTGTCACCACAGCCATGGGCTATTTCACAATGTGGACAGGCAGCATAAGGGAACAACTAACTGAAACCTTAAAACTTAACAGACTTTGCACGTCAGGTTGAAAAAATAAGAGCTCGCAACTCTTAGTAGTGATTAAATTGTAAGTGGAAATATTATTGAATGCACTTTTGCACTACAATGTGATTGAATAATCTCTTGAAATTATCATACATATCTATGCAGCAATGCATAAATCACAGGGTCACTTATAGGCTAGCCGTAATACTTCCCAGATTAATAGTAGTTCCAGAATTTGTACAAACATATAGGCTACCCTTGCGTCCGCAGTCTTGCATTCGTTAGCATCAGAGCTAGTGGTTGTAAAGTTTCTAAGGTACTAATGTAATACTCATACGAGACTGGAGTACTTATTCTGTTGTGCCTGTTCCCTTCAATTGCCTTGTCACACGCTCTTAAAAAATATCTTGTAAAAGACTTTGTCGATTGTAAATTTGTAAACTAAGTGTAATTATTTTTTAATTTATGTTGTTCCATCAGAATGGTCCACCTATGAGCTTGTACATTGTGATATCAAACAGATGGTACAAATGTGATGTTAGTAATATTAAAATTTTGTACGTTGTTATAAAAAAAATGTTGAAGTGATTAACTGTATTTGTCACTTTGTTCTTTTTTAAGGACATGAAACCTTACTACACGTCATTCATGTACTAGCACGTTCACAAAATTGTGTTGTCTACAAGCATTGTTGTGAGATTTTTTTTTAATACAAGCATGTTGATATTTTTCTGGTGTGCTCAAACATTTGTCATTGTTCGTAATTGTAGTTTGGTTTTTTTTTTGTAAAAATTTTAAAATTTGTGATTGCATCCTTTTTGACTCTTGCCTAATCACTAGGTCTACATTACCTAATGTCCTAAACATTATTTTTTTTTGTTTAGAGTATGTCAAAAAATTGTTCCAATTTATAGATAACTGTATGGTTACAGTTTAACTTTAATACCGTAGTTTGGCATGCAACCTTCTGTGTTTGTTTGTGAACAGGAACTTGTTAACATTTTAATATTGTCTCAAAAATGTAACCTACAAAACCATGCTCATTCACAAAAAAAAATTGATTACCCGGAAGGTGCCGTCACAAAAGGATACATAGTGGGCGCAGAGAAAACATCAGAATATTGCACCACACCAAGTATGTATAACACGGTACCAACACTTGCAGGATGCAACTTAGAATGGTGTTACACCACCTTGGTGTAGCATGGAGACAGGTGGCGGTACGGTCGGGTATGGAGGCTTACAGACGTCGGTTGTTCTCCGGAGGAAGAACCTACCGCAGCTGGCGCAAGTGACTCTCCAAGTTCGCCGCAGTTGCTGCTGGCCGAAGTTGCCATGCAATTAGGTCCGAAATGTTCTAGATGGGCAAGAGGTCTGGAAACCTTGCAGGCCAAGGACTGGAATTTGGCGGTCGTCTGTATCCAGACTCCATTCACCAAGCAAATGCTTCCATCCTGCTTCTGACACCACCACCAGTGCAACAAGTTGCACTGGGTGTACCTGAGGTTGTGAGCGATGGAGTTCTTAATAAAATGAGAGAACTAAATTTGATTTCCTGATTTTTTTTAGAACGTTATAAGAATACACAGGACTATATTTACAATATTAAGCTACCTATCCTACTATTTACACTTAAAATTCCTATCAGTTATTTATATTATTGAACTCCAATATCGGTTATATTTAATGTCCTTATCGATACATGCTCAAATGTCCACTGTTATACATTAACATCATTCCAAATGTCTGCGACTCACGCGTCAAGTCCTACTTTCTCACATTCCAGCTGGGTCGTTATCACGCTCTACCCCTTCCGATGCTCGCTGGTCACTGTCTCGTTACCCGTCGCTACCCATTAGTCCCACACACCTGGGGCTAGTGGCCGTATGAAACTATAGACTCCTTACTCTGAGCCACGCCGTGGCTTGTATAGCTGAGCCGGCCTACCCCAGAAGATTCTTTGCAGCGCGAGTCGTGCTGCCAGAGGGGGGTGGGCCAGAAAATTCACGCAGCATCTGAGTCAGTCAGTCAATTATCCAGGTTTGGGAGGTTGGGAGTGCCATCAATTCTAATAGCCTTGTTGTGGCAGGTGGCATGCGTTAGTG